>BOPP01000107.1:228129-277479 GCA_017312745.1 Gryllus bimaculatus
CTCCCCGCCCAGGCGCGGCGAGCGAGCAGGCCACCCGCTCCGATGGCCGCGTGCCCGCTCATGTGTTGTCGCAGCGCGTTAGTTCGCCCGCTGCCCGCAACCTCCCCTCACCCGCCGCCGCCGTCCCCCTATCTGCTTGAACCGGCGACCTCGCGCTCGTGTCTATGCTGCTCCTCGCCTCAGCTCGGAAGGGACAAGCTATGGCTTACAACTACGCATTAAAGAGAATTGTTGTTGTTGTTGTTGATGCTATTGGCATTGCTAGTGAGGTTCTTGTATCCGCTGTTGTATGTATTAGGTTGTGCATTATTATGGTAAACATTTTATTACGTCCTTTATCAACAAGTTATGTTTAGGATACACACGTCTCAGGAGCGAAAAAGTGAGAAAACAGTGAGCAAATACTTCCGAAAGAATATTCCTAAATAATCTTCCATTTTCACTTTTATTGTGCCATTATGTAATGAAAGAGCTACATGAACGATGATTAATATCAAATAGTATTGTCGTAACAAGTGCACTCTCATATCACTGAACATTTTTATTAGCAGACGAGATATTAGCATGAATCTGTATGTTGATAAATAAAGCAAAGATATTGATCTGTGAAGAAATGATAATGCGCAGACTTCTGACCAAATAATCATGTCTGATAAACACAAACTTCGTTGGAGGTCGCGTCTTGTTCGTTAGAGCACTTGCTCACAAACACATTATCTTTTGATTTTGTGTCACACACTCCGTGTTTAGAGTTCCCACTTTCTTTGCCATTTCCTCATCCTCGCTGTCCCATCATTGATTCTCACCGTCTCTGCGCTTGCTCTTCTCGACGAACCCTCCAACATCCGCCGTATTTCCTCGTCCCTTTCTTTACGCTGCCGTCCACGCGAGCCTTCCTGTTGCTGGGGCCTTTTGCTCTTGCTTACTCCTTCCGACTGTAGTTCAGCTCTCTCCACCCGCTCCGTTCTCCGCTCACCCGCTTCATCTCCCTCGCTGTAACCTTCTTATTTCTCGTTGGATCTGTTAGCTTAGAGACACAATTTGTAACATCGTTGGCATGACACTTTGGGGTTTGAGTCACGACGAAGAAGCATATTTGACGTAACTAGGGCGAATTTGACTTCTCTCTGGGGATGTATAGTAGCTGGCTACCCTAATAAATTGGTCACGTGCTGAGCGCGATCTTTCCTGCCTTATCCATACCGCCGCCTCTCAACTCACACAAACTCTTACACTTACGTGGAGGACTGCTACACACGCGGGAAGGTCGGCCTGACGCTTCGAGCTTGACCTTCGGGGATGCTCTGATGGGGGGATATTAGTAGGGAGAAAAATCAGAAGCCGACGTGTAGGTTGGCATAGGATCTCACGTTACCCTTCCGGGAGGTAAGATGCATACTTACGGGTCTGTTGACATGAGAAAGGGTCCCGAATCCCTCTCTCTCTCTCTCTCCATTTCACACATAGATTAGCAGAGTCGTCTGGTCTTATTGTTCTTTCCCCTTCTTCGCTTACCCAGATCAGCGCCTCCACCTCCCTGGCAGCACCGACTTCCTCCTCGGTCGCGCTGACCGCCTTCGTTCCCGTCGTGGCCGCAGCCTCCCTTCTCGCCTCCTCGCCTGCCTCGCCACCGCCTGCTGCGCCGTATATTCTCACGGGCGGTCGACGGGGGCGCCGATACGCGAGCGTCGCTTCTTTTGGCGAGCGTTTCCGCCGGCTCCGGAGGCGGCGGCGGCGGCGTAGCTCGCGCCATGCAGTGACGGCTAGTGGAAATCGATAGCCCCTTGAACGCGGGCGCCGAGCGGCGCTCGCGGCGGTCCAGCGGCAAAGACAGCGCCGCCGGGGCCCACGAGCGGGAACCCGCAAGATTTACATCCCTGCAGTAATATAAGGAACTAATTATTGCTCTCTAAGAAAAATTTCATTTTCAGATTTATTTATTACCGTGATTATCGAGAGAACCCCCCCCCCATTTCAGGACCGTCATTGGAACACTGTGCGCCCGGTGCCGCGTTCGGCACTACCGTTGCTCCGCGGCTCAGCTCCGAGCAGGAGAGCAGATTTCTGGGTCGTCACAGAGCATTGAGTTGGCAAGCACTGTACTGCGTACCGAGAGACCCATGGCCGCACCTTGGTTTTGGTGGACTGCATTCGGCGCGCAATCTGCTGTCACCATCCCCCACTGTTGCCAGCGAAAAACAAATTCTAGGGAATGGCGAAGCCCACGTGTTAGCGGATCACAAGTCAGGCAACAACAGATGGGAGGTGTAAGGCGAATCGTGGCGGTTCAAAGAATTCGCCATGCCACAGTACTTATGTAAATATCCGCACCGAGGCGGAACGAGATCCCGCATCCCAGAACGCTCTCCTCTTAGCGATCTTGACCAACCGAGTCGCCATAGCAGGACTCGCAACCGGCCTGTTGAGATAAAAACTCCAAGCTTGTTGGTTTGCGATTGTAGGTTCGCGGTACAATTTGTAGTTGCTTGAAATGCACGTATATGAGTGGCTGCATAATATCGAGGCATCCAACCGTTTCAGGAAACTTTCCCGTTTGTGTTTCGGATATCAAAATAATGAAGTTTCAGTTTGGGTTCTAGCTAACAAAATATCTTAAATAACAAAATTATTATATTTTAAAGGAACTTAAATATCCAAAAACTCAGACACCTTGTAATTACACCACGAGTCACTTCTTGTCCCAAGAGCCGAGCGTAGCAAGTTGCATATAATCATAATTTTTGAAAATGGAAATAGAAATAATAAATAAGCAGTTATGATTATACCATAGATTTGAGAAAAATAACAGTTTGTTTCAATATCAAAATATTTTTAACGCTTTCGATTTCAAGGCTTTGCAAAAAATTAAATTTAAAACCAGCTGCTTTGACTGAAGCCCGTTTCGGTTAAATTAAACTTTATTAATAAAAATGTTTCTTTTTCAAGACATTAGGCCCTTCTGAAAAGAAGTTAGTGAAAATTAATTTATGTGAATGGATTATATATATGCTCATTCATTTATATAATTATTGATTCATTAACCATTTATTCTTTTTGTAATTCTTATAGACAGCAATACCAGTAGCTGAAGAAACAGCTACAGCAAAAACAACACTATTTTACATGCACACTCTTCTCGACGGAAATGACAGGAGCGAATCAAAAATGAACAGATTCAACAGCTCGTTTTGGGTTGGACGATGACTAAATCACAAAATGCGTGCGCGCAAAAAATAAAGAAATTGACAGGCTGTTCAGCATACAGACAGTAGAGGGAACGAAAAAATGGTGAACTTAAATGAATCGCTGATCAAATAATGAATATATATTGGAGAAATAATAATTTACAACATATGCTTTTAAAATAACATGAGTGTGAATTTATGAAACCGTGACAGAATTAAATTTGGGATTGCCTAAATAGCAACCAAACCAGAAGATTCCTTGATGCTCGTACTATATAATTCTTACCTACACATTTTACTCAGAAATTGAAACAAAATTAACGTAACTTATTAAGGTATGTATTGTATAAATTATAAAATTAAAAACAATTAACATTTACGATTATTAATAGAATATCATATATTTAATTTATGTTAACTATTTTTTATCTACTTTTGAAATGACTGAATGGCAACTCCATATTTTCTCTCTGGAAAACACTACGAATTATTTAATTTCTCTTTACTTTATTATGTCTCGTAAACACAATTTTCAAATGAACAGTTGCCGTAGAACATCCAAATGATATACGAACATCAAAAACATTTAATCCTCGAAGTAACAAAATGACTATTAGGGAAAATAGTTTTTTGATATATCTTTGCGTTGGATAAAGGGAATTTGCGATTTTGGGTTATGCATGGACGATATTTCTTTGATCGTTAAGGTATATTGAATAACGAAGAGGGAAAATTGAAATAGAACCCCTTTAAAAGACTGTTTTGAAAAGAATACCAGATGTTCTAATATTCAAAACAAATTTCTTGATTTTAGTTTCTTAAGCTTGACAGAACCTCCCTTATTGAATATAATTTATTATTATGAAGAGTAGTTTATAAAAAGAAAATTAAAATGGGTTTGTTTATAAATTGGTTTGTTTATAAAAAAATCTCTAAATTGGTATTTCATCTTCAAAGAAAACGAAACATTTGTCTATCAGATGATCTTCACCAGGTCGCAGATTCTGATGACCTAAAATTCTTCGAAACTTACCTATACTATGATTTAAAAATACGAGAAAAATTACCTATAAATGTCTTAAAAGTAAGGGAAAACAACCTATTTAAAAAAAATCACAAATGTTTGTATGAAAATGTTTACTTATTCTTGAAATTTTGTGAGTTCGAAAAACAAGAATCACTGCAGTATAGTAAATTTCGTTATGAAGTGATGGTACAATAAAAAAATTGTCTTAGTATCATTGTATTTCATAAAACATTCACTAAAATAAACTTGAAATGACAAAAATAACGCAAACGTCCAAAAACGACCTAAAAATAGAGAAATGGCAAAAAATGAGAAAAAGCTCAATAACTATACATTTATATCACCTATATATTGCGATAAACATTCAGTTAGTAGTTGGCTACATCTAGAATACACCAATGAAAATATGACTTGACATTAAAATCCGAGCCCTATTATCACGAAGATGAAAAGCTCAATACAAAAAACACAATACGTGATAAGGATGAGAATTTTGCCTTTTACAACCACACGCAGCACATACTGTTCCGGCACGCTTGAAGGCTATGAGGAATGTTATTAACTTACGATTCAGACCGTACCCCTTAGCCTTCTTATGTATCCTTTGCCTCAGAATATACCCAATGAAACACCCAGCTCGTCACGACGGAAGATTGTCGTTTCGACGTCCCTTACGGAAAGAGTGGGGGAAAAATCCTCTGATATCAATAATCTGTGTACTATCGGCGGGAAAGTAACCTGGGAAGAAGAAAATCATTATAATTCTGATACAATATTGAGAAGGTAATGACTTATTTCATAATTTATGAAGACAAGACACAGCCTATTTTGTCTCTTATAATTGAGAATATCTTGTACGTGGGTTCTCAATAATTAGGATTCTTTTGTAATACATATCAAATATGTCTTGTGCAGATACTAGGATGGCTATGAATGTCTACTAAAGAAAAAATGGACTACTGAATTTCCCTGAAGTCGAAGGTGTGGTGGAATCAAGTCTTGAATAGAAGTATCATAAGCAGTTGAAATATTTATATTTTTTCTGCAGTTATGCACTCAATGACAAAGTGTAAATAAACGTCAGGGAAAGAAAAAACGACTGACATGCAAAGGAGGTGTGTGTTTTGATCATGTTTTTTCTTGACATTTTCCTCTATTGAATGTTGTCGTACAAAATTGTGCTTATCAAGAGGAAGAATTTGTCTTCTTAATAGAATTCAATAAATTGATCAATGGCATTCTTAAAAAAATACAATTTCCAACATTTTTTAGTTTCTTAAATCGGGATCTAAAAATTATTATTCTTTCGCACAGTTTTATTTTTTGAAAATTCTCAATTCTTGCATAATTCTTTCAATTAAATCTTGTGGATTAATTATTTATGTTCTTGACCTTTCTGCAAGCTCATCATTAAGCCCTAATGCGTCCATATTCGTAATGCACCCGTATCCGCTGCCACAGCCAAATCAGGCTCAGTGTTTATCTAATTTGTGTGCCTCGTTGCTATTCCCAATTTATATTCCCACTTGCATCTCGCTTCCTCAGGCGGCCTTGTATACGCCGCGTATCTCACCCTTGCCATGTCAACTCCATTACAGCCGCAGACCTTTCTCTGTTGAGTTCAGTCCTCTCCGTATCCTTTTACCGCACTTGCTCGCTACTTCCCTCCGAGTCTTTTCCCTCACTCTCCCTCCGTCTGCCCGCCCCCGCTGGCGCGGCGGTTCCTCCGCTTCCGCCTGGGAGCTCACATTCGGCTGTCGGCGCATTGATCGCGAGGCGCGCGAGGAGGGACGGGTTGGGCGAGAGGGGCGGGGCGGGGGCGAAGGCGCGATGCGAGTCCGGCTTCCGGCGAGCGATACGCCGCCAAACGAGCCGAGTCGAGTCGAAGCAAGGCGAGGCGAGAGGCAAGGAGAGGCGCGAGAGGGACGCCAGTGGGAGCGAGAGTAGATGCAGGAGCGGAGGCAGGGCGAGGATGATGACTAGGAAATAGGACGGGTACCTGGTAGGGGAAACCGTGGGACTTTGAAGGGTGCCAGGAGAAAGAACACGACCCGATAGAGGTGGTGAGTGATTCGAGGTTGAGGATATGGTTCAGAGGGTAAAAGCGCGAACGAGGGAGGGTTCCAGATAGGGAGACAGTGAAGGTTACGAGGACGAACAAAACGGACCACTAGTGATAAAACATGAACGATGGGTTATAAAGGGGCAGATCGGATGGAGTGAGTGGGAAGTGCGTTGCAAGTGGAAGGACCGTGATAAATGAGAGGGGCATGACAAAAGGGAAGACCTGATGATTGTGATGGGCATGGCAAGGGGGAGGGGCGTGGAGAGTGGGATGGACGTGTCGAGGCAGCGGAATGAGCATGAGAGAGGTACGACAGTGTGAGTGAAATGACTAGGGGAACGGAACGTGATGAATGAGGAACACGGAAGGGGGCGTGTCACAGCGGAGTGTGTGTCGAGCATTGCTGATGGATTGCGGAGGAGAGTTGGTGAGAGAGGAAGAGTTGCATTGAGGAAGAGGAAGGTGGATTGAACGCTGGATGGTGGCACTGAGCTCTGAGCGTGGAGTTTAAGCGCGTGAATCTTAACTGATGGAACAGTTGTATAACATCTGACCGGAAGGCATTTCACACAGTAATGCTGGTGAGTTATCGAGGGCCAAGGGAAAGTGCGAATGCGCACGTAGTTAGCCAAGTGGCGACCGAGGAAGCGGTGGTTCGGGAATGGTGAAATCAGGGTCGGGAGGCGCTGTGCAAGGGATTGTGTAGAGGGGGGGCGAGGGGTGTCCCAAACGCTCCCCAGGGACCGAGGCACGCGCCTGTTGCCTGTTCGCCCGCTGCCGCGCGCCGCGCGCCCAGCGCCGAGCGCAAGAGGCGTGCCCTATCAGGGGCGAAGTTCTTTGGTTCAAGAGGAACGGGAGCGGAAAAGAGGGTACAAAAGCGTAAAGAGATATTTGAGCTTATGAAACATTACTTTTTGGTCTGTCCCTCTTTCTTTTCCGGTCCAGGTTGTAGTACTAGAGGATTTTTGGCATTAGATATTTGGACATTTTCAATAAATGATAGTACCAATTCTTTCTTAATACGTGTATTTCTTTGGTTATGTTGAAGATACCTTTTGTTGTTCGAGTTTCTTTTATAGTTCATAATTGAATTGTCCGCTCAAGGTTTATGAAATTTCATTTCCGCGACTTCTAATTTACTCTTATCGGCTCTATTTGGGGCCCAATTTTCACATCCATATGTTGTAATTGATAGTGCTACTGTTTTATAAAATTTCAGCTGGCATGTGCATTTTTATGACAGTGTGAAATATTGCAAAAGGTAGTTGAAATTATTTACATGTTCAACATAGTTACTAGTAATTACTATTTTACATCTTACATACTTTTTACTCTGGAATGCCATGCCTTTCGATTTCTTTGCTAACATTTGTTCATAATGTCTTATTCTCTGAAGTTGATGGGCAGCTATACACATGCGTGAGATAATGTGCTCAACCGCTTAACTTCAATACATGACAATTTGAGACATGACTAGTGAAAACTATAAATAAATGTTTGCAACCACAACTGATGCATTTCTTTAGCGGGGACTAAAAATAATCTCTGTATTTACTTTTCAAACGAAATATCCCGGGTGTGTAGTATACACCATCAATGTTTATGATGGTGACAACTGAAGAAGCCTATCATTGAAAGTTGTTCTGGGTACTTCCACCTTCCTCAATTGAATCCGAAATTGGTTATGCGCAGTTTATCATTCCGAAAAATATTAATCTCATTTCAAAGTAGACTAATTCAATACACCATTTGAAACGTCAGCGAGAGCCAGCCAACGTGGCAATCAGGCAATGCCATTGCCCCCTCTGTCGACGTCCACAGCGATGGGCGTCGAGCGCATGGGACGCTGTCAATGCTGTCAATGTAGCACTTTATAAAATGCATTTAATAAATTCCTATGACAGATAATTTATACATTTGTAACTACTTATGTCTTGCGAGCAACAGGATGACCTTTCTGAGAAATAACACTATATTGTTCAGGAGATCATGTCAGACTAAAATTCTCAAAGTTGTTTCATTGGTCTTCTGAGATGTTTACTGAGTGAAGCCTCTGGACACAGGGTGATTCAGTGAGATCCCTTTTCTGAGTAAAATATGTATTGTGCAATTACCAGGACGATGCTAATTATGTCATTAAGAGTAATTCTCCCGCAAATTTCAACGAGCTTTGTTGATTATACGCATGCTTTTCAACAGTAGAGATGGGATTCTATTAGATTTTGGCTCAATTGGAATCGAACAATTCGTCATCTACCAGCACGGAAGAGAAAATATCTTAATATTAGTAAGTCTCCATTTCCAAAACGTGTGTTTGTTTTTAAGAGAATTAAACTTACTGTTTGTGTTATTATTATTATTATTGTTATTATTATTATTATTATTATCATCTTCATCATCATAATCATCATCAAGAGATCATCTAAAATTCGTCGTCAGAGAAGTAGTGACATAACTAGCGAAAAGGGATTTATTATGTTGTTTAATTGTCTATCAATTCCACAATTTTAGTTGGCCACGGGAAAGTGGCTGCTCATCACTTGTGTATGAGGCCTTCCTGCGTGGGGAGTCCCTCGCGCGCTCACGCGTCGTGCTTGCCTGCCTCACTAATTGACGGACGAAAGCGCTGCACACTCTTGCCTCTTCTCCGCTGTATAGTTGCGTATTAACTATACTCTCTCTCGTTGAAATTCGACCAACAGACCTTTACCAGTCGCCCCCAGTCCGGCGATATAATGTCCCGAAAATGCGCAATACACTAATGAATTAAGCTTACAGGAGCGACTGCCAGCGATTGACCATGTAACATGTGGCGCCAGTACCGACTCCTGGCTTTACGAGATATGTGAATTTATAGTAGCATTTTAAAGTCCTACAGCTATACAAGAGGTATAGAAGAGGGGATGATACAACAAAAATGCTCCATATTTATCTTTTAATATGTTTTGTACACAATTGTCTCATCACGTGCAAAATCGGAGACAAAGTGTCATTCCTCTTTCCCTTTTATTCCAAACACGTCGTCCACAACTCTTCCCCTTCCTTACTTTCCCCTTGGCGCATGGTCTGAACCGGCCATTATTAGCAAATGTTGCTTTCTCTAGGCCTGTAATACGTCGCCAGCCCGATGCGAGCCATCTCCCATCGGTCGGCTTTCGCCACTCGCGCTCCAGGAGCTGCAGCGGCCGCCGCCGCCGCTCCGCTCTATTCCGCTCCGCTCCGCTCCGTTGCGATGCGATTTTTTCGCCGTCCGCGCGGGTTCCGGCCCCGTCTCGTTTGAGGCTGCTCCCCCGCCCCCCCCTGCCCGCTGCCCCCCGCCCCTGCCCCCGCCCTGCCCCTGCCCCTGCCCCCGGCCCATTGCCCCCGCCCCTGCCCCCGCCCCTGCCCCCCCCCTGCCCCCGCCCCTGCCCCGCGCCCCTGGCCCCCCCGGCCCCCCTGCCCCCGCCCTGCCACCCGGCCTATGCCGCCCCGCCCCCGCGCCGCCCCCCGCCGCCGTCGCTCGCTGCTGTGGTGAGATAAAGCGCTTTATAACAGCGTTTCCCAACCTTTCTACTGCGGGGCATCCCAGTACGAGGACGGAGGACCTACTTCGGATTGTGCGCAGTAAATGCACTGGGTCGATACGGTTCTAGCAGAATTGCCACAGTCGTAAGCAGGATTTGGGAATTTGGGAAGCAGGAACCTTAAGTGGAAAGTCATTTCGGCCTCTCTTATCATTATCACCCTTAATGACGTTAGTTCTATCGCGGCAATTGAATTTATTTTTTTAAATAGTTACATTATTTCCCGTTGTGAGCTGGATTGATTAGTCTAGTGTATTTTGGGTCTTTTACCAACTCAGCCACAAAGGGAAGGGTGGTAAAGGATACTGTTCCGCTAGGCTGAAAGAAAAAAAAAGAATTACAAGATTCCGGTTTGAATTTATTCCATCAAACCAATCTGACTGCACGACACAACTATCCAAGACGATTTATATTGAATAATTGAATGAGATACTTCGTCAAAATGTTAAACTAAAGATGAATAAGAAATTTGAAATAAGAATAAAAAAGTGTCCCGTATCATTAAATTGATTAATTGTTTAGTGATTCCGGGCACGTCAACTAACAGGGTCATTAGTCCCGTAAGTGTAGTGCATGCGCATGTTCTGAGGTGGTGTCGGCGCTGGAGAGTCCGACGTCCACCTACTACCCACCTGCTAGCGGGGTTTTCCCTAACCAGGTATCTCACACCAGCAGGGCACCGCCCCAGCCGGGACACGCTTTTAGCGGAAGTGTAGTGCTTGTTACTGTAAGTGTGTGTAAGGGGTGAGGATAGGACAAGGAAGAGAAAAGTGAAATTGCGCGCGGTCATTGGCCCGTTCGTTAGGGTACTGCTCCGGCATTCGCCTGGTGTATATCGGAAGATCGCAGGCACCGAATAATTATAAGCAGATCAGAGGCCGCTAAAATTCTCCACCACACAACGACTGAACTCCACCTACTTAGGAAGCTAGCGTTGAAAACCCTGCCACCGTCGGGACACGAACCTAGGACCGCCGGTCAGAGGGACTACAGTGACAGCAGCTGGTGCCCTGAGCCATCATTCCCGTCATTCCCATCATTCACTAAAATGAAGTAATTATTTATAATATTTTTAACATGTTTTAAGTGGAAGAAAACTGCGAATTCACTATTTAGACAAGAGAAATGAGAAGAAATATATTTTATATAAATAATATTTTCTATTGTTAAATGTATATAAATATTTAAATATTTATCTGTCATAGTTTTAATCTCATGGCTGTTTTTTATTTTGTTTCACCCGGAAAATGTAATTTTCATATTTCATGATAATTTCATTCAAAATGTTGTCCATTCCTTTCCTAAACAAACATGTACTAAATATATGACTGTTGATAAATGCTTTAACAAACATGTATACAGATTGGAAGACCATTAAAATTTATTACACATTAACTATAAAGGAAAATGACGTAGCTATTACGCAGTTAGCAGTAACCGACACAATGTATTATGTTTCTAATTCCCATTTCCTACTATATTTTTGTGAATATGTTTTAATTAAATGAATGGAAATCAATACGATAAATTGATTGAATATTTTATTGAAAGCTGGCCATTAATTTTAACTGTCAGTAACACTCCACCCTTAAAGGGTGAAGTATCTGAACTTGAATTATATGTACACAACCGGAAAACAGAGATATAAAGTATAATGTATCAATTTAATATTTTTGTGTTTAAATAGTTATGAGATGGTTTTATTTTTATGTTGACACCACGGAATCAGAGCCTTACAACCATTTAAAAACCCTTGCGTAGAACGGTCATGAAAACAACGAAACATTTGTTTTCATTGCTCTAGATTGAGCTGATATTGATATTGAAGTGATTGAAATATTTTTACAATTCAAGCAAATAAGCATTTAATGATAACTTTTCTTAGAATAATTATAACACAGTAAGTCGTTTCACTCTGGATGTTTTTGGTATTTCCATCCTTAAGACATCATCCTCTACTATTAATTCATCAAAGACACTCATTGAAATCAGATATTACAAAGGATATTTTACACGGAATATCTTAGTTTTGTCGCTTGATGAGAAGTCGACAAAAGCAAACGCAGTGAAACTTTTCGTTCACTATTAGTTCCGGAGAAAAATATCCGTTTACATAGGTGACCGCGTAATGGTGGTAATAAGGATGGGGGCAGAAGAGATCCGGGATATTTTCTCTATTTCCAATGAAGTTAAGTATTATTGTGTTTATGCTTTGGTATTTACAATATAACTACGAAATATAGGAAACTTTTTGCTCAGATATACTTGTACCATTCGCATAAAATAATCATTCAATTTCCTATTTGTTATCCTTACCATAATACTCTTTATTTATTTCCATTCGTAGACGTTTGTCCCTTCTAGATGTTTTACTGTAATGTACATATAAAGAAACGTCGCAGCATGAATGAAAAAATAGTTCACCTAAGAGATAAACGACTAGATGTTTCTCTTATAAGATGTATAAATATGTATTCCGTCGCAAGATTATGCTATATTATCACTAATACAAACGGCTCTTCCGAGGCTTTCGGCCTAAAATTGTAAAATGGTCAAAATGAGTGACCGCCGAATACAGGCAAATCTACGCAGTCTGAGCGTCACATGTCACGAGGAAAGGGCCCAAAGGGTGACTAAGCAACAAACAATCAGCACCAAAAGGGAATACTTGCGACGAGAGAAAATGATTTGATAGTATCCTACAGTACAATTAGCATTGCGGGCGTGCCGTTATCATGCATCAAAACGTCTTTTGTTCATCACAGAAGCAGTCTTTGTCCAACAGTGGTGGCGAGAGGTGTGTGACCTTGTCCGGTGTCTGCTGTGCGACCTTGTCAGATTTGTTGCGATAAAACCGTTACTTCGCAGAGCGCCACTTCCATAAACGGAAAGTTACGCGTCACATCGCAACAATTATTACTTATAAACTAGTGAAGTGAACCACACAAGTGCTTCTAATACACAGTTCATCAAAATAATTCTGGTGAAGTGAGACTCAGTGCAAATTAGTGTAGTGAATGGCATGAATCTATGACCCTCGAACAAGTGAAGTCGTAAGTGCTGCTTTGCTTGTAATTAACAACAGTGAGAACCACCCCGCAACTATTGAAAATTTCATCCCAGATAATCTAAATCAATTCACCGATCACGAAATGGAGGTGACGATGGAGAACATCAACCAAATTAACACACCCGGCGCTGATGGCCAGGAACAGATTCAACTCTGCCAACAATGAACCGATCAGCTACCAGAAAAAGACTCCATAGGTTCTAGAAAAAGATCCGTGATAATGATATAGAGCATGAACTCAAAAACTTTAGTAGCTATGACGATAGATACAGTGATATAAATACAAAATCTGCCTCTCTATCAATTAATGTGCCGGTTAAAAATAGGTTCCGTCATCTAAGCGAACTTGATAAGCAAACAAATGAAAATTGGTTCACTCATTTTAACAACTCCCTAGTGAGCAAAGTCAAACCCACGGAAAAAAAACACTAAACACAGAAGCAGACATGATCAATTAAAATGCATTCATCAAAAAACTTAAATCAAAAGTCATCACAATTTTCATTGCAGATAAAAATCAATAAAATTAAGATAAATGCAAACTCACCTACGGATTTCCGAATCCTAATCAGGTATCTAATTCACACTCATCGAAGTCTTCATTTATTCAAAGACTCATTGAATAACAGTTTCTCTGTAGTGTTCAAGAATGTCAACCAATCCATTACTGATGAAGAAATATATTAAGATTTAAAACAACTCTACATCACTAATAAAAATCACCAGACTTCACATAAAACCTGTTCCATTACTTGCAGCGTTATTTGCAGGACAAGGAATCCAATAGACAATATTTTGTAAGCAAATTTGTAACTACAGAGTTGAAGCAGAAGCAAGGAAAAAACCAAATCCCCTTACAATACCAGCGGTGCCTGAATTATGACCATACAAAGAATAATTGCAAACACTCAGTTAGCTGCGCGTTTTGCTCGGGTAATCACACTTGCCCTAATCGTGATCAAGTACCAAAATGTCGTAACTGCCAAGGCAGCCACTAGGCCGATAATCTAGACTCCTGTGGCCCTTACCTACAAAATATAAAAAAATTGAAAAATGATCAACCGAATGAAAAAAGAAAAATTGTCAACCGAAACAACCCGCAAACCCGAAACGAAAACTTTTCCGGATTCCGGTTCGAGCCGCCGAGGTGAACACTTCGTCTTGAGCTCGTATCTTACGTTGAGGTCGCGTTGTTAGTGCGCTCTCGACCTGCGCGGGCTGCCGCGCACCAGTGTATTAAGATCTTAGTGAGTATTATTACTTATAGTGCAACGATTAGTACTTAGATTAGTACTTATATTGCAACGATTTATCTGATCAAATGAGTGTAGATAGTGCCCCCTCCGGGGGGCTACTAGAAACCTCAGGGTTAATAGTGCAGTCAATGAACCGAGTCACTAACGAAACCAAACGCGGGGAATTCTACGGACAGGGGTTCCCATTACATCCCAATCATCCCCAGTGGGCGCCTGTCCACCGCTACCGCCACCGCATATATCAGTGGGGTGAACATCAGGAAAACTCATCACAGAACTTGGGTTTTTCAAGGCGAGGTGCTCCGATTCAAACAAGAGGAAAAGGTTTGTTCAACCAACGAACAGAGGAGAACATTGGTACAATATCAGTAAGTTCACCGCTATGAAAGTGCTTAGAAATTTGACAATCATGCAAATACTGAAAGTGATAAAGCTATAAAAATACCACCAATATTCATTCATACATGTTAACGGCTATGGATATCAATCTAGTATGACATTAAAAAAGTAGCAAAAAAACGATTTTACTATTAAACAACAAGAAGACTTTTATAAATGAACTTTGTAACAATAGAAGAACTACAGAAGGTACAGAAATTTTGCGATGAAAAATAATATACAATATTCATTCCATTCAGATGATCCCTATCATTCCAACTCTCATTATAATTTATGGATACCTGTAGTATACTCTCCCTATAAAAAGAGAAAGTATGATATCTGAACAAAGAAATATTACTATGAATAGCAGACTAATAGTTACCAGATACTGGCGCGCGTAACAGGCACTCTAATACTAACTAAAAATAACGCATCGTGCTCCTACTGGACTCTACTTTCTTCTGATGGAAACTGAAAATGTTAAATCATATTTAATGAAACTAAAATTTATCTATTCTGTAATTCCAAAGTGGCGATGCGAAGTGCTCCAAACAAAGTAAATACAATGTAAGCGTTGCCAGAGATTCAAACACACCCAAGCAACTTAAATTAAATCCGAAGGTGTGTTCGTTGTTGAGGATCCATCATTTTCGCCAATGTATAATAGATCTAAAAAGAGCAAACCAACCCTATCGTTTGTGTTAACTGTGGGTTCAAATCACACAGCTAAATTATCGTGGGCTGCAAAAATGTAAAGAGGCCAGAGAGAAACGTAAGCAATGGCAAGCCTTTCACAAGCCGGCCTCAAGCTTTCCAATTACACAACTCGGAGTGCGCAACCTCCAAACGAGCTCACCACTGATAACATATGAACAACCTATTTCTCCACTGCCTCATTATAAACATGCATTATGCGTCCTCCAAATTACGGAACATCCAAATCCAAACTCAGATTCAAATAGAACCAAAGCCTAATAATGAAATAATTTAAACTTAATTAGGCACATATAGTAAAGCAAAATCCATTAGCAATATAGTCCCTCCAATTACATAACAAGTGATTCCAATCCCGTTAGCTTCTCTGCTTTAATAATGGCATTAAATATACTGATGAGATGAGACTATTAATACGCGAATGCCAAATGGCACTAAAAGGGGGGCGACAAACAAATCCGTCTTAGTCACTATTGTAAATGATATAAACTAAAAAAATGCTTTGCATAAAACTGCATCTCCCCCATTTACTCCAGGTGAAAAATCTTAAAATTAATGGGTACGCGATATATAGAATGATAGATATTACACGCATTGTGCCTCGGGAGAGTTGCGCAATCTAATTCAACAAAAGTATTAACATTTTCAAATAATATTTCATCCGACAAAAGTCTTAGATACGTAGCCAATTATAACTTACGTGAATAATGAGGAAATCGGATTGTATCAGCATATAACACCAAACTACCAATTCCCACAGGCATATTTATAAAAATATTATCCAGAAGTCATTCGAAAGTTCTTATAATAGGAGACAGCGTAAACAGTAGACACAGCTTGGGGTTGCAATTCAACCTCATCACAAGCAGCAAGCTATTACAACTAATTATTTACAGACAATTTTAAGTATCGAAGACCAGTGAACCAACTCACTATTCTTACAAACAATAGAATCATCCCAGATATTCCTAGATATAATAATCTTGAAAGGAATCAATTTACACAAATTTATCAAACGGTTGTTCCGGATCTAGATTCGATCATAATCGCGGTTAATTGGCTCCTGTCAAAGGCAAATTTCAAATAACAAACATTAATTAAACCCAATAAGCAAAACATCAACAGGAGTAAATTAACTAATCTATGTCATAAAATCTAAAATTCCGAATCTCAATAAAAAATTTATACCCAAACTTGGAATCAAGAAAACAGAATAAATAATGCGATAATTAAAAAATTTAGATGAGCATACTGTATATTCCTCCAACTTACAGACCTTATAGGAATTACCAAAACAACTATTGAATCTGCATACATGAAAAACGAAAACTGAGTAGAATGCGCAAATAAATAGAAACATTAATTACAAAGAAAAATAATATAACTAGCGAGGATAATTCAAATCGAATTAAGATAATTTAGATATTCTTAACTTCCAAATCATTATCCCACAATACATCCAAATCCAAAAGCTATGGACAAAATAAAAATTATTAACAGGAGAAAAAACAAATGTTCTCCTCTAAGCACTCAAACAGGAAGGTTCGGTACATTACGGCCAAAGATAAGTGCTGATTACATTGCCGGAGAAATTTTAGAAACACTTTCACCCCAACCCAATAGACCGAATGTGAAGCATTACAAAATATTGAAGAGCATATGACACACACGTACTACAGAGTTCCAACCCCAATTCATTTATTATCCCCAACGAAATTACCACCATTATAAAAAATCTTAAAATTCGGAAAGCCCAGGCGCCGACAGAATAACAAATAGAGCCTGTGAAAGAAACTACCCAAGAAGCTCGATTGCCGTCCTAGAGCAATTTATAACTCAATCTTCGAATTGGGTATTATCCAAAATATGGAAGAGGCCAATTGTCTTCCAATTAGTAAACCAGGCAAAACACCTACAAGAAGTAACGAGCTACAGCCCAATGTAGCTATTATCCTCTTTATCAAAAATATTTGAGAACTAATACAAAAAAGCTTACCAAAATATTCATAAAATAAGGGCCTTACCAGAATGAACAGTTCGGGTTTTAGGCAAAATTATTGCTACAACTCATCAACTCAACGCTCGTAGAACATTATTGCAAATGGTTCATAAACAGAACAACATCAATTGGACTGTTTTTTAGATATAGAAAAAGTCATTTCATAATGTTTGGCAGCATGGGTACTATTCAAACTCAAAGCAGCTGGAGTACCTTTCTATTGCAGACATTATTAATAGTTTTATACAGACGCGAAGTTCAAAGCTAAAAATAAATGTGACTGTCACAAACTAGACCAATAAGAGCAGTCGTACCTACAGCGTTCTGCACTATCACCAATCCTCTTTCATGTTCATTTCAGAACATTCCACATTAGAGACTCAAATCTTAAAATCTTCCTATTTGCGACGATACCTGCAATATACACAAACACATGCAGATATAAATATAGGCAAAGAATGCATCGAAGCAGATATCTCATGTTTTCTTAAAGTGGGCTGAAACAATGGAGAATAAAAATAAACCAACTAGTAACCCAGGCAAAAATTTTTACACTTTGTAACCAAAGTTAAACTCGCTCATAGTATTAAATAATATTCTCATCCACGTAGCTAGCCGTCTGATAACACTGTGAAATATCTTGGGGTTCCACATTTGTACAAGTTAAACCTGGAAGAAACACATACAACTTACAACAAATGCAACATATGACCAAAATATCAAAAACTATTTCCATTAATCAATTTCGCTCAGCCTTAAATGGAATGCCGCAGTCTTAATATTTAAATCGATAATTAGGCCATCAATCACTTATGCTTGTCAGTCTGGAATAACACAGCTAAAAACAACATTCAAAAAACTTCAAACATACAAAAACAAATTTTTTAAGAAAATGTGCAAAAGGCCTCCTTGGTTCATTTCTAATACACACATTCAAAGAGAACTTCAAATAAGAGCCCATAAAACGAATATATAAGAAACAACTGTGACACATTTTTTCACTTCTTCCCATCTTCTCTTGCACATAAAATTTACAATGGGAAAACATTAAACAATCAAAGAAAAACTCCACATATCTCGAAAATATGTTAAAAACCCCATGAAAAGAAGTATACTCTATAAAATATACGTAAAAATGTAATTTTCTTTTTTCGCTTCAAATACAAAAAATTAAATAAAGTAAAAAGAATGTATTATGTGTAAATTATCTAGATATGTTAAATATATAATATGAAACATGTAAAGATTAGTTAGTAGTATATACAAAGTGAAGGTTGTAATGCCCAAATGTTAATGTATTAAATATTATGTATTAAAATCCTGTAACAAACCCTGAAAGGCATAACTGCCGAACAGGCAAAAAATAAATTAAAAAAAAGAAGAAAAACTTTTCCAATCCACCACTCCCCACAAACAAAACTTACCATTTCCCTCTTTCTTCCCAAACACCAATTCTATAAAACTTTCACCCATATTAGACAGCATTCACATCCAGGTCCGCCCAAACCTAACAACAATCGAAATCCAACCGTTCCAAGAACCACACCATAACTATCTTCATTATAAATACAATAATGGAATGCAATCACTTCTATATAATCAATCCAATAATACCCTTACCCACCATAAGTAAGTCAATTCAAAATTCCATTTTTGCTCCACATTAACGAAATAATGGCAACACAACATCTATAAAGGTTTTTCTCTCACCAATTGGAATGCTAATCTGCTTTAACGAATAAAAAAACAGAACAAATGCACATACTTAAATTCACACCATGCAGATATAATTTGCATCAGAGAACCCACTTGAAGGAAAAATAACAAAAAGCCGAAACTACTCAAATGTTTACAGACGAGAGAAACCTCACAAAGGGAGGAGGAAGCGCTAATAGCCATCAATAACAATATTACAAACATTCCCAATAATAACTACCATGCACTGGTAATATAGAAACTGTTTTGTTCACTAACTTCAAATGAAAAAAATAGCCAATATTGCAGCGTACAATCAACCAATCATAAACTAATCTCATAAATTATCATACTACTTCAACGAAATAATACCATAACTTTTAGGGGACTGAATGCCAAAAATACCTTATTGGGATTGTTTGAACACCAACGTATTGGGAAAATATTAGCACAATTAGTAAATCTCACTGATCTCAAAATAATTTCATTTTCAGGCTTCGCCTATTACCCCCATGATCGTTGAAGGAATCCCGATATCCTCGATATCGGAATAACTAACACTAAAATAAAACTATACACTACTTCATTATTCGAACTCGACTTGGACAACATTCCGGTCTTGACCACCACACGTCCGAGTACCAAATCCAAGTACGGTAAAAGTTGACTGTAAAAAATTTCACACGATAACTAGCTCAACAATACCTAATTTTCAAAATTCTCTCGAGCCCACTAGAAATAGAGCAATAAATCAACCAAATAATTACCATAATACATACCACAATGAAGAGATAAAATTAATACCAAAAAGTACCCACGATAAATAATATAAACTTCCCTCAAAAAGAGTGAAACTAATACAAATAAGAAACAAAACCCGCAGAGGATGGTCGCAACTAAGAACTCCAGTGCTAAAAATAGAACTTAAAACACTAATAAAAATTGTACGTAAATCAGTCAAATACTTCAACAATCAGCAATTTGAAACATTACTTCAATCCCTGAACACTAACAACAAATCCATAACAACAAATCCATGGCAAATGATTAACAGAATATTAAGAACAAAACATAACATCTCCCCACTTGACTCACACACAGGAAAACTGTATACGCCTGTTAAGAAAGCCGAAGAGCTAGCAAATTTCTTTGCATCCACATTCTCTTTAAATAATACTAAAGCGCCTAAAATTGACGTTTAGCAATGACTTCCTCTCACTGTCCAATCCAAGGCCAGCCAACCATAGCTCGCAAGGACCTTGAAACCTATTAGATGAACTGGTAGGAGAGTAGCGCCAAAACGCATTTGTATTGATTCAACAAAGGAACGCCTGTTTAAATTGTCAGTCCATTTACACATTGCGATTTAAACAGCGCCCAGTAGACTTGGCCAGAACGCAGGCACTCTCTCTCTCTCGCACTCACACCGATGGGAATGATGCGTTTCCGATAATGGTAATTAATGCAACGGCACGTTAATTTGCGAATGCATGTCCTTGAAAAGAACTCTAAATTCTTTCGGTCGTAAACGTAAATGACTGAACAGCAAGGGTGCCTCTCTACTTATTTCACAGAATTGGTTTGTCGAGCGGGATTTCTCATAGATATGTAATTAAAACGTTGCAGTCGGCCTAATGACGACAATTACTCGGTAAACATTCATTGGAAAATTACAAGTACTATCTAAAATATAATAATAAATTTTATTAATATATTATTATTATTGTTATTTATTATCTAAGAGTCATTGGTAGGAAATCTCATATAATGTAGATACATATGTGAAATGTGCCCCTGATTGGCAGAAAACGCATCTTGAATTGCTGACTGGCAGGGACTCGAAGTCCGTCCATGCACCAATTCCTATGTTTGGCACCCACACATTTTTGCCTATCTTGAGGTTTGAAGTGAATCAAAAGCTGAAATTCTCTAAGTACCAGTGGCAATGAATAGCCTTCAGACTGGTGAATGTCAAAAGAAAAATCTATTTTGTATGGATCAAAAGAGGAATTGCAAGATATTAATATTAACGTTAAAATTAATAATAATAATAATAATAATAATAATAATAATAATTCACGCTGATTCGAAGGCCGAGATCGCTAAGGCAGTAGTGCAGTGGTGGTCTCGGACCAAAGGATCGTGGGTTCGAGTCCCGCCTCGAGCATGGTTGTGTTGTGTGCGTCTCTGTACGCTCGTGTGTGTGTCTAGTTCATCTTCATCATAATTTCATCCCATCCCTCATGACTAACAACCCTGGGGTATCAAAATGGAATCAGCATTAAAATGCTAACACCTCCTATAGAAAGGTAACTTGCAACTACCCGGATAATCTAGTCAGAGCCGCTGTAGGATGGCCCGATGATGGACGATTCGTGAAAAAAGTATGCGCGTTTGACTAAAGTTCCGTTTCAATATTTTTATTCACTTAAGTGTTGTTAGTTTATAAACAAATTATCTAGTACTTTTAATAACGCTGAGAGAAGCAGTTTTAAAGCGAATATCAACCGAAGCTATATTATTTATTTTTATTTTCTCTATTCATTAGTACGCTATATATTTAGTCATTGCTATATATGCTCTCTAGTCATTGCTATATATTTATCGCCTAGCAAGGAAACTGTTTATTAAGATATATTGTAAATTTTATAACGTCGAAAGGCTGGCTCAAAAAGCAACAGCGTCAATGATATTTTCTCTCAAGGGCAAGTTGAGCTATGGAAGGGTACCGAATTGAGGAACTTTTCAATGACCCTGATTCGCGTGACTTTGGCAGGAAAATTAAATGAAGGTTCATTTACTTATCAATATGAAAAAAATAAGCGAAAAAACTCATCGCTTGCCGAAAAAAGTATTGACATTGAATGGATGACACCCAAATAATGAATCGCTTTTCACTCTACAACGCCTCGAAATGTCAGATGCACAAGGGGCGCTTTGAGGTCGGGGTTAAGAAATATTTATTTTAAAATTGGGTATTTCGTATCTCATACAAATTGAGTGAGACGGAATTACAATTTAAGAAAATTCTGTTGACAATTTAAAATGTTATTATCCTCTTTGTAAGGTGTCGTTGTAGGGCACAATATTATTTGTGCAAGCAAAACAAAAACACATTAAAAATGACATTATAAATTAAATAAGTGACGAATTAATATTTATAAGAGAACGAATCCCAATACACGAACGTGAACCTAACCTAATGACATTTTATTTCTTTTATCATGCAAAAATTTTAAATATTGACACAACGCCTTAAAACTCATCAATTTTCGATCTATTATATCGTCAATTCGATTAATGTAAATGTTTAAAGAATTGGTGAAGTATTGTATTGGATTGAAGTAAAGTATTGTTAGATATCTTAGGGGGCGGATTTTAATGATTTTTTTCTTTTCACTATAGAAAAATGCTGTTTATTATTGACATTAATTTTGGTTATTACAAAATGAAATGATCCATTTTTGTCTTTTTTTGTTCAAGCATTTTCGGTTGATTTTGACTAATGAATCTTTTTTAGCCTTTTTCGTGAATTTTAATGCATTATTAGTTGATTGTATTGATTGTACTATCATTTTAATGGAATTTGCTTCCATTTCTGAGTAGTCTATTTGATTTCATCGCTCAGAAATTGTAATGTCAGCCGCTGTTAACTAAGGGTTAACAACGGGTCCCGTTAACTAAGGGTCCCGTAACTCCTGTCGGGATTACTAAAGAAAGATATTTCTTAGTGACATTAGAAAACAATATAATTTTAACAGAAGTGTCTTGCGCGGGTGACGTTTTGAAGTAAAACTCAACAAGATTTACTGCGTATGTACTACTGCATACGTTTTTTAAAAACTATACGGTTGAATTCATTCAAATTACGACACTTTTTTCTTGAAAAGAAATGTAATTATTTAAAAACCTTTCAGATCAGAAAATGGAATATGCGTTAGAACCTAGTATTTGTCTTTTTAACTTTTATGGAAGACTTCGGCAGCATTGCTTGGATAATGTTATTTATTTATCATCAAAAGCAGTACAAACTGTATGTGACGTATGTGGGAGAAATATAATCTGCGCAAGTTTTTGTGAGCTTCAGAGTCCCAACCAAGATCCTTAACTTACGAAGTTAAATTAAGAACAGTGGTTCAAACAAGTAGAATCGGAGACATTGAAAACTATAAAATCTGATTCCGAAGCGGAAACAAAGAACAGTTGCAGTATACCAGAACTGTAACAGTTCCCTTATTAAAGTATCATGTATCTGGTAAACTGCAATTTTTTTACGTGAGAAAATGTATTTGCATTTGAAAGCGAATAACATATTTAATTGTATGGTATTTCTGACAAAATTCCTACACCCTCTGCCAGGTTCCCCCGAAAATAATGAAGAGAGCTCAATAAAACCTGTGCATAGTGAAGCTACTCTTACTGTCCAGAAGTAAAATAGAGGCCCTTTTCAATATTTGGGGCCATCTAAACAATTGTGGTCAAATTATTACTTGCAACCATCTCAACATTGGGGACCATCTCATCATTTGGTGCCATCTAAGCCTGAGGGGACGGGAGTGGGGGGCGCGCGGAGGGGCGGCCGAGGCGCGGCCGCGGCCACTCACCACGTTGATGAGCTGCACGAAGGCCAGCCCGAAGCGCACGTCCACCTTCTGCGTCATGTTCTGCACGGGCCGGATGAGCTTGTTGTAGCCCCGGAACAGGTCGCGCACCAAGCGCTCCTCGTCCTCCGAGCACCAGCCTGCGCAACACGCCGCGCGACGCGTCAGCCCAGCCGCCCCGCCCCGCCGACGAGACGTCACGCCATGCAACGCGGAAACGGGGCGGGGCAGAGTGAGGTCACTGGGTGCTTTAGTGGCGTGGGGAGTGGCGAGTGTTGGGCACTAGAGCAATGACGAAAATGGCGGACGGGAGGGAGTTGCCGAGGGTTGTGAAAAATGGTGGGGGGCGGAGGGAGATGGCGGGGATCGAGCGAGATGGCGAGGTCGAGTCCGATATGAAGGAAAAAAACGGGTCGCCTTCTGCCCGACCGGTCGCGGAGATGACAAGGTTGCGGAAGCTTATAGAAAAGGAGGTGAGGGGAGTCAGGGAAGTTATTCAGATTATGGAAATGGCGACAAAGGAATGGAGCATAGTTGGTGACTGCCGTTAAGGAATGGAACGACAATATTCATGAATGATGTAATGAGTGGGAATGTAAGTGTGAAAGAGAGAGCACGGATTCGGAAAATGTTTTCTTGTAAGAGGCTAGAGAGTTTATTTATAAAAATGCTGTGAGGATGTTGGTATCTGCTATCAATTATTTGTTGTGAGTTATAGCTGACTTGGTATTGCCTGACAACCCTTACAGTGCTTAATGTCGTAGAGCACTGTATTCTTTGATTTCGGAAACGAAGTTTATAAATGAATTTTGGCTTTAAAAAAGGTAAAATATACTCTTGAGATATGTTCTCTTGAAATGATTACAATAATATACCTCTGTAGATCATCGCTGTTTTTGACGATTCGTCTTTTGCCAAGACAATGAAGTAATTATTGGAAATATAATGAAGAAAACGCTGGAGAATTCTCATGAATTTAAATGGCTCAACCTTTATGATGTATCGCAACGAACATTAGGGACTTGTCAAGCCGAGTAGTTTAAAATGTTTAGGTATTAATTTTAAGTACTATAGTACTCTGATTAAACATACTGGCACTTCAAGGTCACGAGCTGGAAGGAGAGAAGGACATTGTCATCCAATCGGAAGCCCTAATACCAAACATTTAAATCGTTTCAAAACTCCCGGTTGGTTGACTATATCCCTCGTTCAGCTCGTGACCTTGAGGAGCTACTGTGTTTAAATCAGTAATCGGACATCTGTGTTTAAATAGTATGCACAACACTCTTCGCGAGTTTCATGTTGCAGCAGTTGCCGGCGGTCATTGCAGGAAACGCGGGCTGCGGATAGCGACAAGGGCAGTGGATTCTGCAAGGGAAATACGGAGCCACTACCGCTCTGTGGACAATATCATCAAAGGAGAAGCCCCTTTGTGTTTCCGCTGTCGCCTTAAGCTCATTAAGGAGAAATAAAACTGTCTCGGTAAGTAATTTCAAAGCAGATTTTATTGAAAACGATTGCTTCGTTGGTTTTTGGTAATGGGCAGGTGAAAGAAAAGAAAGCGGAAATGCTGCTTGTATTATTTTTTACCAGCTTAGTGTCCTTGCCGCAAGCATTTCTAATTGATATGTCCCTTTGTGTTTAATACTAGCATTAATATTTTTTAAATGCAATTTTTTTGATAATGGTATTGGAATGCATTATACAGTCTCATAATAAATGAAAACGACGATTCTGAAATTACGACTGGAAACTGAATTGAAGCTTTTGCGATGTTTTCTAGGAGGAGGTTATTTTTTATTTTAATTTTAATTTAATTTTGTTTTCTAAGGTCACTTTTTAACTACTGGGTCAGGGAGCGACCACTTCGATATTTACATTAAGGTGCGTTTACACGAAGAGACAAAGTCTCCTAACTTCATGACGTCACGGAGATAAATTCTCTCTTCACGGCAGATAAATCTCTTCTTGACGGCCCTTACACGGTCGAAATATCTCCCGACGCCGAGTCTCCTACCAACACGGAGAGTTGGTTCCTGAGATATTCTCCCGAAAAGTATCTCCTGCTGGTTTACACTTTGATACAAATGTCCTCCCTCGATGTTCTCCGGCGCAGCCATCTGATAAGCAACGCGAGCAGTTTGAGGTTAGAATGAGGACAACTGTGGCCAGCTGCCTGGCCACTTTCACAATTTTGAAGGAAGCGGAGGAAGAAAGAGACAAGAGTGAGTGATTTTTTTTCTTGAAAAAAAGAAGGAACCTGCAGTATTATAAAACTTTGATGGCGGAACAGGCAAGTAAAGATTTTTAAAAGATCCATATTTATATTGCTACCCGTTCAATTGCATTACATTTTATTCAGAGACAAATAAAATAAAACAAGTTTTAATTATGACGAGTTTAAAAAAATGTTTTTTTGGAAAAATGTGGTTCGAGCTCCAGGATGAGGAAAATAGTTTTGACCTAATGTAAAGATTGAAAAATAGTGAAGTAGATAATTTGTTTAGAAACTTTCAGTGAAGTTAAGTATAACGATTTGAAAGAATCAATTTTAAGTTCTCTGTAAAATTGCGCTGTCATGATATTAAACTAGAAAAGATATCAAATGTTTGCGAAGGTATTATTTTGAATTATTTGAAATTTGTTAAATTTTGGTAGAAGAGGCATTACACCTAGGGTAGGCATATGAAAGAGAAAACCTTAATTATAGCTTGTTCTATTTGACAAATGTTTTACAACTGATCCTAATTTGAAATCTTTCAATTTATTTAAAGGATGTAATAAAAATATATTATTTATAACAAATAATGATTTCATGCTACAATAACTCGTTAACGTCAGAAGGTTTGGGATTTTTTTATTAGGAAATATCTCACGGAATCAAAAAGCATGAAAGAAGTGCGAAAAGAAATTTATCTTCGGAAAAGACTTGGTTTGACGAGTACTGCGTTTTGCACCACAGGAGGATTACAGTAATTTGTCAGTTTGTATTTATAATTCCCCAGATATTAATTGTTCCCACAAAAGAAACAGAAATCCACCGCATCACGTTGGAACGCCCGACAGGACACAGACCAGACGCAGAATAATAATAATAATTAATAGATTAATAATAATAATAATAATAAAATGTCTTATTTAATGGCGCAGGCTTCAGCGCCATAGGGCCTGCTCTTCCGCCAACCACTCAATTTACATACATTTTAGAATAGCTAACATTTGAAAGAGGGGAGACCAAGCTGCTCATTTACGTCTGAGAGAACAGACCTAGGACCATCCCGGCATACGCCTTAAGCATTGAGTAACCCAGAAAAACCTCAATCAGGATGGGCGTGCTTAGGCCGAACATTCTTAGAACTGAGTATGTTATGAGTGAGTAGTGAAAGGGAAGTTTCATGAAAGAGAAAAGAAAAGACGTACAGGGGAAGGGGATCAAAAAGTAGTAAATGATAAAGTTTGTGAGGCGAGAGCGGGAGAAAAAAAAAAGCGAAGAAAAGGACGAGTAAGAAGTAGCCCGAGAAGTGAAGTTATTTAGCGGAACGTTGCAGAAGCTACGTTTAGTTCTACAGTAGCCACTTTACCAAAAATATATCATAATTTTTATAACCAGAGAAGCACAAGTTACACTATACCGCTAATAATACAAACAGTAATTCTAATACAATACTGGCATAGTTATTAAGAACAATACTCAAAGAGTGCGGTATCTAACATCAATTTTGTTTATGCCAATATATTGTAGTGAATATCCTGATGATGGTACAAGATAGACATACAATCTAATAATTTTATCTGGAACTTTCACTAATACTTTTGTATATTTTAATAACAATTTCATTTAGGTACCACAGAAAAGATAATGATGCTCATAATTTATATTGAGAGGGAATATAAACGATGAGATAGAGCAATGAGGTATTGGCGGTAGAATATTGCCAGAATAAAGAGGGCGAAATAGGAAGGTTTTAACGGGGCGTGGACCGGGCGCTTGGAAGTGGGAGAAGTCTGGAGATTTGGGAAGAAGACTTGACGCCGTTCATATGCCTTGTCTACCCATGTGTTAATTCAAGCTTTGCAAGCTTTTCCGAAATATTTAAATGCTTTAGTCCCCTCGCGGTAATTATTTCCAGGCCTCGCGATAGCTTGTAAATGGTGAATGATTTACGTGAATGAGTCTGTTGTGACGTGCACGGGTACACAAAGCAGGCTGATTCGCGAGCCGATTTCAGTTTCAGAGGTGATTGAAGTACTGATGAGGCGTGTTGCATTGAAACCGGGTTTAAAACTTTATAAAGAAGAAGGTAGAGAGGTAGTAACCGTCTTTGTCTAGAGTGAAGCAGACGAATTTCTGTTCAAAAAAATCGATACATGCGTCGTTATTTTTCGGTGAGATCAATAAAATAAAACGTACGCATGCTGTGTGTGGCGCTACTTGTAGTAATTACAGTTGGAGGTAAAATATTGAAATGTCATTGTTCTAAGAATCAGAGAAAGCTCCCCGCACAATAGTGCTCACGGAGAACCATCCTCACTAATCCAAAGGCGGAACGTTGATTTCCATGGAAAGAGTCGCTATCACCGCGCGATGTAGCGTAAACGCTCCAGGATAAACGATAGATGCTTCCGTGACAAGGCGGTTTCAGTGAGTTGACGAGTACCTTAGCACAAAGGTGCCAAACACATTTACCGCGAGACAGGCTCTGAGAGTGCTCTACACCTGCTGGCGAGTACCGAAGCTGAGCAGCCTAACCGTATACAGAGCCTCAGACTACACCTAAGTTCTATACTGCCAAGGTAAGCCCCCCCAACAAAGGAACGTCCCAATACGTGACGTGCGTATCCCCAATATGTATTACTAGATCAGTTAAGTGCGGCCCAAAAGGGAAACTGCAGAAGAATCAGCGAGCATTTGACGTGAGTCATAATAGTTGGTCCACCTCTCGTGAGGCATGATAGCCACACTCGGCCCAACGCTTCGAGACCATGATTTGGGTTGTGAGGTGAAAAGTCAAAATAACAGGTCGTGCGTTGTGCGGGGTGGTCCGGTAGGGCCACTCCTAATGAGAAAGGACACGCAATGCACCCACGGTAGTCGTGCTTTGACGCGCCACCGGTCATGGTAATCTTGTCAACGATATAATTTTCTCACTGGACCTCGAGGAGCTCGGAGATTAACCAAGGGGTAGAAAAGAAAACCGGGCGCGCGCGGCCGCCAAAGCTGAACACCAGCTTACCGCGAGCGGTGCTCGAATGCTCTCGGATGCGATCGCGAGTCCGGGACGCGCCTGGCACGTAAACGGGCCGGGAGACGAGCATCGAAGGTGAGGACGGACACGGGCAAGCGCCGCGCAGTCGGGCCGGCAACGGGCCACGGAAACCAACGGTAACCGGCAAGGAGAGTACGACACCGGGCGAGAGACGCCGAAAGAAAGAAAGTAGAAATTGGGCGAGGCAGCGGTAAAAGACAGAGAAAAAGAAGAAAGGGAACGATCACAGGTGTACGTGATAGAGACGATGGCAAGTGCAATATTAAGTGGCATTTTCCCAACATACATTTACAGTGACGATTAAAAGCAAAGCGGCGCAGAAAGTGCCCTAAGCGACAAGTGCCTTGAGCGAGAACTCCGCGACGTTAAGCGTGCAAAAAGTACCCTTTGACGCATACGGCTAGCGGACACCAGTTCTTTTGGAGGTTCTAGAAGTTAAATAATTAAGAAGACCATTGACACGAGGACTGTGCAGAAATCCCAGATCTTTAGCTGGAATTGACTAATCACGGAGCCAGACCGATCACACTCTGGCAAGAGGGAGCAAAAAAGTCTTTCCAAACTCTCTTTGAATACTATTTATCCCAGGAAGATACGTTTTCACTCATCGATACCAGAGACCTTTACACTAGCTCTCATTGCGGAGATAGAAAAAATCATCTATGACGTCATCGTCTCGGGAGAGAGATCCTCTCCTGAGCAGTTTGCACGTGTTTCCCTAACCAGGTTCCCCGGAAAAGTAGGAGAGAAAACTCTCATTCCCGTGTGAAACGCGCCTTAGGGTAAACACTGCAGTGGAAAAGCGGCGTGACACGAAGGACACACGGGCGCACACACAAACATCCGGCCCGAGCGGGAATTCGAATCTGTGACTCTTCGAGCAAGCACCTACGGCCCCATACAGCCCTAGCGTACCTCGGTATTCTCCGACGAGGAAGTTCTTATCTAGCATAGGGTGACATAGCGAATGACCAATTCAGGTAATGATGTGTGGTGAAGATCAATATGGATTCTGCTGGAACTCGACGTACCACAACCTCACATCAAGACTTGTACGAAAGTAAAATTGAAATAAGATAAATATCACAGTTGAGAAACCCGCCCAGAACCGTCACACAGTTGGACCAGACAACCAGAATGAAGATCAATTCAAATGAATGGCTGGATTAATCAAAGACTAACAGAAGAAAATCAGATGAAAACTTCAAAAGGAAAATACCGTAAGGAGTCCAAATCGAATATCTTACAATAGCATAGTAAACTTAACATATAAGTTGGATAGAGAAGGAATAAGCGATGACATAAACTAACATACACAACACAAGCAATGCAAGCCTAAGAAAATGGGCCGTAAACTAATGAACTAGAAATTGAACACTCCTGAAAGCGTCTTTCAAAAAGGATCCTGACTTAAGAGTCACCATGAAATAATCGGAGACAGGAAGGGAAGATCGAAGCGAAAGTCGAGACGCTGCCCTAATATTCCATCATCCAAAATAAGGGAGTGGCTCGGTATACAGTATTCACTGCGAAACAAGCAGAAATACAACAAAAGCAACACACAGAAACATAAAGCGGACGAGCAAAATAATATGGACCAATTCATGCAGAGAAAAGTAGTGGTAATAACAATCAGCAGCTCGAGCCAAAGCAAAAACAATAGAGTAGGCCAAAAGCCTTATCCGAAAGTAATCCACTTATGAAGTAGATCTCAACAATCAAGGCAGAAATGAAGATAACCTTTCCCTCAGGGATATTTTTGTAAAAAAACACATTGAAGCAATAGCCAACAGTAAAATGAAGACAAAATTCCGCTTCTTCAGGCAAATTATAACTACATGGCAGAAGAGCACATAAATATTATAAATGCGCAAGGAAAAAAAAGGAAAAAAACAGCCAGAGAAAAAAAAAGAGCCGGCTAACAATTAATAGAAGCTAAGGAAAAAGTGAAAGGCTAGTACAGGTACTGTTCCCAAAACAAATGCCTAATTATTTACGTTAGAGGTATTACATTCTTATTCAAAACATGACTGTACAAATTAATACAAAACAGACAAATAATTAATAAATATAGAGAATGTGTTGCGGTCGGGCGCGGTATTAATATATGAGGTAAAAGACGGATTCACTGATAAAAAAAACGTTTCAACTAAGGAAGCAGTTCGTAAATCTTTAATAATAATGAAGCGCTAGATAAATCAAAGAACGAAATGGATGTAGGGTCAATAAGATCATAGCACACAAACGATCCAGAAGATGATGCATAGAAACGCTGGCCGAACGGATTGGCAAGGGATTATTAAAGATAAATCAGCAAATATTCGTCCCAATCGTTTCAAGAGCGTTAAGGCTTCTAAGTTGCGAGTATTGAGACCTCCATTGATAACCATTTTACTCGGCAATGGTGAGGTCAACGTACAATAAAAGAATGAAAAAACCCATAAGACTTTTGTACACGATAAAATAAACATATGAATCTTAGTAGAAAGAACAAATCAGCAATACTACATGATAGTGTAGTTAGAATGAAACAATTTGTAAACAAATCGTTAAAAAGGTCTTATAAAAATTCGTAGACAATATATAGCAGATTCTTCTGCAAGAGTTTCGGTTGCGTGCTCTGTGATTTCTGTGACGTTCACCACGGTACTTCGCAATAACAGATTGTCTTGAAGTGTGAACGGAAAGATGGCACAGTTAACATAACACCACATGCGCGTGGAATACGGTGATTCTCCCAGTGAATATAGAAAAGTTACTGAATTTTTGTACCTTTCTTAACTAAAATCTACTGGAAGACCGTAAATACCCAATGCAAGAGAACAACCTATCTCCGTCGTACGGGACATGACAAACTGAAAATAAAGATTAAACCAACAAAAACCAGCTGACAGTACGATTTACTACGAGAGTTTTTATCACGGAACCACATAAGCCACTAAAAGTCCGTGGCAATGTGTCAAAAACATCGAGGCTTTTAATCTGCGAATGAATGACGATAGATGAGCGAAAACTACTGGTCGTTAATAGGGCAATAGCCAACCAAATGCCACAGTGCGACGCCACAGCAGTACCGTCACACGCCCACGAGCCGTGCGCCTCGCAATGGGCTATGCACATCCGAGCCATTGGAATAAGGGGCAAAAGCCAGCGCGGGGGCCTTGTAGTACTGGTTGCCCCGCCTACAGCTGCAGGCCTAGCAGACTTTACGAAATGATATGCGCCAGCGACAGGCACAATGGGCGTCATGAGTACGGAACTGGTAGGGGCGCTATCTGAGAACGCGAGTAATAGTAACCCACTCAAAAAGAAGAAGGGCCGCCGAAAGACAGACTGCGACCGACATACATTCTTTATCTGATGGAAAAATACGTCGGCCAGGTACGAAGTTGTCCGTTTCCCATGTGTTAGCACGAGACGAATCATAATCTCGCCTTCCGATGGTCTCGGCAGTACAATAAACAAGTCGGCACCACAGCGAGTGGCCGACAGTTCTGCTAGGATACTGGTGGAGGGACGCAACAAGAACAGGTGCTTCGAACTAGCATCGCAGTCGTACGGATGGGACGTCAAGCAGAACGACCCTGACACGGCCGAACTAGGCCAAGATTTGTGCGAGTCCAGCGGCGGGGACTGTCCGATACGGACGGTAGGAGAAGCCGAACAACAAGCAAATAGCGAACTAAAAGACACAAAAGAATAAGAAATAATTCTTTGTGGAACGAATACTTGTGAAGCAGGCACGGGAACTGGACAAAGCAAAGCGGAAGCAGATATGTAAAATGTATCAAATTCGACAAAGAGTGAAGAAAACATAATCGAACATATCTAAAGGAAAGGAACCTATAACGACACGAGTTCGAAAAATAGAGCAGTGAATGCCTGTAGAGCCAAGTAAACAAGATTCAGTACAAATTTCCTATGCCCCTTAAATTTCATTACCCCTGAATGATAAGCAATTAATTAAAAACTGATTGTACAAATATAGAAATGTGTAGGACCGGCAATGTTGTAGCGAATTGCGCCGAATTAATGTAGAACTCAAATGTCGTGGTAAACATTACTGCCATACAGATCTAGTTGTGGGTTTCAGAGCTTAATATTTCTCCTGACATCTAGCCCATTTAGCTCAGGTAAATTCTCACGGTGATGGGTCTCCTGAATTCTGTGGTTTGAAGAGTTGAATTCCAGAAGTTGCTGACATAGCTAAACAGAGGCCGCACATGTGCATGCCGCAAAACGTGAAAGCCAGGATGTGTTAATAACATACTGTGCGGTAGGTGACATGTGAGGAACAAACGACAGATGGGAAAGGATACAGTCGGATACACCTTGGAGCGAAGAATTCAGGCAGATAAATGAATTAATCCTTGGACTGGACAAGCCCAAGTGGCCTCAACATGAAACAGCTGGAAAATAATGTTAATAATATAAGTTTTATACGCTAAGGATCACCGAAGAAACTCAAGAATATAAGAGGGGTACCTATGTTGGAAATAATTTAAAAAATCAGAAAGATATGAAGCTGCATAACACAGACGAATACCTAGTAGGTACAAGAAGAATATTAACTAATACCTATGGAGCAGATTAAGTGCCATGAACGAAGAGAATAACAGTGCTCATTAGAATAATAGCAGGATAAACAGATGTATCAATCATCATAAATCTCCGATACTCAGCTCACCACAGAAGTCGAAGAATAATGCGTCGCGAGAACAACTTACATAGAAATACAAATATCCAGAGATGGAAACAGGTGAAGAGGAGTACAATATTACTTTAACAGTTACACTTGCAAAACCAGCCTAGTATCGCTAGCTCAAGCGCCAGTAGTGACCACATGCCTGCCAACAATCCTTGAGATCGCCAACCAGTAGAAGCGTGCGTTGAGGCAGCGTTACTGGCCGAACAGCGTTCCGGCGCGAGGAAGGGACTCGTGTGCCTGACCAACAGCTGAGTGGAGTAAGCAGAGAAGCACGAAAGGGGCAAGCAAAGAACAAACCAGAGAGAAAAACAGCCAAGAAGAACCGAAACCAGGGTGGCCAGACGGGGAGAGAAGCGATGCCGGTGAGAGGGCATCCAGCAGCAGGAGCGAACGCGGTAATGCTGAGCAGGTGTGACAAGTATCTAGTAGACCAAGAGTTCACGGCAGTGATCAGAAGCGAGAGCGGCTTAGGGGAAGATAAAGAAGACGAACGGTAGAACGGACACACGGCGTGCGAACAGATAGTCTTAACGCAAATAGAAGAAGGTTATACAAAAGAATTGACGGTCAAGATTCACCCTGCAGAGCGGAGAGGTTACGGATTAAATGGTGTTTTGAGAAATAATCGAATTATCTCCGCAAGAGATCATATTTTTATCTAATAACAACCATATCAAGATAACAGATAGTGTGATCAAACGTACCGGATCAGTAGAGCTGAAAATCACTTACCATGTTAAGTGTGCACCTCAATATCGTAATTTGGATATTGAAACAGGATGTTGACCTACCCTTAGCCTTGATAACAGTTATCACTATACTCCAAGAATACTTTTTAATCAAGGCGCTGAAAGGTTCTTGGGGAATGGATAGCCCATCATTCTTCACCGGAGTGCTGCACTCGAGGAGGGTACCGAGGTAGGGTCGGCACGAAGTCCGAAGCCGTAACCAAAGACCAGTCATGTGGTCGCATGAGAATGTTAAGTTAAGGATCTAATGCAGATCAGTCCATTACAGGGACGTTAATCATCGTGAAATACACTCCGCTGGCCGTGAAGAATATAAACGGTGCTCGATCGGTGAGTTGAAAGATAGCAATCGCCATGCGCCGAATAGCCTCTTCAACGTGGGAGCAAGAAAGTAGTTTTACCAGAACATGTGAACGGTGGGTTCATGTGCCGGAATAAGTGATTCCGAAGAGGGTGAACCCTTCTGGGAAACGCATACGACCACAGGGCCGTAGCAACTACTCCTCCATGAAAACCAGACGATGCGCACAAAAATCAACGTGTTTGCGGTGATCGTTATCGGATGCGCGTATTTAGTGCTTAAGAAAGAGTGCAATAAATATAATTGTCCTGATATTGGCGGTGCAGCAGGGTCTGGACATTGGCCTGCTCCTCCGCCTGACCACTTTAAACATATTTAGGGGCATTATGATTTCAGAGTCACGCGAAACTTGAGTACCGCCTGCAAGGTTGTGAAGTGTTGGATGTTATTATTGCAATAGCCAATTTTTCACTAAGGAGCATGCATACATGAAGGTAATATGAACATTGAAGCTATTCATTTATATTTTATCCTTATATTTCCGGAGATATTGGACGTAACTTGTTTTTAATGGACTAGTACATATGCAAGAACGGTATACATATTTTTAGTCAGTCATGACGAGTGTAAAAAAATATGAATCCAATTACATAACGTCATTATCATTAGTTTGATAACAGCATTTTGCTAGTTTAATTTAGATTGTCTTGCGACTCGTGTTAACCCTTCACATGTAGTCAATAAGCAGTGCTTCAAACGTCTCAGGAAGGCAGGTGATTGAAGTATTTGACGAAGATTCGTATCTTCACAAGACTGTTGCACTTTCTTCAATATGCTTTCCATCTTCCTACCTTACTCTTATTTCTTACTCGAAGTTGGGAGAATAAATAAGATGTATTGTTTGATAATGATTCAAAAGATTAGTCGAATGGATATTATGTATATTAATGTTTAAATGCCCTAATAACAAACCGTATTCTTCATTATTGATGACTGGCTCTTAGCTAGCGCATCCTGTAAGAGCATTGTACAATACCTTAGGCTTTAACACTTACACTGGCGATGGAAATGAAATGTATTTTCGGCAGTCGCTGGGGGCATTTTAGCTTTTCCTACCTATTTTCACGAATATTAATATGCTTCTAAAAATTGCTTAGTATAATATCATATTTTAAGTCTGCTATCTATATAATATGCACATATCATTAATACTCGTATAATGCACATAATTACTTTCTCCCATATCTTTGCATCATTGAATAAATGGCATTTAAGGCAGACATAGTGGGCAGAAATGAGGAAATAGGCAGAATAGGGACGTGCCAAACGTACTGACGTCGTTAAATGTCATTTCACCAAGGTCTTTCACCTGCGATCGTCAAACATTCTTCGTCAAATTTTGAAGGACCGGTAGCCCATCAGCGCCTACCGGACGCCGGAACTCCCTAGGGCGCCGCGTGTAAGACGCGTGAATGTATACCATTTCTTAGCAGTTTTACTCTTTTGCTTTTAAGGTATTACATCAATATTATTTATTAATTACTGTGTTCAATTCGTAACCAGATACAGAATCGAAGTGATTGTTCTGAAAATTTTTGAAGAAATAGGACAGCGTTTGAAACATCAACGAAATAAACATTGTAATGGCCTTTTGTAGCAGCTTTATAGCTTTTAAGATTTCTTGTCACCATGAACTTTCCTCCTTGATTGATGGATTGCGTAATTTGCATTTTTCTATTATGTTTAGTGGAAACAATTAATATAAAAGATTTATATCAACGATTAATAAAACAAAAACACGAGACAGACAAAATGTCGAATAGGATAAGGAATAAAAATAAGGAAGCAATATAGAATCGATATGAGCGTTGTTTTGTCGAAGCGTGCTTATTTGCAATAAAGCGTTTTCAGTCGCATTACGCGCCATCTTTGAGAGCGCTTCCGAGGCGGCTGAGGCCTCTCTTCAGGCAAGGGGGTCTGCCTTCTCTCTTCTATAATGATACCAATGTCGTAAACACACTCCATTTCCTACTAAAGAAACAACAAAATCAAAACTAATAAAAAACGCCAACAAAACAAGCAACGCAAAACATATTACTGAATAAAGAGCAATTTCAAGATATTATTAAGGTATAAATATTTAATATCTAATTTTTCCGATTTATCTTATTTCATTACTTGCGAACGTAGTTGTATGTAGTTTATAAGATGCATCTAACCAGTAGTGTTCAACATGTTTTTATGAGTCTTTTGAAGATTGTCAAGAGATCGAATAATTTTCAAAGAAAGAATTAGTGAGGAAAAAATTATATATGAAAACTACTTGGTTCGTTAGTGCAATATAATATACAAATGTCCAAATAAGTGTTCTCGTTCTATAATTATGAGGGTACTTCAAGAAACAATATTAACTTTTTCGAATGTATTAGTAAGAATTGCTCATTATTATTGGCAATACTCTTTTCTCTGCCAACATGAAGCTTTTGTTAACTCTAACGTTACTGTATACACTTGGCGTAATGAAAGAAAGGACAGAAAACTGGACCTAAGGGAATCCATTATTTAAGTACAAAGGAATATACACTTGACTTCAAATATTGAAGATCAGCATGATATGTATTTTTTAATATTTTTTTATCGATTTTTATTCGCGGAATCTATATTGACAGACTAAACAGTATATTTGATTTCTTAACTGTTGAGGGTGAACTGCCGTCCTAGTACATCGAGTTGAGGGTGGGCCCATCTTGTTGAGTGCCTTCTTCAGTGCTCATTACTGCCGACCGGCAAGCCTACGAATACCATCTAAAGGCATATTACTCTTGCTGAGAAATTTTTAGACTCGTACATGAAATGTTAGACATATTACTTTCTTGAGATCTGCTTTTCATCTTTAAAACTGAATGAATATTCTCAGATGAGGGGCTATTAAAAGGACAATTTTCTCGGATTTTAGATGAATAAAATGTTATTTTCGATTAAGGGCATTCTTTTTTATGTAAGGAATGTCGGAAAAATTGCGAAGTGGCGTAGATACAAACAACCTCCTTAGTTTGCTAATTGATAAAAAATATTGAGAGCGCGAAATGGCATGGTGGTTAAGGTTGTAATTAAATAATAAAGATTCACTAACCGAATGGACAAATAACTTAAGCTTTTAAAGACAGTGAGAGAAATGTGCAAACTGCAGTTGCAATATACATGACAGATTGCGAAACTGAACCTCAACCAAAACTAGTGGAGCTTTACAGCTCATAAGTAACTGAAGCTCCTACAAACAGAAATCGTAAGTGCGACGAGGTGACGTTTACGTAGGACGCAGTCGAGTTGACGCTTATCTGACACCAGAAGAAGCTTTTAGAGTGAAACACCTGCCATCGGCGGCAAAGTAAGGAACTTAAGGAAAAGCCCGGACAGCAGATGACCGTAAGTACAGAGAAACGAGAGCGACTGAGAAGTGATGCAAGAGGAGATGAATGGACAAACTGACAGTTGGGCGATTGGAAATGATGTGAGGAGTGAAATAAATGATGTATGTATATTTTGATATGTGCATGGTATTTTAAGTCTTATTATAATTTCAAACCAAAAAAGACATCGTAGCATTTGTATAAACGCACTCTCCGACATGCGAGATGGTGTCAATAGTTTTGTTGGCATATAAAAATTCGACAATGTTGCTACAGCTCAGCATACAATACTCTCTCCATCATTATTAAAATTGTGCAGTTTTCGAAACGTCAGACACGTTAAACCGAGATACATGAATTGCCACCATTTATTTGAGCGTTCTTTGTTCTATCAGCGAAAAAAATGTTTTAAGGACAATTTATAGAGGCTCTTGAGGTATATTGCTTTTTTTATAGAATTGCACAAATTCAAGCCCCAAATTAGCGCGATAATACTTACAAAACCAAAATTTTGTATCATGACTTGTTTATAGAACTGATGTTTTAGACCAGTTTGTAATAAATTGATCGTTTTAAAAATGAAGATTTAATTTTATAAATTTCTATTTTCAATTCTTTTTTTTAAACTATTAACTTTATGTAATATATTTTGAAAACAGATTGTTTTCGCGGAAATGAGCAGCTAGCGCCATTTTATTACTACCTTTTATGTATTAACACGAGAACAATTTAAAGAAAAAAAATTGATCGTTTTTTGTGTAAAACAAATTAAAAGTGAGATGGAACTTGTTCTTATTTACGTCAACTTATGCAAGAAACTTGTGGAAAGAGACGAGTGGAGTCAAAAGCTGGCCCCACTGTGCAGGACTTGCTGCGCAGTCATGCTCCAGTCATAAGGAAGTACTCAGGAGAATACGCAGAATGAAAGCATCTGGCTCAGGCGCCGAATATTTTATAGGACTTGTAATAGAAAGTTTCGCTACGCTCCTTTGTCAAACCAAACAGACACAAGCTCGGAAGGAGTTAACAGCGCGACTGGAATTTTAAGTCTCATGTACTCATTTAGGCTGGAAGACCTTTTATTATATCAGTTAAAGCTACACAACATGTGACAGGTCCGATCTTTACTTCCCTCCGAAGGATAGTTGTACGAAGGATTTTTTCGCCACTTAAATAAATCCAGGGCTCTCGCATCGTTCTTTGAACCGGCAACTTGAGTACAAGAGTCCGAAGCGCTAACGGTTTACACCAATGCCACAACGCAGCGCGGGGCGGTGCTGTGGGGTGAGAGGTGATGCTAAAAAATAAGGGCAGTTGGAAGAAGCTGTTAAAGTAAAGGGAAAGCTGCATGGGATGCCGCACGCGATGAAGAGCCAGAGAAATTTTGCGACCGTATGTCAGAGAGTCTACAGTCAGAGCCATGCTCCCGATATACCGAAAAGTTTAAAGTGAAAAAGGCCGAGTCGATAGCTGTGCACAGCGCGCAGAATTGTGTAGATGAACAAGAAGAGCAGACCTGTTTCTTTTTCACTGGACACCTGACACTCTGAGAACATATACTCTGTATGTTAAAAAAAAGTCCGAGCAAAATGACGAAATTACCAGTACGCGTATTTGTTCATGTTGGACACAGACACACCAGAAACGAGAACTGTGATGACTTTATCAAACCAGTATGTTGAACGTGAAGGCAATCAAGGCGAAATAAATTTACCGATCTTTTCAACTTATTGTGCACTATTAGAAGAGACACATACGAACCTAACCTGTATTATACTGGGCATGATACGTTTTCACGGCCTCTTTCGTGGACCTCAGTCGGCGAAGACCACGGCTTCGAGGATGAACTGTTCGTAGATAATCAAGAAATAGATTTATGAATCTACCGTTGGTGCCTGCGATATACCACATTGAATAAGCGGCTGGTCGTGGCTAACTGAGGAAATCGGATCCTCTGAACATTGTTTTCATCTCTCATTACAAGATCTTTAGAGGGGATAGAATTGTAGAGAGGGGCGGGTCATATTTATTTGCGTCAAAGAAGATAAGAAGTTGGATACGATTAGATTGAGGATAGAGTTTTGAAAAGATGGGATTAGATCAATTCACCTACTTCAGAACAATATTAGGAATATTGCATGTTCTAGACTTCCCAAGCGACGACTATTAATGATTAGATGACATTGTTTCCTGAAACACGGGAAACGAGAATCCCCATCCTATTGTCTTTCTGGAGCTGGACCTCTATATTCCTGTCGTGAAACTAGGAGTGAGTCGTACGAGCGGGAAATCCCAAAAAACACTTGTGAACGTCTGGTTTACCGAGAGGGGATTAAATATCAGGACGTTCACGGAGCGAGACTACAGATGATGCTTTTTGAAAGTCTACATAAATTACTAAGCGACAGACTTTTCATATTTGTGCAAGTCGTTTAGTGAGCATTAGCGACAACCAAGCGGTTCTTCCGGATTATGATAAGAATATTCAAGGAAAGGCATTACGATCAGGAACAATTGTTCGTCAATAGAGGAAGCAAAGTACACGATCAACGGTTTTTTAAGGACGAACATATCATCTCGCTTTCTAAAGACAAGTAGTGACCCGGTACTGGAAAACACTATGGCGGCGCGTTCAAAACATTTACTATCCTATCATATTCATACTAACCTTGCAAAAGTTGTGTTCGGGTGCAAAATTTTTAAAAATAATCTTGACCCGGAGAAACTTAATCAAATTAAAGTGAATGAAGCTAGAATAACCGAAAAAGGCATTAAAAAACAAAACGCCCGTCGATATGAACTATTTATTCGAAATCATTCCAAAAGAATTGGAGCCGAGCAAAGAAAATTGCTCAGGAGACATATTTAAGAATATTCTAAGATAGGAAGGAAAATATCTAGACAGGGATTTTAATAAAATGTTGCGTGAAGGAAGGGAAAAAAAGAATATCACAGTTGGTCGTGAAGAATAGAATACTAAATTCATACAGACATCGGGCAAAACAAATTGCGTTTAAATAAGTATTTCAGTTCGGTTTTCAAAACCATTTAGCGAACCATCCTCTAGATTGAAAGGTCTTCGGTTACTCAAATACTGGGTTATACCGAATAAAAGTTAAATCTTACGAAAACAATGGGTTCGCGCTCAAGGAGGTCCAGACGAATTGGTAGCGAGTATAAGTTAAGAGGAGGAGAGCTAATATTACTGTAATCAATACTAAATACTTTATCGCGTATCCAATAACAATTACTGAGTACCTGAAGCATTAAAATCTAGCTTTTGTCATTCAAAGTTTTAAACCAAGCGTATAGAAAAAACTATATTAATGTTAAATACAGGCCGTTAAGTCTATTAAAACTCAGATAACAGTAAAAATGGAACCTAACCACTTTCAATAACGTGTCATTTTAGGCCCTTATCGCTTACTAGAAATGTAGAAGAACACAATTTAGACGCATTTAGAGAATTGAGAAAAGTTTGAAAAATATCCAGGAGCTTTATTAAAGTACCTCCGAAAGATAATGAATGCTCTTCCAATAATGCATTCAGAGCTTATCGAACTCCATTACCAAAATGGTCACGCGTTTCTATTCAATCTGAGAAAAAATTCTATATGCATGCTTTAAGCACAAGTGTTGTTCACACTACTCCTGATGGAAAAGAAGTTTTAAAAACAAAAACACTTTTCCATATAAAGGAATCTCACAAAGGGTGTAAGTCTTGTTCGAATCTCAAATCTGAAATTTCCCTACGTTCTCGTACTTTATTACTTCGGTATACACTAGTATACGAGAAAAGTAAATATTTAAACTCTCATGAAAGCCTCACTGCTAACAATCTTTTCGAAGAGCAACCGGCAGGTCGCATATCTTCTATCTGAACAATTATGCAATCTTATGAACAAGTTATTTAAAAAAACTCTTTCCAACTTTTTGGCAAGCGGCACTGGAAAGAACACCCAAGGGCAGTCGTGATCTTCGCATTCTCGCCACCACTATTTAATCCTTTGCATTGACAGATGTTTTGTCCTGTCTGGACGCTGTCAACTGTTATCCGCCCACTTGACACAGTAAGCGTCTTAGCCTGAGCCTGTATTCAATGGGAGCGTTAGTCTGCCTTCTTCCCCGCTGAATAGTGACATCTACACTTAAACTTGAAGTGGCTTTCCCCGACTCCCACGGTACTTACATCCGAGGATGCACATGCCTTGCCTCCCACCAGGATATGTAGAAGTGGTCAAGATGATAGAAAGAGGAGTGCAAAGAAAGGTAGCGCTTGTGCCGCATAGCCCTTTGTTAGGAGTCTGCTCGCGCTTCATTCTGGTATGATGAAAGAAACCACGAAATACCGAGTCAGAGCAGCCCAAGCCCGCACAAAATTCTCCTAGACGACAGCTGGACTGATTCAACCCTAACTATCATTAGCTAATAGTCAAAACACAGGGACGCCGGCGAAATCTTTGGTACCACCTATCCCATGCCAAAGCTTACTGTCGGAAAATTGCTTCGTTATACAATAGTGTTATCCGCTGATCTGGTGTGCTGCGCTGCGTCGGTCATTAGCTCCGTGCGTGTCAGTGCCTTACATATATACTTCTGGATAATGTGTGAGATGTTCCTTCCCCCACTGGCAGGGAGTTACTTGTTCGAACCACTCAGTGTACCCCCCCCCCCACGGGACTACACTCCCCTTCAGCTGTCCAAACTCTAAGTCCTGATCTTATTTGGTAGTGAAAGTGCCAATTTAAAGGTTAGTTGTGTTTAGGCAGGTTAGCAATAGGACAAGGGAAAAGGAAGAACAGAAGCTAAGCATTTCCGTGTTCGGAGTACTGCGTCTGACAGTTAAGCCGCTAGAATTCTCATTTAGACAAAGGATGGATTCACCTCGCTTCTAGGCTGGTGTCGACCATTCTTTTGCCACGTGTCGGGCCTAGAGCCGGGTAAGATCTGGTCGGGTCAGAGGCTCTGCCATGTCATTCAGATGATGCTCAGAACCATCTTACTCCAAAATTCTATTTGGCGTCAGAAGAGGATACTACGGTTGCGACCCTTATCTTAATAATACCCTCTTCATCTTAGAACTATTTCCACCCGCACCCTCATAATAGATCTTTACCAAAACCACATAATGAACTGAATAACATACTTGTCTCTTCATTGATTTTTCGAACATTTCAAGCAATGAACAATTTTCGTCTTACTTAGTGTAATTCTCATTACTGAATGTTTTTGATTACATCGACCAAAAGGAAGGTCTCGTTAAATTTCAACAGGACAATTAACATACATATTTTACTAATTGGAGAATCAAAAAACCTGGTTATATTGTCCATTTTTCTAATACTAATGAAAAGAGCAGAAATTTTTCAAATTCTGTACAACGTCGAATTTTTATTGCCGAAGCCATAGCTTAAAAGATATTTCTAAAAATGCAATTGAAATGTCTTTTATAGGTACCAAGTGTGTAGAAACTATGGCATTCAAACCCTGCTCTCCTAAACCTTAAAACATAATGAATTGCATTTAATTGTAATCACTGAAAATATTTTATGAAGAGACGTGTAAGACGATTGTCATCTGCAGCTTCTGATGTACCATTGACTTAAAACTTTGGTTTAAAACACTCGTTCTTTAATCTAAAATTCGGTTATTCTTTCCTTTCTGTTAACTAGAACCCCACACTTCGCAACAATTTCTTGCGGCTAAACGACCAAGCTATCATCTGTTTTTGATATCTCGATAGCAAACTCGCACTTACAATATGACTTATGAAATCAAATTACAGCTTATACGCGGTTATGCTGTTAATTTAACATGTTATTGAAAAGTGAGTGTACACGTTGGCTAAGCCTTGCTCGCTTCCGGCGCATCACAGCTTTGTTTCCCGACGGAACAAAATATACTGAGCGCTTTCCTTATCAAATGCCAACAGTATCTATTGCAGCAGTGAGGATGAGACAGCCCACTCTTAAGGTTATGCAAGACCCCAGTAATATTACTGGTTGGAGGACTCTCTTTCGTAGCATCCACCCCACTCACGCCTTATCCCATGACCGGGTCACTGCTCGGCCAAGACGGGCTGTCGAGCCAAAGAACGAACAGTGCGAAGTCCGGTTAGAAACACTGCAAATGATAATCAATCAAGGGACAACTGTGTTTCATCTTTGAGAAAAAGTTTTAATGCAACATCACGCGCGGGTTTCAAGGCGGTCACCCATTCAAGTACTAACCGCGCCGACGCTGCTTAACTTCGGGTGCACTCGTACGAGAATCATGCTTCAACGTTGTATTGGACGTTTGGGAAGGTGAGGGGGAGATCGAAAATATTAAGGCAAGAGGCGTTGGTGCGGACGATCTTCCTTTGGCGCTGTTGATTTCATGCTGCTGAGGAGCGCAAGCACTGGTAAGGAGACGGCGCGGCACGCCCGCGCCAGAAATAAATAGTTAAAATAAACGTCGGATAGATTAGAATGTACTCGGGCTTCTTGACGGCATGTTTTTTCCCTTTAGGTTTTTGTTCCTGAGCCGTAACCTATGGTATCTTTCGCCCGCGGCTTGATGCAATGAGAGGGACCATTTGGCGCGTGAATACCAGAATTCGAAAGATAGAACGCGAAAAAGGATGTAGGTATTGTTGAATTAGCTTAAAGCGACTTCGGGCCTAGCCACATAGGATCAAGTAAAGCCTAATTTGTTTGTAATAATAACCTATTAAAATAAATAAATAAATTTTTAAGAAAATCATGATTTTGTTTAAAAAGAACCGCTCAAACTTCTTCCTAAACAAGCATTCCTTAGTAATTAAAATATAAGATGTTCCTATTGCGTTCAGAATAGTCCGTAGTATTAGAAACATCACTTCAAAAATAAAGTTCACGGAACGTATTGAATTTTTGAATTAAATTTGCCTTATTTTACGTGGCGAGACTCGGCCATCAGGCCCGCTCGTCCGTTCTGACCCACGCAAATTTCCCGCTACGCCTCCTTTCACCAACTGAGGAGAGGAAAGGAGGTATTTCTTAGGGCGAGAACAGGCGATTTGAATTAGCTCAGAGGCGTCCATTAGGCTTGAGGATCCTTTTACATGCAAGTAAATCTACGAACATGGACAAGCCGGCTTTACTTCCCCTCCGAAGAAGGCTTTGCATCGGCTTTGAACCCGGCCAACTTGGGCTACAACAGTCCAGTACGCTAACCTTACCACCATCGCCGCCGCATTATGACGTATTAGGTATCATTATGCATATATTCTCCATTTAATTTACAGCAATCGCTTTTGAATATACCTTTCAGCCCACTTACTTGAAGTTAATATTTTTATAACATTTGTGTCAGCTTATTCACAGCACGGTGCAGTCGAGTGGTCAAGCCCTCCATCGGTAATGCTGGAACGGTGCTGGAAGGTTCCTTGCGGCAATGGCAGCCCATTCTTCACGAGTGCTGCACTGAGGAGAGGCAAACGACGGGTAGGACCTGAGCACGAAATCGGGCCTACCAAAAACATCCCAAAGGTGTTGATAGATTAAAGTCATGACTCGTGTGCAGTTCAGCAGAATGTTATAAACCACTTCCGTCCTAGGCAGTGAAGTATTAACAGATGCTAGATAGTGGAAGATGAAATTCGCCATGCCCCCAAATTGATCTTCAACAGTGGCGAAGCAGAATGTGTTTAAAACATTTCAACGTAGCCCTGGGCCATGATTAGTGGCTCACAAAACAATAAATGTGCAAGCCCACTTCATGCGAAAACATGAACATCATAACACCATTTTGAACGCTGTTTCCGCATTACTTTTGATCTGCATAGTGTACACAAATACAAGCGAGTTGCCTTCCAAATTATTTTCGGGGTGTTGCTTAGTACGGCCATCCCAAATCGTATAATTTCAAGTTACGGCAATTATATCCGTGAAAAAAAACGTTTTCGAATTATTTCACTTTGAAATATCTATTTACTTGCAACATTTATGTTGGGAACATCGTTGGAGAAACCTTAGATGCATTGAAAACCTAAATAAATGTTTTCAAGAAATATTATAAAAAGAGAAGGAGAAACTTTTAAAAAATGTCAATCTCTCAACCCAGTTGATTGACTGATGCTTCCTTGACAAGTCAAGTGTTGCCAACGGTCATTAAGGCATATAACATAGTGAATGTTTTTATTCCTGAGGGAGCCGGTGCTCTTCCCTCGCTCGATGTTGAGATGCAGCGACGAACTACTCGTCACCTGCTTCTGGCATTAGATAGAGACATTTAAAAAACGTTGTTTTATGTCAAACAGCGTCCTTCTAAAAACGAGCATATACATCAAAATCCTTCTTGATTAGCATTTTTGTAATATTTCTGATTTCCAGAGCATATTATGAATAATATAAAATTGGCGCGTAGTAAGAAAACGAAACTATATTGAGTTATTAGTGAGAAATGTTTCAGGTGAAGCCGTAAACATGATATATTGGTAGTGATACCCAATGAAAATGTACTGAAGTGAAGAAAAAAAAAGTTGTGGAAGGTATGCAGAATTACAGTTTACCCAACACTACATTATCTTTAACTTCTAGATAGGATCTTTATGGAGCCCTAGTATTAATTAGAAAAAATATGTCACGACATATTGAAAATAAATAAGAGAAAATAATTGCAATATGATAATATAGTATATTTTACGCTACTTTCCGCAAACACAAAAAAAATAAATCTTTATTACAGGGACAAAACTCCCGTTGTGGCCAGTTTCAGTTTTTTCTGAAATTCAAGATATTTACGTGAAGTACGTTACCACTTAATTAAACACTTATACTCATATATACCGTACACATACACCATATCCACACTTATTAAACCACATACACTTATTAAAAATTTCTTTCGAACTGTGTGTGGAGACGAGTCACATTAAAATCATTATTACATCCGTTGTTAAAGGGCTTACGAAGCATTAAAAATGTTAGATCAAAATAAGAGAACGTTTACATTTAACATTAATAATTAAACGGAGGGAGAAGTATGAAGGAATGAAAATTCTATTTAGTCAAGAAATTTCTTGGCTATTGTCAAGTAGCGATATTAAATCTGGATGTATTTCCAGACAGTTTCGGTGATTTTTGAACTTCTTCCTTGACCTGTCGCTATATTGAGGGTTTCGGATGTAGTCGCAGCATTTTCGGTCCCGAGCCACAGTACTGCAAATGAGTTTCTTTAAAAAGTTTGATTTAACTACTTTGTAAAATTGACTATTTTTTTGCCAATTGCCCTGATTGATTCGTTTTTAAAGTGTTGTGGTTGTATATAAAATAGATGTATTTCTACCCCTCGAGAGCACTCACTATTAAGTTTTGTGAGCACTCTTTTTCGCTGAAAGAAGCAGTGACACTGAGAAGCCTGGGCGTATGCAAAACTTTTTATTTATTTTGATTTATTTTCACAGCGACAAGAAACAAATAGGTATGCCCCAATTGTTTTGTATTCTAGCTGTAAGTCCACCCGAAAGAAATAAGACATTCCATACAGAAGAATCTATTTAACTCTTTATTAAACGTTAGAACGATCTAATACAAAAATTGTTGACGCACTTGTAGTTGACTGCCCGTAAAAACTAATAAAAAAATTTGCCAATTACTTGAGCTACACGTAGAAACCATATTTTATTAAATATTAGAAAGGTCAACTTGTATACGGTATTTTCCACTGTACTGTGTCAAAATAACTCTTCGTATGTCTAGCTATTCTAACGAAGTGATAAAGGCATGATATCTTATCTCTACTATACGACCCGACTGCAACCCGGACCGGTCAGAAGTATGAACGGCTCGACACATTCACCCGATGAAAGACAAAATATTGCAAATGGACGACCTGTGGATAGATTGAGAAAGAGAATTGAAACAGTATTATACGATGCTTGCTCCGTTGCTTGATGAATGATTGGGCTATCGCGTTGTAATGAAACTAAAATTTCTTGTATGTTTATCATTTTAAAAAAGAATTAATCACACTCACCTTTTATATTCACTTATCGTTGATAGGTGTTCCTTCTAGCTGCTGATGAAATTAAGTAGGTAGCCCTGTATGTCATTTACAGTAAATATACATTAAGTTTAATTAACTAAAACAATAATTTCCGTTATCATGGACAGTAGTAAACTCATGATGGACAACAGATTTTAAAGCTAGTTAGGGTTCTATATATTTCTAGTAGTTGGCATTCATTATCTTAAAGTAAGGAGATAAACTAAATTATTTTGTTTATTAATAATTATCATAAATCGGGGCTCTCATCTTATATAAAGTTTCTTCAACATTTTCTAACAACCGATTAAAAGAATAAACCGACTTTGGATTTAAATTGCCATAGATGAAGCCGCTTCAGCCAAGAACCTTCCGCAAATCTGCGCCTTAGCGCGATCCAAAACTGCTAAAGCCATGTAAAGCAGTGAGCAGAGATCACACTTTCTCTTCTATTTGCTAGTAATGAGTATCATCACGTTGGCCTGTATATTTTAATCCTGTTAAATAATGTTGCAAAAAGGGAGTGTTGTACCTTGCCCGATTCTGTGTTTTCATATGGCAACTTTACGTACTTTTCTCAGAGTAAAAATATTTGTTTCTAATATTTTGATGGGCCTATGAAAAAAAAAGATAACTGTCAAGAAAGCGTTGGTATTTAAGTACTTCAAATATTTTTTAAAAAGAGTGTTGAGAAATGTTTGTAGTTGATCGTTAAATAGGAGTCGTTATAATCTTGTAGAATAGCTCTGGCTTTGCTAGCGTCATCAGGTCAAAGATGTTAGTTAGGACAGGAGATTCGATAATTGGCGCGAAATTCGTGGCCTTCAATAGCATTAGAGAGACAGTTGGCAGGAAGAGGAAGGAAAATAAGTTGTTACGAGCACTACAGAGAGAGCTAGGAGAACCATCTTGCACAGAAATGAAGGTGAGGGGCGTGCGTCGCGTTCAGCAGCTACAAGAATCTTCGTGATTTGATGGAATTGCCATACTTCAGTGGGATGTAGACTGTCCCTCATCACGTTTTTTGACACAAATAATTGTGAATAACGCATTGGCGTGCGTGAGGTTGCGTAGACATTATTTGGTATTAGGCATGCTTTCGATGTCAATGTGCTCGCGTGGATGGTGCAATAATCGTCGCGAGTAGGCGAGCTACTGTTGGGAACTGGGTGCGACGAAACTAGTGAGATGTTGGCGGGGGGTGGGAAGATATTACGATGACGGGGAGATCCGATAGAGAGTTGCCGGCAGGGCGACAACGGATGGGCGTAGACGTGACAGATGCGTTGTTGTTGTGTCGGTGCTTGAGTTGTATTATTCCAGATTGGTGAAAGGCGACTCTAATCCTTCT
>BOPP01000107.1:277504-336148 GCA_017312745.1 Gryllus bimaculatus
TTAGACAACTACTATCAAAACACAGTTCGAACCACCTAAATTTACTAGCAATTGGGCTAATGTCAGAGAAAATAAGTTGAACCCACAAAATCTGTAGGCAGAAATTTTACACACTTATCACAACATTCGACAATTCCCTACAAACAATGCGTCTAACATTTAAATATTACAATCAGATTTTCTCAAGCTTATCATTAGGAATGAAATTAGGAATAGGCAAATTTTAATGAGAATATGTACTTGTCTTACAAGGCATTCACTCTCTTTTTGCTCACTCTGTTCGTTATAGTTCCTTCTTTAATATTCATATTTCTCAATCTTTGTCGAATAGTCACAACAATCGCGCCCTTGCACGTCGCCTGCTTCACAAGTACCGTTCCCAAGATATATTTTTACTTTGTCTTAGTTCGCCATTGCGGCCGCTTCTCCTACCTCCGTTCGGACGTCCCGCGTGGACTCACAACTTGCTAGTTCAGGCCGTGTCATCGCTTGACTCACACCGACGACTGCGATTGCAGTTCGAAGCACACCGTGTTCTTTTGCCTCCACCAGATCTAGCAGACATCGCGCTCACCGACTATGTTTCTTGATACGCCAGACATCGGAGCAGAATAGATCGCTCGCTTAACAGAAACGGACAACCGACCTGGCCGAACGACTTTTTCAAGAAGAAGAATGATCGGCCAGCTTCCGGCCCTCTCTTGAGGTACACCGGTCAACACCCTTACCGACTGACCCCTCGCGCTCGCCATAAATTGTAAAGTCTGTAGGCTGAGCTGTAGGCGGCAACAGTTACAAGGCCGCGCTTTCGCACACTACAATAGCGGTGTGCATGCATTGCGGGCACGTTCCTGGCGCTGACGTAACCTGTGGGCGGCTGGGATGTTTGGTGCCATGCCCTAACGCCACAGTATATTCTCATCATGCATCATTCAGATTAAAACAAGCCTCATTTTTTGAAATGGCCACACTTTTATGCATGTGATCTTGAAAAATACACTACTCCGAGTAAACATAATGTCATGTTTTTTTTAATATCATTCAGTGTTCATTCGTACGACGACATAGTTCTCCTCTGCATTGAACGGCTTCAGTAGATTTTAGAAAGTGACAAAAATTCAGAAACTTTTCTATGATTCACTGGAGAATCACGTATTCACGCGCAAGTGGTGTATGTAACTGTGACATTCTTTCCGTTACATTCAGCAACTGGAACGAAGTACCGTGGTAACGTACAGAAATACAGGCGCAAAAAAACTTTCAAATTTGCTATAATGTCAGATTTTAAAACCTAACATGTTTACAATTGTTCATCAATACACATATGTAGTATTGCTGATATTGTCTTTCCAAGATCTATTTAATCGTGTAAAAAGCTTAGGGTTTCATTTTTTATTGACGTTACTCCATTGCCGAAAAATGGTATCAAGGAGCCAATAACTCCAACTTAGAAGCCCTTACGCTCTAAAACGATTGGAGCAAAATTTCATTCAATATCTTCACCTTCAGAGCATATTCGAGTTGCAGATTTTATTGACTAACTCGGTTTATGATATAGCTTCAAATTAACACGACATAGCTTCAGTGAAGGTATTAAGAATCCCACCTATATTAAATAGGCACCAATTTTATATTAATTTTGTATTAATGAAAATTTTGAAAGAATGAACTTAAAAATAAAAGGCATTTGTTTTGAAACATCTACTTTCATTTTCAGCTCATAAGTAGGCGCCATTAAAATTCATATATAAATGAGAATACAGAAGAAGCGAATTGCTATAGCTTTTCAAGTTTTCTACAAAAATAAAAAAAATCATCTGCCGAGGTAACACATAAACTCGAAATTTGCTAATTCGTTTGCCGATGGATTGTATACATTCGAAACGGGTCAATCTACGCGCTACGTGTGTGCTGTGTAATCGTCATGAATAATGTATCGAGCCACTCCTTTATTTTCGAGGATAAGCAGGCTCCGATTTCCGACCCCACTCGATACAGACTCTACAGATTTTGAAGAACTTCAATTAATTTAGTATAGTATGCATTTCATGCATTGCTGGTTTTGTATGTACATATGATATAGATCAAGATATAGCAAGTACTATTGTATGAAGTACGTATGGACTTACACTTTTAATATTTTTCCGATCATTTCTTCTTGTTCTTGTGATATCCAGCACATTCATTTGAAGTTGACCATTTTCTGTCCAATGTTGTGACGGTTCTAGGGATTTCTACTGTAATCTATTTACTTATTTCATTTACTTTTGTATGCTTGATGTTTGGTGTGCGGTCGATTCCAGAAATCCAATTGATCTTCACCACACATCATTACCTAATTGGTAATTCGCATGTACCTATGCTATCAAAGAACTTCTCGTTCGAAGATAACCGAGGTACCTAGGCTTAGGGCCGTAGGTGCCTTGGCTCGAAGAGTCACAATTCGATCCCGCCTAGGGCACGGATGTTTGTTGTCGCCTCGCTGTTATTCTCTTCGTTCGCGTTTCCCTGCATTACCATCAGGCGCGTTTACACGGAGAGAGTTTTCTCTCCTAACTTTCCGGAACTGGTTAGGAGACACGTGCAAACCTTCAGGAGACGATTTTCTCTCCGGACACTGACGTCATTAAAGAGTGGCCGAGGTGCGCCCAAAAGCCAGGGAACCCGCCGGGACCCAAAACGTTATCGCGAAATGAAAAGCGAGCAGCCGCCCGCCGGCGCGAAAAGGGCGCGTATTTACACCGGGGAGAGAGTCTTTCCCCTCCAACTTCCGAACCTCGGTCTTCAGGCCGACGACACGCACCACCAGAAGCACCCGCCGTCCCCTGAAAAAGCCCAACAACCCTCCTCCAGGGAGAGAGCCGTTCCTTCCGCCCTTCCCTCGCGGCAGACATTGACCCGTCATAAAAGATATTCGAGGTACCTCCCGCCAAGAGGCAGCAAGTGGTAAACTCTGGTATCGATATGAGGAAAAACGTATCATCCCTGGGAGATAATAGTATTTCAAAGGGGAGAGTGGGAAGACTTTCTCCTCCTTGAAGTGGTTGACTGGCTGCATCACGAGAGCAAAAAGTCTTCAACCTGCTCATTTTTGATTACTCATCATCCTCCCTAGAGTAAACCCTCTCCTCCAGAAACTCGGAAACACAAGCCTAGGGAATCACGACGCCGTCACGTACACCAGAAGATCTCTTAATGATGTCATGTTCTCTCGCGCTATTTGAGCGAGCAAGATCCGCTCTCCTATCAGAAGCTTTCGCACGTGTCTCCTAACCAGTTCCGGAAAGTTAGGAGAGAAAACTCTCTCCGTGTAAACGCGCCTTTAGGGTAACTGCAGGGGAAACGCGACACGAAAGGACAACACGAGCGCACACAAACATCCGTGCCCTAGGCGGGATTCGAATCTGTGACTCTTCGAGCCAAGGCACCTACGGCCCTACAGCCCTAGGTACCTCGGTTATTCTCCGACGAGGAAGTTCTTTGTAGCCATAGGTACATGCGAATTACCAATTAGGTAATGATGTGTGGTGAAGATCAATTGGATTTCTGGAATCGACCGTCCACAACCACATCAAGCATTACGAAAAGTAAATGAAATAAGTAAATATTCACAGTAGAAACCCCTCAGAACCGTCACACATTGGACCAGAAAATGGTCAATTCAAATGAATGGCTGGATAATCAAAGAAACAAGAAGAAATCGATGAAAACTTAAAAATGTAAGTCCATACGTACTTCAATACAATAGTACTTACTATATTGAATATACATATATACATACAAAACAGCAATGCATGAAATGCATACTATACTAAATTAAATTGAAGTTCTTCAAAAATCTGTAAGAGTCTGTATCGAGTGGGAGTCGGAAATTCGAGCCTGCCTTATCCTCGAAAATAAAGGAGTGGCTCGATACATATTCATGACGATTACACAGCACACACGTAGCGCGTAGATTGACCCGTTTCGAATGTATACAATCCATCGGCAAACGAATTAGCAAATTTCGAGTTCTATGTGTTACCTCGGCAGATGATTTTTTTATTTTTGTAAAAACTTGAAGAATGCTATAGCAATTCGCTTCTTCTGTATTCTCATTTAATATAATTTTAATGCGCCTACTTATGAGCTGAAAATGAAAGGTAGATGTTTCAAAACAATGCCTTTATTTTTAAGTTCATTCTTTCAAAATTTCATTAATACAAAATTAATATAAAATTGTGCCTATTTATATAGGTAGGATTCTTAAAACTTCACTGAAGCTATGTCGTGTTTAATTTGAAGCTATTATCATAAACCGAGTTAGTCAATAAAATCTGCAACTCGAATATGCTCTGAACGGTTGAAGATATTGAAATGAAATTTTCTCCAATCGTTTCAGAGCGTAAGGGCTTCTAAGTTGGAGTTATTGGCTCCTTGATACCATTTTTCGGCAATGGAGTAACGTCAATAAAAAATGAAACCCTAAGCTTTTTACACGATTAAATAGATCTTGAAAAGACAAATTCAGCAATACTACATATGTTGGTATTTGATGAACAATTGTAAACACTGTTAAGTTTTAAAATCTGACATTATAGCAGATTTGAAAGTTTCTTTGCGCCTGTATTTCTGTACGTTACCACGGTACTTCGTTCACAGTTTCTGAATGTAACGGAAAGATGTCACAGTTACATACACCCTTGCGCGTGAATAGCGTGATTCTCCCAGTGAATCATAGAAAAGTTTCTGAATTTTTGTACCCTTTCTAAAATCTACTGAAGCCGTTCAATGCAAGGAGAACTATCTCGTCGTACGAATTGACACTGAATGATTAAAAAAAACAGTGACATTATGTTTACTACGGAGTATATTTTTCAAGACCACATGCCATAAAAGTGTGCCATTTCAAAAAATGAGGCTGTTTTAATCTGAATGATGCATGATGAGAATATACTGTGGCGTTTAGGGCATGCACCAAACATCCCAGCCGCCCACACAGTTACGTCGCCGCCCAGACACGTGCCCGCAATGCATGCACACCGCTATTGTAGGTGCGAAAGAGCGCGGCCTTGTAACTGTTGCCGCCTACAGCTCAGCCTACAGACTTACAATTTATGGCGAGCGCGAGGGGTCAGTCGGTAGGGGTTGTGACGCGGTGTTACCCCTCCAAGAGAGGCCGGACAGCTGGACGATCATTCTTCTTGAAAAAGTCGTCGGCCAGGTCGGTTGTCCGTTTCCTGTTAGCCGAGCGATCATTCTGCTCCGATGTCTGGCGTATCAAGAAACAAGTCGGGAGCGCATTCTGCTAGGATCTGGTGGAGGGCAAAAGAACACGGTGCTTCGAACTGCATCGCAGTCGGTCGGTTGGAGTCAAGCGATGACACGGCCTGAACTAGGCCAAGGTTGTGAGTCCACGGCGGGGACGTTCCGAACGGAGGTAGGAGAAGCCGGCCGCAATGCGAACTAAGACCAAAGTAAAAATAATCTTTGGAACGGTACTTGTGAAGCAGGCGACGTGGCAAGCGCGCGATTGTTGTGACTATTCGACAAAGATTGAGAAATATGAATATTAAAGAAGGAACTATAACGAACAGAGTGAGCAAAAAGAGCAGTGAATGCCTTGTAGACCAAGTACATATTTCATTAAAATTTCCTATTCCCTAAATTTCATTCCCTAATGATAAGCTTAGAAAAAACTGATTGTAAATATTTAAATGTTAGACGCATTGTTTGTAGGGAATTGTCGAATGTTGTGATAAGTGTGGTAAAATTTCTGCTACAGATTTTGTTGGGTTCAACTTTATTTTCCTGACATTAGCCCAATTTGCTAGTAAATTTAGGTGGTTCTGAAACTGTGTTTGAAGAGTTGTTAAAGAGTTGCCTGAGATATACAGAGCAATGTCATCGGCAAATTGAGCGGTGTTTATATCTGCTGTGTATGAATTGAACAACGTGGGAGAAAGTGGTGAACCTTGGAGAAATTCAGCAGAATTTTCCTTGGATTGGAGCAGTGGCCTTCGACTGAAACTGAAAATGTTATATTTGTTTTATAGCTAAGGATCACAAGTACTAGATATTTGGGTGTACCTATTGAAATTAATTTAAAATAGAGAGATGGATGCCATAGACAGAATATAGTATCAGAGAATATAATAATATATTTTGGAAGTGGTAAGTGATAACGAAGAGATACAGTGCTCATAATATTGCAGTACAGTGTATTCATCATAATAATTCATATCAGTTCAAAGATAAAGATAATGGTCGAGAATTACTCATACATTAGAATGGAAACAAGGTGAAGAGGAGTAAAAATTCTTACGTTCCTTGCAAACGCCTAGTTCGCTGTCACGCAGTGGCCTGCCTGCACTGCCTTGGGGTCGCCAGTAGAGTCGTGAAGGGCGTCTGGCCGAAGCGTTCCGGCGCCGAGGACAGGGGACTCGTGTGCCCTGCACGTGAGTGGAGGTAAGCAGGGCACGAAGGGCTTGCGAGTGGAAGGGCTTCCAGGGAGGGGAGCGCGGCGATGTGGCAGGTGTAAGGTATTAGGTGAAAGAGTCCCCGTGACAGGAGAGGCTTCGGGGAATAAAGACGTAGGGGAACCGGTGCAACCATTACTTACATGAGGGGTATCAAAAATTGACGCAGTTCATGCAGAGGGAGGTTCATAAATGGTGTTTTGAGAAGATAATCGATATGCAAAATTATTTTTTATTAATACCAACAATATCAAGATACACTATGTGATCAAACGTATCCGGACACGTGGCTGAAAATCACTTACCAGTTCGTGTCGCCCTCTATCGGTAATGTTGGAATTGAACAGGATGTTGACCTACCCTTAGCCTTGATAACAGTTTCCACTCTCTCAAGTATACTTTTAATCAGGCGCTGACAGGTTCCTTGGGGAATGGAAGCCCATTCTTCACGGAGTGCTGCACTGAGGAGAGGTACCGAGGTAGGTCTGGCACGAAGTCGGCGTACCAAAACATCCAAATGTGGTCGATAGATTTAAGTTAGGACTCTTTGCAGCTCAGTCCATTACAGGGACGTTATTATCGTGAAACCACTCCGCCTTCGGCCGTGAAGTATAAACAGGTGCTCGATCGTGTTGAAAGATGCAATCGCCATGCCCGAATAGCTCTTCAACAGTGGGAAGCAAGAAGGTGTTTAAAACATGAACGTGGGTCTGTGCCGTGATAGTGCTACACCCAACGACAAGGGGTGCAAACCCCCTTCATGAGAAACACGACCACGCCATAACATCATTTTGGACGTGTCCGGATACTTTCGATCGTATAGGGTAGAAGATCAATAAATAAATTAGTGTCCTTATTGGCGGTGAGGGTCTGGACATTGGGCCTGCTCCTCCGCCTGACCACTTTAAACATTTTAGGGCATTATGATTCAGAGTCACGGAAACTTAGTACCGCCTGCAGGTTGTGAAGTGTTGATGTTATTGCAATGCAATTTTCACTAAGGAGCATGCATACATGAAGGTAATTGACATTGAAGCTATTCATTTATATTTTATCACTTATATTTTGCGAGATATTGAGGTAACTTTGTTTTTAATGGAACTATACATATGCAAGAACTATACATATTTTTAGTCAGTCATGACGAGTGTAAAAATATGAATCCAATTACATACGCATTATCATATGTTTGATAAGCATTTTTGTAGTAATTTAGATTGTCTTGCGACTCGTGTTTAACCTTCACATGAGGTCACATAAGCAGTGCTTCAAACGTGCTCGGGAAGGCAAGGTGATTGAAGTATTTGACGACGATTCGTATCTTCACAAGACTGTTGCACCTTTTCCTCAAGTATGCTTTCCATTCTTCCTATCCTACTCTTATTTTCTTACTCGAAGTTGGGAGAATAAATAAGATTATTGTTTGATAATGATTCAAAAAGGATTAGTCGAATGGATATATGTAATTAATGTTTAAATGCCCATAATAAACAACCGTATTCTTCATGATTTGATGACGGGCTTTAGCTAGCGCACCTGTAAGAGCATTGTTACAATACCTTAGGCTTTAACACTTACACTGGCGATGAAATGAAATGTATTTTCGGCAGTCGCTGGGGGCATTTTAGCTTGTTCCTACTTTTTACGAATATAATATGCTTCTAAAAATTGCTTAGTATTAATATCTATATTTAAGTCTGCTTATCTATAATATTGAGGCATACTCATTAATACTCGTATAATGCACAATAATTACTTTTCTCCATATCTTTGATCCATTGAATAAAATGGCATTTAAGGCAGACATAGTGGGCAGAAATAGGGAAATAGGCAGAAATAGGGACGTCAAACTACTGACGTCGTTAAATGGCATTTTCACCAAGGTCGTTTCACCTGACGATCGTCAAACATTCTTCGTCAAATTTTGAAGGACCGGTAGCCTCCCATCAGCGCCTTACACGACGCGTTGAACTCCCGTAGGGGGGCGCGCGTGTAAGACGCGTGAATTGTATACCATTGTCTTAGCAGTTTTACTCTTTTGCTTTTCAAGGTATTACATCAATATATTTTTATTAATTACTGTGTTCAATTCGTAACCAGATACAGAAATGCGAAGGTGATTGTTCTGAAAATTTTTGAAGAAATAGGACAGCGTTTGAAACATCAGACGGAAATAAACATGTAATGCCTTTGTAGCAGTTGTTGATAGCTTTAAGATTTTATGTCACATGAACTTTCCTCCTTGTGATTGATGATTGCAGTGTAATTTTGCATTTTTTTATGTTTGAGTGGAAACAATTAATATAAAAGATTTATATCAACGATTAATAAAACAAAAACACGAGACAGACAAAATGTCGAATAAGGATAAGAATAAATAAGGAGCAATATAGAAATCGATATGAGGCGTTGTTTTGTCGAAGGTGCTTATTTGCAAGAAAGCGTTTTCAGTCGCATTACGGCCATCTTGAGAGCGCTTCCGAGGCGGCTGAGGGCCTCTCTTCAGGCAAGGGGGTCTGCCTTCTCTTGTTTCTATAATGATACCAATGTCGTAAACACCACTCCATTTCCTACTAAAGAACAACAAAAATCAAAACTAATAAAAAACGCCAACAAAACAAGCAACGGCAAACATATTACTGAATAAAGAGCAATTTCAAGATATATTAAGGTATAAATATTTAATATCTAATTTTTCCGATTTATCTTATTTCATTACTTGGGAACGTAGTTGTATGTAGTTTGATAAGATGGCATCTAACAAGTAGTTCAACATGTTTTTATGAGTACTTTTGAAGATTGTCAAAGAGATCGAATAATTTTCAAAGAAAGAATTAGTGAGGAAAAATTATATATGAAAACCTACTTGTTTCGTTAGTGCAATATAATATACAAAATGTCCAAATAAGTGTTCTCGTTCTATAATTATGAGGGTACTTTCAAGAAACAATATTAACTTTTCGAAGTATAGTAAGAATTGCTATTATTATTTGGCAATACTCTTTTCTCTGCAACATGAGCTTTTGTTAACTCTAACGTTACTGTATAACTTGGCGTAATGAAAAGAAAGGACAGAAAACTGGACCTAAGGGAATCCATTATTTAAGTACAAAGGAATATTACACTTGACTTCAATATTTGAGATCAGCATGATATGTATTTTTTAATTTTTTTATCGATTTTATTTCCGGAATCTATATTGACAGACTAAAGGTATATTTGATTCTTAACTGTTGAGGGTGAACTGCGTCCTAGTACATCGAGTTGAGGTTGCGGCCATCTTGTTGTGGCCTTCTTCAGTGCTCTACTGCCGACCGCGGAAGCCTACGAATCCATCTAAAGGCATATTACTCTTGCTGAGAAATTTTGACTCGTACATGAAAATGTTAGACATATTACTCTTGTTGAGATCTGCTTTTCATCTTTAAAACTGAATGAATATTCTCAGATGAGGGGCTATTAAAAGGACAATTTCTCGGGATTTTGATGAATAAAATGTTATTTTCGATTAAGGGCATTCTTTTTTATGTAAGGAATGTCGGAAAAATTGCGAAGTGCGGGTAGATACAAACACCTCCTTTAGTTGCTAATTGATAAAAATATTGAGAAGCGCGAAATGTTCATGGTGGTTAAGGTTTGTAATAAATAATAAAGGTATCACTAACCGCAATGGACAAATTAACTTAAGCTTTTAAAAGACAGTAAAATTGCAACTGCAGTTGCAATTACATGACAGATTGCAAACTGAACCTCAACCAAACTAGTGGAGCTTTACAGCTCATAAGTAACTGAAGCTCCTACAAACAGAAATCGTAAGTGCGACAGGTGACAGTTTACGTAGGACGCAGTGGAGTTTGACGCTTATCTGACACCAGAAGAAGCTTTTAGAGTGAAACACCTGCCATCGGGGCAAAGTAAGGAACTTAAGGAAAGCTCCGACAGCAGATGACGTAAAAGTACAGAGAAACGAGAGCGACTGGAAGTGATGGCAAGAGGAGATGGAATGACCAACTGACAGTTGGGCGATTGGAAATGATGTGAGGAGTGAAATAAATGATGGTATGTATATTTTATATGATGGTATTTTAGTCTTATTAATAATTTCAACCATAAAAAGACATCGTAGCATTTGTATAAACACTCTCCGACATGCGAGAGGTGTCAATAGTTTTGTTGGATATAAAAAAAATATGACAAGTGTTGCTACAGCAGCACATACTCTCTCACATTATTTATAAATTTGCAGTTTTCGAAACGTCAGAGTTAAACGGAAATGAGAATTGCACCATTATTTGAAGCGTTCTTTGTTCTATCAGCGAAAAAAAGTTTGAAGGAAAATTATAGAGGCTCTTGAGGTATTGCTTTTTTATGAATTGCACAAATTTCAAGCCCAAATTGCGCGAATAATACTTCAAAAATTGTACATGACTTTTTAAGGAACTGATGTTTTAGACCATTTGTAAAATATGGTTTTAAAAAATGAAGATTTTATTTTATAAATTTCTATTTTCAAATTTTTGTTTTAAACTATTAACTTTATGTAAATTTTTGAAAACAGAGTTTTCCGGAAATGAGACTAGCGCCATTTTATACTACCTTTTGATAGACACGAGGAGAAAATTTAAAGAAAAAAATTGGAATCGTTTTTGTGTAAAAAATTAAAATAATTGGAACTTGTCTTATTTTACGCAAACTTATGCAGAAACTTGTGGAACAGGAGGAGTGGAGCAAAAGCCTGGCCCCACTGTGCAGGCTGCTGCGCATTCATGCTCCAAGTGCGATAGAAGTGATCGGAGAATACGCAGAATGGAAGCAGATCTGGCTCAGGCCCGAATATTTATAGGATTGAATAGGAAATTTCGCTACGCTCCTTTCACCAACAGACAAAGGGGGGAGAAACAGGCGACTGGAATTTAGCTCAGAGGCGTCATTTAGGCTTGAAGATCTTTTATATGCAAGTAAATCTACAAACATGGGACAGCCGGCTTTACTTCCCTTCCGAAGGAAGTTGTACGAAGGATTTTTTTCGCCCTTAAAAAATCCAGGGCTTCGATCGGTTTTGAACCCGGCAACTTGAGTACAAGAGTCCGAAGCGCTAACGGTTACACCAATGCCACACGCAAGCGGGGGGTGGGGTGGGGGTGGAGGGTGATGCTAAAAATGAAGGAGTTGGAAGAAGTTGTTAAAGGTAAGGAAGAGCGGGATGCCGCACGCGATGAAGAGGCGAGAAATTTGCGACCGTATGTCAGAGAGTCTACAGTCAGATGCTCCGTATACCGGAAAAGTTAAAGTGAAAGGCGAGTCGATGCTGTGGCACAGCGGCAGTGTGTTGGAGAAAAAGAAGAGCAGATGTTTCTTTTTCACTGGAACTGACATCGAGAAAATGACCTCTGTAGTAAAAAAAGTCGAGCAAAATGACGAAATACCAGTGGTATTTGTTCATGTGGACACAGACACACAGAAACGAGAACCTGTGATTGACTTTATTAACCAGTATGTTGAACGTGGAGAGGCAATCAAGGCGAAATATAAAATGTTAGCCGATCGTTTCAGAGATTATGTGCACATTAGAAGAACATGGGACCTAAATCGCTGTTTACTGTGGGCATGTGACGTTTTCGACGGCCTTTTCGTGGACCTCAGTCGGCGGAGACCACGGCTTCGAGGTGAACTGTCGTAGTATAATCAAGAAATAGTTTTGGAATCTAGTTGGTGCCTGCGATACCGACATAGTGATAGGGGCTGAGTCGTGGCTAACTGAGGAAATCGGATCCTCTGAAATTTTTCATCCTCATTACAAGATCTTTAGAAGGGATAGAAATGGTAGAGGGGGCGGAGTATTTATTTGCGTCAAAGAAGATAAAAGTATTCGATTAGATTGAGGATAGAGTTTGAAAAGATGGGAATAGAAATTACTACTTCAGGAACAATATTAGAAAGTATTGCATGTTCTAGACCCCCAAGCGACGACATTTTAGATGACATTGTTCTGAGAACGGGAAACGAGAATCGCCATCCTATTGTTTTTGGAGGTGACTTAAATATTCCTGGTGGAAACTAGGAGTGAGTCGTGTACGAGGGGAAAGTCCCAAACACTTGTGAACGGTCTGGTTTACGAGAGGGGATTAATTCAGGTAGTTCAGAGCGGGACACAGCAGGATGCTATTTTGGAAATCTACTAAATTATGCCGAAAGAACTTTTCATATTTTGTGAAGTCGTTGTGAGCATTAGCGACAACCAAGCGGTTCTTCCTGACTTTGAATAAAATATTTCAAGGAAAGGCATTACGATAGGAACAATTGTTCGTCAATAGAGGAAAGCAAATGTACACGGATCAAGGTTTTTTAGAGAACAATATAACCGCTTTCTAAGAAAAGAGTGAGGTATGGAAGAAATATGGGGCGCGTTCAAAAATATTATATACTAACCTTTGCAAAAGTTTGTTCGGTGCAAAATTTTAAAAAATAATCTTGATCCAGAAAACTATAATGAAAATAAAGTGAATGAAGAGAATAACGAAAAAGGCATTTAAAAACAGAAAACGCAGTAGCGAGCATATGAATATTTTTCGAAATCATTCAAAAGAATTGGAGCGAGCAAAGAAAATTGCTCAGGAGACATATTTAAAGAATATTCTAGATAGGAAGGGAAATATCTAGACAGGATTTTATAAATATGTTCGTAGAAGGAAGGGAAATAAAAAGGATATCACAGTTGTTCGTGAAAATAGATACTAATTCATTACAGACATCGGGCAAAAGCAAATGCGTTTAATAAGTATTTCAGTTCGGTTTTCAAAACCAGTGCGAACCATCCTCTAATTGAAAGGTCTTCGGTTACAAATCGGTTCTACGGAATAAAGTAAAATCTACGAAAAATGGTTGGTCAAGGGGTCCAGACGACATTTGTACGGATATAATTAGAGGAGGAGAGGCAATATTACGGTATCTAATTAGAATATTTATCGTATCCATGAACAATTCTGAAGTACCTGAAGATTAAAAATTAGCTTTTGTCATTCAAAGTTTTAAAAGTGGTAAGAAAACTATATTAAGTAATTACAGGCCGTTAAGTCTTATTAAAATTCAGAGTTAACAGTAAAAATTTGACCTACACCACTTTCATAAGTGTATTTTACCCTATCCTTACTAGAAATTTAGAGAACAAATTTGGAGCATTTTTGAGAAAAGTTTGAAAATATCCCAGGAGCTTTATTAAAGTACCTCCGAAAAGTAATGAATGCTTTTCAAAATTGCAGAGCTTCGACTCATACCAAATGGTCAGGGGTTTCTTCAATTTGAGAAAAATTCTATGCATGGTTTAAGCACAAGTGTTGTTCACATACTCCTGATGGAAAGACGTTTTGAAAAAAAAACACTTTTTCAATATCAGGGGATCCTCAAAAGTGTAAGTCTGTCGAAATCTCAAAATCGAAATTTCCCTACGTTTCCGTACGTTTATTACTTCGTGTATACGTATGTATACGAGAAAGTAAAATTAAACTCTTCATGAAAGGTCATGTACAATTTTTCGAAAGAGAACCGAGTGATATCTATCTGAAATTTATGCAATTTATGAACAAAGTTATTTAAAAAAAACTCTTTCAATCTTTTTGGCAGGGGCACTGGAAGAACATCCAAGGGCAGCGTGACTCTCATTTGTCGCCACCACATATTTATCTTTGATTGACAGATGTTTTCGTTTGTCTGACGCGTCAACTGTTATGGCCATTGGCACTGTAAGCGTAGGATGAGCTTTTCATGGGAGGTAGCTGCGTTTTCCCCCGCTGAATAGTGACCTACATGTAAACTTGAGTGGCTTTCCCGATCCAGGTATCTCACATCCGTGATGGGACAAGGCCTTGGCTCCCACCAGGTGTAGAAGTGGTCAGATGATAGAAAGAGAGTGCAAGAAAGGTAGCGCTTGGTCCATAGCCCTTTGTTAGGAGTCTGCTCCGGCATTCATCTGGTATTGATGAAAGAAACCACGGAGAACTACCGATCAGAGCAGCCAGCCGCAAAAATTCTCCTAGAGACAGCGGCTGAATTCAACCTAACTATCTAGCTAATGTCAAAACACAGGACGCCGTCGGAATTTGGTCCCTACCCATGCAGCTACTGTCGAAAATGCTTCGTTATTAATAGGTTCGTGTATCTGGGTGCGTGGACTGCGTGGTCATTAGTTCCGTGCGTGTAGTGCACGTTAATATATCTGGAAATGGTGATGATCCTTCCCCCACTGGAGGGAGTTACTTGTCGAACCACTCAGTGTACCCCCCCCCCATCGGGACACCGCCTCAGCTGATCCAAACTCTAAGCTCCTGATACGTATGGTAGTGAAGTGCATTTAAAGGTTAGTGTGTTTAAGGGGTAGAATAGGACAAGGAAAAGGAAGGAAAGATAGCTTACAGTCCGTTGTTCGAGTACTGCTCTGACATTAGCCGCTAGAATTCTCATTTAGACAAAGGATGGATTCACCGTCGCTTTCTAGCTGGTGTCGACATTCTTTTGCCACCGTCGGGCCTAGACCCCTAAGATCTGTCGGTCAGAGGCTCTGCCATGTCATCAGATGATGCTCAGAACCATCTTACTCCAAAATTCTATTTGGGTCAGAAGAGGATACTACGGTTCGACCCTTATCTTAATAGATACCTCTTCATCTTAAACTATTCCAACCCGCCCCCTCATAATAGATTTTACCAAACCACATAATGAACTGAATACATACTTGTTTCATTGATTTTCGAACATTTCAAGCAATGAACAATTTTCGTTTACTTTATTGTAATTCTCATTACTTGAATGTTTGCGATTACATCCGACAAAAGGAAGGTCTGTTAAAATTTTTCAACAGGACAATACTACATATTTACTATATGGAGAATCAAAAAAACCTGTTTATTATTGTCATTTTCTAATACTAATGAAAAGAGAGAAATTTTCAAATTCTGGTACAACCGATCAATTTTTATTGCGAACATACTTAAAGATATTTCTAAAAATGCAATTGAAATGTCTTTATATGTACCAATGTGGTAGTAAACTATGGCATCAAACCTGCTCTCCTTAACTTAAAAACATAATGAATTGCATTTAATTGTAATCACTGAAAATATTTTATGAAGAGACGTGTAAGACGATGTCATTGCATTTGTGTACATTGACTAAACTTTGGTTTAAAACACTCGTTCTTTAATCTTAAAATCTCGTTATCTTTCCTTCGTTAACTATAACCCCACACTCGCAAAATTTCTTGCGCTAAACGACAAGCTATCATCTGTTTTTGATATCTCGATAGCAACTCGCACTACAATATGACTTATGATCAAATTACAGCTTATACGCGTTCATGCTGTTAATTTTAACATGTTATTGAAAGTGAGTGTTTACACGTTGGCTAGCCTGCTCGCTTCCACGGCGCAGTCACAGGTTTGTTTCCCGACGGGAACAAAATTATAACTGAGCGCTTTCCTTACAAATGCAACAGTATCTATTGCAGAGTGAGGATGAGACAGCCCACTCTAAGGTTATGAAGACCAGTATATACTGTGGAGGACTCTCTTCGTGCCATCCACCCCACTCACGCCTTATCCCATGACCGGGTCACCGCTGCTCGGCCAAGACGGGCTGTCGAGCCAAAGAACGGAACAGTGCGAAGTCGGTTAGAAACTGCAAGTGATAATCAATCAAGGGACAACTGTGTTTCATTTTGAGAAAAAGTTTTAATGCAAACATCACGCGGGGTTTCAAGGCGGTCACCCATTCAAGTACTAACCGCGCCCGACGCTGCTTAACTTCGGTGATCGTACGAGAATCAGTGCTTTCAACGTTGTATGGACGTTTGGGGGAAGGTGAGGGGGGATCGAAAATATAAGGGCAGAGGCGTTGGTGCGGACGATCTTCTTTGGCGCTGTTTGATTTCATGTGCTGAGGAGGCCAAGCACTGGTAGGAGACGGCGGGACGCCCGCGCCAGAAAATAAATAGTTAAAATAAACGTCGGATAGATTAGAATGTACTCGGCTTCTGACGGCATGTTTTTTCCCCTTTTAGGGTTTTTTCCTGAGCCGTACCTTATGGTATCTTTCCCGCGCTTTTGGATGCAATGGAGAGACCATTTGGGGTGAATACCAGAATTCGAAAGATTAGAACGCGAAAGGATGTAGGTATTGTAATAGCTTAAAGGACTTCGGCCTAGCCACATAGGATCAAGTAAAGCTAATTTGCTTTGTAATAATTACCTATTAAATAAATAAATAAATTTTAAAAAATCATGACTTTGTTTAAAAAGAACGCTCAAACTTCTTCCTAAACAAGCATTCTTAGTAATTAAATATACAGATGTTCCTATCGTTCAGATAGTCCGTAGTATTAGAAACATCACTTCAAATAAGTCGAACGTATTGAATTGAATTAAAATTTGCCTTATTTTACGTGGCGAGACTCGGCCATCAGCCCGCTCTCGTCTGACCACGCAAATTTCGCTACGCTCCTTTCACCAACTAGGAGAGAAAGGAGGTATTTTCTTGGGCGGAGAACAAGGCGATTTGAATTTAGCTCAGAGGCGTCATTTAGGCTTGAGGATCTTTTACATGCAAGTAAATCTACGAACATGGGACAGCCGGCTTTACTTCCCCTCCGAAGAAGGCTTTGATCGGGTTTGAACCCGCCAACTTGGGTACAACAGTCCAGTACGCTAACCGTTACACCATCGCCGCCGCATTAGTGACGTATTAGTATCATTATGGGCATATATTCTCCATAATTTACATGCAATCGCTTTTTGAATATACTTTTCAGCCACTGTACTGAAGTTAATATTTTATACATTTGTGTCAGCTTATCACAGCACGGTGCAGTCGAGTGGTCAAGCGCCCTCCATCGGTAATGCTGGAACTGGTGCTGGAAGGTTCCTTGCGGAATGGCAGCCCATTCTTCACGGAGTGCTGCACTGAGGAGAGGCAACGAGGTAGGCCTGGCACGAAATCGGCGTACCAAAACATCCCAAAGGTGTTTGATAGATTAAAGTCAGGACTCTGTGCAGTTCAGCAGAATGTTATTAAAACCACTCCGTCCTAGGCAGTGAAGTATTAACAGATGCTAGATAGTGTTGAAGGATGAAATCGCCATGCCCAAATTGATCTTCAACAGTGGGAAGCAAGAATGTGTTTAAAACATCAACGTAGCCCTGGGCCATGATAGTGGCTCACAAAACAATAATGGGTGCAAGCCCACTTCATGGAAAACATGACATCATAACACCATTTTGAACGTGTTCGGATACTTTTGATTGCATAGTGTACACAAATACAAGGAGTTGCTTCCAAATTATTTTCGGGGTGTTGCTTAGTACGGCCATCCCAAAATCGTATAATTTCAGTTACGGCAATTATATCGTTGAAAAAAACGTTTTCGAATTATTTTCACTTTGAAATATTATTTACTTGCACATTTATGTTGGGAACATCGTTGAGAAACCTTAGATGCATTGAAACCGTAATAAAATGTTTTCAAGAAATATTATAAAAAGAGAAGGAGAATACTTTTAAAAAATGTCAATCTCTCAACCCAGTTTGATTGACTGATGCTTCCTGACAAGTCAAGTGTTGCAAGGTCATAAGTTGCATTAACATAGTGAATGTTTTATTCCGTGAGGAGCCGGTGCTCTTCCCTCGCTCGATGCTGAGATGCAGCGACGAACTACTCGTCGACCTGTTCGGCATTAGATAGAGACATTTAAAAAAACGTTGTTTATGTAACACGTCCTTCTAAAACGAGCATATACATCAAAATCTCTTGATAGATTTTTTGTAATATTTTCTGATTTCCAGATGCATATTATGAATAATATAAATTGGCGCGTAGTAAGAAACGAACTATATTGAGTTATTAGTAGAAATGTTTTCATGAAGCCGTAACATGATATATTGGTAGTGATACCCAATGAAAATGTACTGAGTGAAGAAAAAAAAAGTTGTGGAAGGTATGCAGAATTACAGTTTACCACACTACATTTATCTTTAACTTCTAGAAGGATCTTTATGGAGCCTAGTATAATAGAAAAAATATGTCACGAATATTGAAATAAATAAGAGAAAATAATTGCAATATGATAATATAGTATATTTTACGCTACTTTCCGCAAACAAAAAAATAAATCTTTATTACAGGGACAAAACTCCCAGTTGTGCCAGTTCAGTTTTTTTCCTGATTCAAGATATTTACGTAAGTACGTACACTTATTAAACACTTATACTCATATATACGTACACATACACATATACACTTATTAAACCACATACACTTATTAAAAATGTTCTTTCGAACTGTGTGTGAGAGAGTCACATTAAATCATTATTACATCGTTGTTAAAGGGTTACGAAGATTAAAAATGTTAGATCAAAATAAGAGAACGTTTACATTAACATTAATAATTAAAACGGAGGGGGAGATGAAGAATGAAAATTCTATTTAGTCAAGAAATTTCTTGGCTATTGTCAAGTAGGTTTAAATCTGGATGTATTTCCAGAAGTTGGTGATTTTTGAACTTCTTTTCTTGAACTGTCGCTATATTGAGGTTTCGGTGTAGTGCAGCATTTGGTACGAACCAGTACGCAAATGAAGTTTTTTAAAAGTTTTGATTTAACTCTTTGTAAAATTGACTATTTTTATTGCCAATGCCCCTGATCTGGATTCCGTTTTTTAAGTGTTGTGGTGTATATAAATAGTGTATTTCTACCCTGAGAGCACTTACTATTAAGTTTTGTGAGCACTCTTTCGTGAAAGTAAAGTGACACCTGAGAAGCCTGGGTATGCAAAACTTTTATTTATTTTGATTTATTTTCACAGCGACAAGAACAAATAGGTATGCCAATTTGTTTTGATTCTAGCTGTAAGTCACCCGAAAGAATGAAGACATTCTACAGAAGAATCTATTTGAACTTTTATTAAACGTAGAACGATCTGAATACAAAATTGTTGACGCAACTTGTAGTGATTGTAAAACTAATAAAAAATTGCAATTACTTGAGTACACGTAGAAACATATTTTATAAATATTAGAAGGTCAATTTTGTATACGGTATTTCCACTGTATGTGTCAAAATAACTCTTCGTATGTCTAGCTATTGCTAACGAAGTGATAAAGCATGATATCTTTTATCTCTAGCTATACGACCCACTGCAACCCGACGGTCAGAAGATGAACGGCTCGGACATTCACCCGATGAAAGAAAATATTGCAAATGGACGATGTGGTAGATTGAGAAAGAGAATGAAACAGTATTATTACATGCTCCGTGCTTTGATGAATGATTTGGGGCTATCGGTTTTAATGAAAGCTAAAATGTTCTTGTAATGTTTATCATTTTAAAAAAGAATTAATCACACTCATTTATATTCACTTATGTTGATAGGTGTTCTTCTAGTGTGATGAAATTAAGGTAGGTAGCCTGTATGTCATTTACAGTAAATATACATTAATTTAATTAACTAAACAATAATTTCTGTTGATATGGACAGTAGTAACTCATGATGGACAACAGATTTAAAGTAGTAGGGTTCTATATATTTTTTGTATTTTGGCATTCATTATCTTAGAAGTATAGGAGATAATAAATTATTTTGTTTATTAATAATTATCATTAAATGGGCTCTCTTATATAAAGTTTTCAACATTTTCTAACAACCGATAAAAGAATACAACCGATTTGGATTTAATTGCATAGATGAAGCTTCAGCAAGAACCTTCGCAAATCTGCGCTAGCGCGATCAAACTGTAAAGCATGTAAAGCAGGAGAGAGATCACACTTTCTCTTCTATTTGCTCTGTAATGAGTAATCATCAGCGTGTCCTGTATATTTTAATCCTGTTAAATAATGTTGCAAAAAGGAGTGTTGTACTTGCCCGATTCTGTGTTTTCATATGGGCAACTTTACGTACTTTTCTCAAGAGTAAAAATATTTTTTTCTAATATTTTTGTGGCTATGAAAAAAAAGATAACTGTCAAGAAAGGTTGTATAATTACTTCAAATATTGTTTTTAAAAAAGTGTTGAGAAATGTTTGTAGTTGATCGTTAAATAGAGAGGTCGTATAATCTTGTAGAATAGCTCTGGTTTGTAGCGTCATCAGGTCAAAGAGTTAGTGTAGGACAGGAGATGGTGTTGGCGCGAAATCGTGGCTCAATAGCTTTAGAGAGACAGTTGGAGGAAGAGGAAGGAGAAATAAGTTGTTACGAGCACTACAGAGAGCTAGAGAACCATCTTGCAAAGAAATGAAGGGAGGGCGTCGGTTCAGTCAGTTACAAGAAATTTTGATTGATGGAATGCCATACTTCAGATAACTGTCCTCATCACGTTTTGAACACAAATAATTGTGAAATAAACGCATTCTGCGTGAGGTTGCGTAGACATTATTGGGTATTAGGATGGCTTCGATGTCAGTGTCGGTGGCAATAACGTCGCGAGTAGCGAGCTTGTTGGAACTGGGTGGACGAAGCTAGTGAGATGTTGGCGGGGGGGGGGAAGATATTCGATGGAGGGGAGATCCAAGAGATTGCGAGGGCGACAACGGATGGGTAGACGTGACAGATGCGTTGTGTGGTGTCGGCTGATTGATTATTCCATGATTGTGAAAGCGACTCTATTATGGTAGTTAGTTCTGTAAGCTCAGTGCATAATATATCTCTGGATGAAGCAGTGTTCCTTCCCATTTCGAACACTATTCGGCTCTGATCTACACGGCATCCTGAGAAATTTCCGTTCTCGAGGTATCTCCACCAGTGGGAAGCCACCACAGTCAGGACAAGATCCAAGCTCCCGACAGGTCTCCCGTCATGTTCGATGGTGCAGGATGAACTTCTGTAAGGGGAGAGAAGGGGAGAAAAATAAGGAAGATAAGATCACCCTAGCTCGTGAACCATTTGCAAAGGTTCTGCTTCAGTGTTTCGCTGTTACTGATTGGAGAAAGCACGGAAAACAACCAACCAAAGAAGTCGATCTCTAGAATTATTTTCCAGACAGTGACTCAACTTGACCCAGCTATTTCGCTAATGCCGGTCAGAGCCGCTCAGAGGCAACGATCACGGTGCCCCTGAGCCATCGCAGCAGGTGGAAGGAAGCGGAGGGCGACAAAGGCGTGGCGCGGCGGGGCGGGGCGGGGCAGGGCGGCTGTGAGCGGCGTCATGTGTGTCTCTCGCGCGCGGCGGAGTGTCGCAGGAGGCGTTGTGCTGAGAGCGGGAAAGGTGCGGTCAGCGGGGGCAGCGGCGCTGTGACAGTGAGCTGCGATTCTTTGCAAAGCGCATTACTACGCCCGGGCAGCCCGCATCTCTTCCGGACCGCCGCCCCGCGCCGCCGTCTCCGCCGCGTTCACGCCTCGCGGCGCGCGCCTGCAGCCGGGCTGATCGCCCCCCCCTCTGGCGCCGCTGCTCTTTTTCCAGGCGTCTCTTCGCGCCGCCTTCCCGTCGATACCATGCGGATCGACCAATGCGGAACTTAGGTTGAGAGCGTATCCAGGAAACAAACACGGTGAACTGGGACTACAAGTTGGTACACTGGTAGTATCTAGGCACGCGAAGTAATTAACACGTGTCAGTACAGTGGCTGTAATCAGCCCATGTTTTGGCCAGTTGGGGATGCGCGCGAATACAGCGTCTGTTCGTGAAATTGCGTTTATTAAGAGCTGACTTAAAACGTAAAAAATAATTCCTGTTGTTTCTTACTATCGTGATTTTGTATTTCTAGGATTTCAAGTTCGTCATTAAATAACAAGTAAAATTACATAGAACCAACGTGTTAAAGTTACATTTGACATATATCCGGACATATTTGAAATGCACAATTTGAATTCATGTATATTTCCAGTTGACACATTAATAAAAATACGTGTATCGAAAGAGGCGCACAATTCTGCAAGTAAATGGAGCAATAAATTAGGAAAGAACACTTAGTTGTGTTTTAGTTTTCCAAAAGGCCTAGAAAGGAAAGTTGCCCAAAATACAACACAAATGTTTTTAACTCCTAGATATCCTTATTTACTACTTATGTAACTTACGTTTTTAGATATTTTCATGAAAAGTGAAGAAATACTTATTCTTCCTCATGACTCACTTTCCATGGACAATATTCATTAGATTTGAATAATTTCCTTCGTTAAAAATTGTTTAAAACTTCTACTTCACATGTCTCACTTATATAAATAGCCCATCGTCACGGGGCATTGAACCCGGAGCTGCGCTACTGTGTTCGCACGTGTACATTTTGGAGGGAAAGTAATTTTAACACATAACGAAAAGAGTAGTCATTGCGTGAAAAAATGACATACCCATTCGATTATTGTTTTAGATGTCCTGCATTTCAACTACATTAATATTTAAATTACACTTAACTTACATAATTAATATAATTATCTTTACGTAAGGAACACACCTGCGAAATAATGGTAGAAACATATCTGAGGAATGTAAAAACAATTTTTCAACAATATTAGAAACGACAATTATTCAACGTAATTTCAAACAACTGAAGTAATGTCCTAGAAACTGTTTGGTCTAATTGGGAAAAATATACAATACAATAAACTAGTAAATAGAAAAGTGATTTATTTCCTAGTGCGCATCTAATCCTTATGTAGGAAGGGCGCTTGGGGAGAGTCATCGCGTACATGCCAACTCGGACCACGTGTGCATCCTGCGTCTCGTGATGCATGCAGGACCACGTGTGCATCCAGCTGCAAGTACATTTCTGATGGGGGGCAGCATTTTAGCTGAATACCGAATTTTATCCCCCAAGGTTGTTAGCCATGGCGGTATGGACGATGATGAAGATAGTGAGGAATGAGAGGAAGGCATACACAAATACAGCCATGCCTGAGACGGGACTCGAACCCGCGGTACAGCAAGTATCACATGTAATATATTAAGGATTTACAATTATATTTCTGCAAAGAAAAGTTAGTAGAAGATAGGAAAACAATTATTTCTCACTTTATCTTTCAGAAGTTTGCAAATGTGCAGAAAAGGTGAGAAATTATAATTTTTCAACATTTTATAACATCCTAGCTCTATGAAATCTTGTGCTCGGTTGCAAAACTTGGCTTCCTACGCGACGAAAGATGATGGGAATTTAAACCGCAAAAACGAGATTGTTTCATGAATTCAAGAAATTTCTTGATTATGTTTAGTCATGGAAAACAAACTGGAAAGAACGCATATAGAAGTTCGTATCTCCAAATTGGACCAAGTAAAAAATTTTTTGTAAATTGGAGAGAACGCTGGACTGAAGAATCTAAAGCAAGATGAACGCTGACCGCATATTGCATTCGTGCTTCAGCTTACACAAGAAGTAGAGAATCGTTACGTGAGAGCACCATGATCAATACCACCACTCTTCATGCAGAATATGTTAATTAAATACATTAATGAATTAATATATATATATATATATATATATATATATATATATTAATTACTATAGTAGGTAAGTAGGTTACTACAGTAAGTAATGGCATAATAATTATTTCACTTCACTGCAATTCGATGATAATTAAATTTTATTATATTTATTATAATTCAAATATTTATTTTTATTTGCCACTTATTTGTTCACAAAGCCAAAAAGTCACCGGACGGTTCAGCTACTTGTGATATTTATCTGGCTTAGCCAGTTCCCCGTAGTTATTGATAAGACCTGTTCGTCATTAACTGGTTCCTGTTTTATAGTGTTTTGAGAAATAATAGAAAATATTGTTTGAAGAATATGATAATTCCAGAAACACGACCAGAAAAACGGTACATTTACACAGTAAATTTATTTAATTTGAAGGTAAATATTATATATCGAAAATAATGTTTTGAAATCGAAAATCAGTATATTAAGGAGCATATAAGTATACTTTGAATATTATAAAGGTGACACCAATAGATATTTAACGGGAAACGAAACGAAATAGAAACATTTTATCTATTATGATAAATTTGTGAAAAATATGGATTTTAAATCAATATTTTCTTACACCCCACTAAATTCCTGGCCGGTCAGTATTAGGCCATTCTGAGTGGAGCAAGGTTGCAGGTGATGTCAAGTATCGGTACCTACCTCAGGTGTGTGGCTTCCACGACACAGGGATACATATGTTCATCCCATGGTAGGACAAATCCCTCACTTCTGGTAGTGATTATGTGAAAAAAATAAGGCAATATTTTCTGTATCTGTTACAATAAGTTTTTTTTAAAATTTTTGTCTCGTTTTTATTGACGTCCTATTCAATACTTCCTTTCCTAGTCGAGACTAACTTTCTGGATCTCTCGGTACTGCATCCTTATTCCATTGCTACCTTATTAAAAATCTACATGGAAATTACGTATAATGTCAAGGGCAAGAACTACTTTTATAATTAAAGGACTAAAATAGGGCATTTATATGAACCAGCTATAATTTGTGTGCTTAAATTATTGCATTGATGAAGCATTCAAACAAGATTACTAAAGTTTCTTTGAAGCACAGAAACAAACGGAAGCTTATTGTTTACATGCAACAATAGGCATTCACAGTAACGATACTATAAAACAGGCACTTCATTTAGCCAGTCTCTCCACTCCACTTCTACACATTGCTCCGAACGCAGCGTTACCTCAGCAAAAGGTCAAATGTTGTTTTGAAAGGCGACCATTTGGATACCTTCAGTATTTGAACAGTTGGTCGAGAACAACCGCGAAGCTTATAGAACACGTGTTTCGAGTTCACGTGGGAGGTGAGCATCCGCGTGTGAATTATACATTAGGGCCCTTTTATAGGCGTGGGGCGAGGGGCATAAAGGAGGCGCAATGTCTACGTGCGAGGCGAATCTAGTGCCGAATATAATATTAAATTTATTTATTTAAAGCTTAAAGCATTGTTCCTATATGAAATTATGGATTTCGTTTAAATGCGAATATTTTGTAAAAGCATCGTAGGCTTTCATGACCGGACTGAATATGAGAGAAATTTTCCACGATGGTAGGCCGTTGTCTACTTTTCATGGAAGGGCAAGTGGCCCTTCAATGACAATTCGACCACCGCCAACCAACCCGGAAAATTTCATTCATTTTGTAAAAGCTTCAACGGGTAAGGTATCAACTCTGATATTGGTTGTTATATTATGCGGCTTTGTTCATTAGCATCGGTAGATAACACTCTCTTTTTTAGTACCACTGCTCTCACCATGCAGTGAACAATTTTCTTGTAGCCCTTCACTGGTTTTATGTGAACGGTTACCTTTATGTTGCTGTTGAGAATATAATATTTTTTGCTGAGCGTGCTGTATTTGAAAGTGAAGTTACTGTGATTGTTGATGAAATAATATTACTTGTTATTCCACTTACACTCACTTTGATTCACTAGCAATAAACTCATTATGTAAGAAATTAAATATCGGTAGACTTGATTCATTTGTACAATATTTTGTTATTTACTACCGACATATCGGTTGTTCTAAGCTGCCCCATAGAGGTGCAGCCAATACAATCAGTTTTAACACATTATTTTTGTTTATTTTATTCTCTTTCTCGTTAAAGATGAGAAAATAACACCATTTTAAATGCTATAATTCAGTATTACTTTGCGTTTCGAACGGTTCCGGTGAATGAAGTTCGCAACATCACTTCTTCATTACTAGCGAAGAAGGCAGGCACAGCGCAGCTGGGACGTCCGCAAGCCACCTCTTCTGAACGAGATCTGTTTCTTTCATGAAAACAATCCTTCGAGCTATTTGAATGCAACACATGATCTCTCATGGACATGTAGCAGTGCAGGGCGCGAGACAATAGCAGTTAATTGATTTGAAACAAAAATTATATTTAAATTTAAAAGTGAAGGAGAAACATTTATTTTTAAATTTAGAAATTACAGAGCTGAGAGTAAAATAGAGAAAATTAGAGTGCAGAGTAATCAGATCATAATACAAAAAACAAAAAGAATACCCATGGACAGAAAAGAAAGGAAAAGTTGGAACGTTTAAAAAGAGAAGAGAATGGGATAGAATTGAGGAAAGAAAACTAGTATAGAGACAAAGAAAATTTGTAAACTTAGCTTTCAATTGTCTCGTATTACGTATGAGATATATAATATACTCAAAGTTAAAGAGTGAAAGCCAAGTTAATTTAATTCGCAGGGAATATTAATAATACAAATTACGATAACTTACTGTTTTAAAATAATATAAGATACAGAACATGAGTGAGACGCCGAGCTCGTCCACGCGATGCCACAATGGGGCGTTGATGCCGCCCGCGAAGCACCCTCGTGGCGGAGCACACAATCGACGCACCGCCTTAATGAGCGCGCTTCGGAGGCGAGTGGGCGGGCGCCGGAGAGACACTTGTCTCTTTTCAGTTCAGCTTCGGGACGCAGCCCGTCAAAGGCACTGGCGCCGCGTGGGCGGGGAGGCCGCGACGGACGAGCGATGATGGCGGAAGAAGAAGAAGAAGAAGAAGAAGAAGAAGAAGAAGAAGAAGAAGAAGAAGAAGCCAGGGGAACGCAAGACGTCGGGCGCAGGGAGATGGGATGGCCAAAATCATGTCGCCCATGTCGGAATTAAATGCAAGCAAAGAAGAAGGGAAGATGAGAAAGAGGAGAAATGTTGGGTTTGCTTGTTACTGAAAAGTACTCGCAATCAGATCAGTTTTCGTTGGGTTTGGCTTCTTAGCCTAGTTGTTACCATATTTTCAGATATAATTCCAATTATACAGGCAGATAATTTTATACTATTGAATTTGTAAATTATTTTAGGGAGGATGAAGCCATACGTTATAAGTTGTAAGATAAACTTCTAAGTTAAACCGTCAATTTAATTTTTGTATCTTCAAATAGAAAAACAAATCCATTTGAAAAAGATAGTTTTCAATACTGTGAAATACAGAATGGCATATTGGTTAGAATATTGTAAAGGAAGGGAATAAATAAAGGCACCCATAAGTTTCTGTATATTGTATTGCTAATTCTTACGAGATATCGCGAGGCAAGATGTTGCCAGATAAGCGTTTCAAAAAATATTTTGGGGGCTAGGGAATATCTCAATTTAACATTGGACCAATCTTATTGTTATAACTTCACAACCTTGAATGATGAAATAGAGACACCTTACAGATATATCAAAGAATTAGTAAGAATACTATAATGATTGATCACATGAAAAAATGCACAATAGACGTTGTTTGATTGATGGCGAATTTTAATGTTGGGAAGAATGTCAGGAAACAGGTAGGAAATTATTGATTAATTAATGTTTACGAGCGCGTCAACAATTACAGTCATTAGTTCTGTAAGTGTAGTGCATACTACATCCAGGGATGGTATTCCTTCCCCATTGGAGTGTGAAATTCGGCGCCAACCTTGTCCTCGTCCTTTCTTGCTGATTTCCTTTTCTAGGTACCTCCCCCAGCGGGTGAGAGCCTCAGTCTACATAACATAGTCTCTTGACATGTGTGGTAGTGTAAAGAACGTAAGTGTAAGTAGAGAGAAGAGTCTATGGACGTTTGATTAGGATGCTGTACCGATAGTCACTTGATAATGGTCGGAGGTAGTAAGGGAAACTACCAATCAGAACAGCCTGTGGCCAGGTTTTTTCTTCAGGCATTAGTTGAGTTTGACCTAGGTATAATGTAGCTTGCTACCGTGCTTGGACACGTGCCACAGGGTCATTTGCTCCGCGACGCAGTAGAGGTAACGGCGACACTGCTCTGCCACTAAAGCCGGAACGCCTAGGGAAGAAGAACTGGAAGTGTCATTCATAAGCATGCAAATTGAGGTGACATTGAGGTGAATGGAGAAAAGTTTTAATTCATTATAATAATTATTAATTATTGTGGCTGGATGTTGCGGGGGAAAATAGTAATATCGTATTCTTGTTCGAAAAAAAGAGCTTGCTCAGACATTCACAGATCACAGAGTTACTTTTGCCTATTTCCTCGTTTCAGAAAAGATTGATGCGATCATTCTGTGACGGATATTGTCAAACGCAATTATGGATTTAATTGATAGCAATTTTTACTTTCTCCCTATGGGATAACTCTTATTACAGGGACCTTGTAACGAAAAATGACTGGCTGATGTCACGGCCCCGTGAATTCGAAACCGATATTTCAATTTTGGGGAATATTTTATATAAAGCCCCTGGCACAGTTTCCAAATTAAAAAAAAAGGCTCCAGAGAATTTGATTAAATTTTGTTGTTGGGTAATGTGAAGGACGTTTAAGAGAAATGTGCTAGTCTCATTCTCGTAGAAAACACTGATTTTTTAAAAATTGCAAACGTTTAAAACATTTTAGAAGTCTTTCTAGAACAAAAATGTTAAATATAGAGATATTTCTTTTTGATGAAATCTGTTCCTTAAAGATAGATTTTGAAATAAGGCCACGTGCAATTTTTCAAAATTTGTTGTGTACTTTCGCATAATTTTGCGTAAAAATACGGAGGAGAAAGTACAATCTGTTTTAGCACAACTAGTTTCAGAGACGATTTAAAAGAACGTAATTGACATTAATTTCCACATAAAATGCATCGAATGTGTGATTTTATCATTTATTGTGATTTTTCAGTATTTTACATTTTGAAAGGGTAAATTTTTTTCAATAAAAGTAAATTATTATAATTGCTACTAATCGGATCTAAAAAAAGAAACAAATCCAACTGCTATTTCAAGACTGGTCATGCTTCGAAATGTATTGTAATGTGTGTAGCAACACAGCAAGGATTTTGAACGATCTTAAAACCAACATTTTCGATTTAGGTAATGTGTGTATATTCTCAAGATATAATGAAATGTTCTATACTCATCTTGACGCTGCCTATGTTATATTTATTTTATTTATTGTAAAGTGTGTAAGAGAGAAAGGGGATCTGAGAGTAAGGAGAGAAAGGGGATCAAAGAGAAGACAGTTTGCGAGATATACATCGAGAGTTGGGAAAGACAGAGTAACAACATTAAGAAGATGAACGAGTGAAGTTGTCTTCTCGCATGCATTAGAGTTAGTATGCTCGAAACAGAGGCGAAGTGTTGAAATGGGGTTGTACTCCGTAAACATCGGCGTCAGTTTCTCTTCTGGCCGTCCGAAACGAGCCGATGTGCTGACTTCGTCAATCTTTTGCGTCGCTGCTGTAAGACGACCCATTTGCGCTGACAGATCAGCTGACACAAATGCTGACAAAAGCCGGTCGGGGGGATGAGATACAAATGAAATAATACACAAATTAGGGGAACAACCTGTACTGATGTTTTGACACAACGATTAAGTGGTCGGTGCAATAAGTCCAAAAATTATATTCGTTATTATTGTATTATTGTTAATATAAACGTGTATTAAAATAATGTATAAGGTATATATATATAGAATACAAAATAAAACATAATGAGCTACATACTTAAATTACATCAACATATATATGGATATTATTAATCATAAAAGTATACTCTAAATCCTCTTAAAGATATATTTGAAGTCACGAATATCATTACCAAGTGAGAACTTAAAGGTTATTTTTATTATGATTTCCTGTATTCGAGAGATCTATGGAACGTAATTGATTTGTTTACTATTCGAGGTAAGAGTGATATTGATGAAAATGGGAGTAAGTTTGAATAGATATGCAAATGAGAAGCTGAATGAATGTGCTTGTTCGTGTACCGTGGTATTCTGCCGATGGCAGCTCGCGAGCTCGTCACTTTGCTTCGCGGTGCCGTTCTCGTTTGGGGCAGGGTAGGCCTACTTCTTCCTAATTCTGCGGAGGGGGGGAGTCCTCGGATCACGCACAAAAGCCTTAGCGGGAAATTGAGCATCCGTGAGGGTGCCCAGTTTGTGGGTGTCACTCACATCAATAGCTCCCATGTTGGACGCAATGAGGTGTATGGGAGCGCCGCGCCCCCCCTGACTTGCTCAACTTAAAATTGAAGAGAGACTGGTATCACGCATGGGTTGCGTATATCTTTCGTTTTAACCTTAAAAGGTGGTAAGCGTTGTGATTGAGCCAGGGGAATTACCCAGGTAAATGTTAGATACTATTAAGAGAATTGCGTTCTAGCCTATTCAGATACCAGCTAGATGAATAATCTTTTTGCACATGGTACTGGTCAGAATAAGATTAAAACTAAAAATAAACTGGGAGGCCCACACCTCCACGTCCGTGGTTTTGAGAAAGCACCAATACGATAGCTAAATACTAACATATCAAGTTTTCAGGAGAGAGAGAGAGAGAAAAATTGCAAAGTTTTCATCTTTTAAAAATGTAAACAAATGTAAACATTTTATCAAAATTACCGTTAATTTCTCTGACATATGTTGTTATTTGGTAAATTATCCTATCATTCAAATGACCCTATCTCAAAAAATTCACATTTTGAATTTGTGTTGTTATCACTTGTCATTCGAACAGAGGCTGCAAACGCGCGCTTCCGCCGCCGCCGAGCTCTAAGAGCGCATCCGGAGAACTCCGTTGGTTATTAGTCCAGTGAGCATAGTGCATGTCATAGGAACGAGAAGGCGACGGTTAGCGAGTCCTCTTCTTCCGAGTGCCTCGTTCAGCGGTACTCAGCGAGTCACCCTCGCCCTTGCTCTCCCCCTCGCCCTCACCCGCGCCCTCGCCCTCGCCCTCGCCCTCGCCCTTGCCCTCGCCCTCGCCCTCGCCCTCACCCGCGCCTCGACTCGTCTTCGCCCTCATCGCTAGGCCTCGCTAGGCCCCGCTTCTCCCAATATCCACTCATTCTGACTCGACTCACGCTCAAGATAGCACTCGCTCTCACCCGCTCTCGGTCTCGACGAATAGCCCTCACGCCCTCTGCTTCGCCTCGCCGCGCCGCCGCCACTTCCCCTCGACCTCGACATCAACTCGGATCGCTTCTCAACCCTCGCTCTCCGCATCAAGCCCTCGCCTCGCCTCGCCCTGCCTCTCGCCTGCCCTCGCCGCTCGCCCTCGCCCTCGCCTCGCCCTCGCCTCTGCCTCTTCGCTCCACCTCGTGCCATCCCGATCCTCCCCCTCACCTTCGCCCTCGCCCGCGCCTCTGCTTTCTGTTCGCGCTCGTACAGCCTACTCCCGGCCCTTCGCCTCTTCGCCCTCGCGCTTCGCGGCCCGTCTGCCTTCTCCCCTCTGACTTTCACTCTCGCACTCGCACTCGCTCTCACCCTCTAGCTCTCGCTCTTCGCCCTCGCCTCGCCCTCGCCTCGCCTACCCGGCGATCCCCGACGCCTCATCTCGCCTCGGCCCGGCGGCTCGCCCGCGAACTCCCTGCCTCACCCGCGCCTCGGCTCGTTCGCCTCGCCCTCGCTGGCCGCGCCTTCCTCGACTTCGACCTCGACCTCACCTCGCACTCGCACTCGCTCTACCCTCGCTCTCGCTCGTCCGCTCTCCTCTCGCCCTCGCCCTCGCCCTCGACCCTCCTCGCCCTCGCCTCACGCGATCCGACCTGGCCCTCAACGTCTCGCCTCGCCGCGCTTCCCACTCTCCCCGCCTCGCCTCGCTCGCCCGGCCTGCCGCGCCCTCCCTCACCCGCGACCTCGCCCTCGTCTTCGCCCTCAACTCGCCTCGCCCTGGCCGCGCACTTGTCCTCGCCTCGACTCACGCCTCCGGCACTCGAACTCGCTCTCACCTCGCTCTCGCTCTCGCTCGCCCTCGCCCTCGCTTCGCCATCCCCGCGCCCCGCGCCCTTCCCCTCGACCTCGACTCACCCTCGTCGCTTCACCTCGTCTCGCATCAGCTCGCTCGCTCGCTGCCCTCGCCTCGCCTCGCCTTTGCCCTCGCCCTCGCCTCGCTCGGCCTCGCCCTCGGCCTTGCCTCGCCTCGCCTCGCCTCACCGCGGCCTCCCCGACTCGCCTCATCTGCACTCGCCGGCCCTCGCCGCGCCGCTCTGCCTACCCGCGCCTCGCCTCCTGTCTTGCCTCGCTCGCTGCCCTGGCCCGCGCCCTCTCGACCTCGCTCAACTCGCACTCGCAACTCGTCTACCTTCGCTCTCGTCTAGCCCTCCGCCTCGCCCTCGCCCTCGCCTCAGCGCGCCATCTCCCGACTCGGCCCTCACTCTGGGCCTCGCCCGGCTCGCCTAGGGACCCGCGGACTCCCCTCACGGCCTCGCCTCGTCTTCGCCCTCGCCTCGCCCTGGGCCGGCCTTCCCCTGAACCTCGACTCGACCTCACCCTCGACTGCAACTCGCTTCACCTCGTCTCGGTCTCGCTCTCGCTCTCGCCTCGGCCCTCGCCTCGCCCCCTGCCCTCGCCCTCGCCTCGCCATACACGCCACATCCCCGACTCGCTCTCACTCTCGCTCGCCCGCGCCTTCCCCCTCTCCCGCCTCGCTCGCCCTCGCCCGCGCCTCGCGCCCTCCCCCTCACCCGCGACCTCGCTCGTTTCGCCCTCACCCTCGCCTCGCCTGGCCGCGCCGTTCCCTGACTCGACCTCTACCTCGCACTCGCACTCGCTCTCACCCTCGCTCTCGCTCTCGCCTCGCCCTCGCCCTCGGCCTTCGCCCTCGCCCGCGCCCGCGCCCTTCCCTCGACCTCGACCTCACGCATCCCGCTCTCACCCTCGCTCTCGCCATCGCCTCGCTCGCCTCGCCCTCGCCTCGCCTCGCCCTCGCCTTGCCTCGCCCTCGCTCCCTCGCCTCGCCTCGCCCTTGCCCTCGCCCTCCCGCCCTCGCCCTCACCCGCGCCATCCCCCCGACCTCGCCCTCACTCTCGCCTCGCGCGCCCGCGCCTCGCCCGCCCTCCCCTCACCCGCGGCCTCGCCCTCGTCTTCGCCCTCGCCCTCGCCTCGCCCTGGCCCGCCCTTCCCCTCGACCTCGACCTCACCTCGCACTCGCACTCGCTCTCACCCTCGCTCTCGCTCTCGCCTCGCCTCGCCGGTCGCCCTCGCCTCGCCCGCGCTTGCCTCGACCTCACCCTCGCACTCGCACCTCGTCTACCCTCGCTCTCGCTCTCCCCTCGCCCTCGCCCTCGCCCTCGCCCTTGCCCTCGCCCTCGCCCTCGCCCTCGCCCTCGCCTCGGCCCTTGCCCTCGCCCTCGCCCTCGCCTCACCCGCCATCCCCCGACTTCGCCCCATCTCGGCCTCGCCGCGCCTGCCTCCCTCTCCCCGCCCTCGCTCCCCTCCCGCTCATCGCTCTTATTCGCTTCCGCCTCGCCTCGCATTCAGCCTCGCCTCGCCCTCGCCCGTCGCCTCCGCCCGCCTCGCCCTCGCCCTCGCCCTCACCTCGCTTCGCCCGTCGCCGCGCCCGCGCCTTCCCTCGACTCGACTCACCCTCGCACTCGTCTCACCTCCTCTCGCCATCGCCCTCGGGGGCCCCTCGGCCTCGCTCGCGCCTGCTCGCTCGCCTTGCCCTCGCTTCGACTGCCTGCCTACCTGCCCTCGCCCTCGCTCTTCCGCCTCGCTCTTACTTCGACTCGCTCGCTCTGCATTCATCGCCTCGGCCTCGCCACGCCCTTCGCCCTCGCGCATCGCCTCGCCTCGACCTCGCCCTCGCCCTCGCCCTCGCCCTCGCCCTCGCCAGCGCTAGCGCTCCTGCTCTCGCCCTCGCCCCCAATCTCGCATTCGCCCGCGCCCTCGCTCCTCGCCGCGGCTGTGCGGCGGTTGGGCGTGGCCCGATCGATGAGCGGCGGCGGGAGCACCATGTGTCCGGGCGGCGCCCAGCTGCCGTCCTCTGCGGATGCGCCGCGCCCCGCGCGCCACCTCTTCCTGACGCAGTGCCACGCGCCGGCCGCCCTCGGCGGGCGCCAGACAAGGAAGAGCGAGTCGCTTTTGATGGCGCGGAACTAGAGGAGATCCATCTTGTAGCGCGTATTGTGAAAATGTAAGTGGAGTATGTTTAAAAGCTGACAGAAAATATTTTAGAATCCGTACTTGATTTAATTTACAAAATTTTGTCTAGAACGATATATGTAATTAGATATCTCCAATACGAGCATTCCAGCATTCCGCATCCAGATAGCAAGTTTACCAAGGCCATTGAAAACAAGAAAACACAATTTCATGGATAAACTGTATATTAGAAGATACATCACATGTTGGGCTATTTTTTCCTCATCAGAATTGAGACATTTTCCACACCGTGCGATCGATGTTAGGAACCTTGAATTGTAGTTATCTGCACCCTGGCTTAGGTACCATTACCAGTGGTAAATACACCATTGTGAAAAGCGTAAAGCTAACGCAACTGGAATTTCTTGAAGTATAAGAAGAGATGGAAATCACTGGAGGCGAGATCCGTACTAAAAGGCAGAGGGTCAAGTGGGAGCTAATGTAGAAGATTTGTTGTCAGCCGAGCCGTGTGTAGTTGACATAAAGAACCTAGGATGCGAAATGTGTGGATTCTGGAAGTGAAACATGTGCAGAATCTGCTACAGTTTAAGAATCCATGGGAATGTTTCCTTTTTGACGGCAACCCGGCAAACCCTCTTTCCTCTCATAGTAATAACATCATACGCATTGACTTCTTTATAGTAAGATACTTGTTCGTGTCATTCTCTGCAGACTACAAGTTTACGGAACGAAATGTATTTTTGTTTTAAAATTTTGTATACCAATTCTAAATTAAAAATATGTATTGATCTGTAATTTACAATTGACGCTGTCGATGCAATAATGTAAATTCCGTGTGTTCTACATATGTATACATAGAAATGTAATAAATCTAGTAAAGAGAATATCATCAATAAATCATGTGTTTATCGATGTCACTAGTTTTGTTTTAAAACTTTTTGCCATTTGTAATTGAATTAAAATAGTTAAATGCGAAGTTTCACAACTTCTAACGACATTTAATTATCTCACATTTATCTGAAAGGAGCGGTGACTTTCCTTACGTGTAGTTTGAGGCCGCGATCATTTGTCAGAGGAGTGAGCGTGGAGCGAAAAGCAAGGGGTTAGCGTGACTCGATGCCACGGAAACAGCCATCGTTTGAATGCGAACCCCGCCATCACCTTTCTCATTGCAGCTTTTCATCGTCGCTTCCAGTCAAACCTTACTGAAGTTTCAAGATAACCTCTCAGAACATTATAATGGTGGTAGATGTTAGACGTTCATGTTGTGACATCGTAAAACTGTATTCTGTGATAATTTCCTTTGAATATCGCCCTCTCTCTGTATAATACAAAACTGAGAGTTGATGGTTCTTTAGAATTTACTAAAAATAAATGACAGAAGACCCCACGAATTCTACTGCTGGTGAGACAAATACTCCTAATTCTGTATCAAACAGAATTAGGATGGAAAATAGTAGTTCACAGATAAAAGCATAGAGAGGATACTCTGCTCCTACGCAACTGCCAACACTCATTACCTTGCAGGACTATTTACCATCGTGAAAACTTTGAAAATGTTGCTTTTGAAACTTTTTAAAATGATATTTGTCTTAAAAGTAATCGAAGTTGTGTTTCTTATACCGTAACTTACTCAATTACAACTTTTTTGTGTCTTACATTTTTGGAGAGTACCCTCAGCACAGAGTGACAAAAATGTTAAATGTTGGGCTACAGCAAGAAGCTATTCTTAAACTGCCATTGTGAGGAATGTTCCCACTCGTCCACTACTCTATATTTATACTAAAAATAACCGATTTTTATTCTCCTCTTTATAGCAAATTATTCAAAGAATATACACTTGCGTGGTATAATTTGAAAAATATATTTTGGATACTTCTTTGGATATTATTTTTTATTCCTTCAAACCCAGTTCTAAAAAAATGAAATAAAAAACTTGCATTTTTAAATTGAACATAAATCGCGATACACCTTTCACATTTATTGTCCATAATTCGGTAACAATGTTCTTAAACACAGAATTTGAGGTTTTCTGAGCCTCTATAACTAAATACTTTAAGCTTAATATTTTAATATATAGATTCCATAAAGTTTTTTATTATTTAAAAAAAGTATTTATCAGTACGTTGAATTCTTATTAAAACGGTTTGTTTAATTATATCTTATCAATGCACTGACTGAATGTTACTAATACAGAAATGTAAAAACCATTGTGATATTCTTAACTATATCATTTTGTTTTAAGAAAGCTTATTTTCTTTTAGTTTATATTAAAACATAACTTCTAATTTATAGCTTACATTTATTTCCTTTTTCCTTAGCGTTTTGTGTCAGAACCATATTAGTATTACAATTGTGATCATCTTCATTAAATGATTCATCCTTCGGTGTACAATGAGCAAAGTCAAAAACCACGAGCAATTCGGCTAAAATTTCTAACAAGAGATGAATGCATCTGGATGGCCGCTCAATTGGTGAGCACAATAAGGCCTTCGGAGGACCCGCGCGAAACGCAGATGAATCCCCTATTTTGCATGAAGCAGCGCGCCGCTTCCTCGCCCGCCCCTCAGCCGCTGTCGCATCCTCCGCGCTATGCAAATGGAGCGGCAGCGGGAGGTTGTCGGGGTCGGGGCAACGGCTGCAAGCGGATCAGCCCGGCGGCGAGATAGCGCGCGGCGCCGATCGCTGGCAATTTCCACGCCCCGCCCCGCCGCCCAGATAAAGGGTGCCGATAGCGGCGGAGGCATTCTGCAGCGAGCAGGTCCAAGGGGACGCGGCGCGGCGGCAGATATGTGATGGGCGCGCTGGGAGCAGAGGCGGGGCGGCGACGAACGACGAGGAGGCGGAGGGGAACAAGATAGGGTAGGGGGCTGATGAGGGCGCTGGGGTCTGCGCAGAGGGTGACAAAGTGGCACACGAGGGACGCGCTGGGCGCAGAAGGGAGAGGGGGGGCGACGAGGACGAGCATCCAGGGAAAGGGGAGGGGCGCCAGCGAGGAGGAGACTGTCGGAAGAAGGGGGGGGCATGGGGAGTCACTGCGTGCGGGCGGCAGAATGGCCCCGATGCTCACGCAGGCGATGTGTCTCTTGCGAGCGGGCGGCGACAGGGGCGGTGTGGGATTGGCCGACACGCACGAGCGCAAGGGAGGAGGAGGTCGGTGGCGGCTTGAGAAGAAAAAACGTGCTTTGGCGGGGTGAAGGCGGGGGATATACAGGGAGCCTGAGAAAAACGAAGAATGAAAAGTTGTGAGGGGACATTGACGCTCTCTGCCAGCTAAAAGGTCGCTTCAAAACTGCTAAAGAACTTCTGTACACGTTTGAGCCTTCAATGTTAGTTATTCTCAGCGTACCCCTTGGAATGCTTTCATCATTCTATTTGTGGGCGATTTCCACTTAGGTGTATTTTTCAACGAACAAAATAACTACACTCTATTTATTATAGTCAAAGGGTCAAGAACATTTATTTTCTTATTAACCTCAACACATATAGTAGGTATGTGTCAATAAAACATATATTTTTAAAATTCAAATTAAGAATTACAATGTGAAATATTTAGTATTTCAAGGGAAGAGAAGAGATGAGATTAAGAACACAAATTTTGTAACTCCAAAGAAAATTCAACTAACTAACTACAAGGAAAGCAAAGTAAAATTATAAATATTGATGACCATTATGAGTTCATATTTATAAAATGAATACAATAAAGGAAGTTAAAATTTGAGCAGAATATGAATACAAAAAAGGAGTTAAAATTATTTTGTGGGAAAGCGGAGCATTATTGTAAACATTTTAAATGAATTTTATGAATACTAATACAGATTACTAGGAATAAACTAAAAGAATTAGGAGAACTCGATTATAGAATGTAAGAAAATGTATGTGAGTTTGATATAGGAGAAAATTATTCAAACATTAACCGAATGCCCAAACGACAAATTGAAAGGTCAACGCAATAGAGAAATCGAAAATAAATTGATAAAAAACATTGTGAGGCCTATTTAAAATATTGGAAAATAACTAAATTTTGGGTCTGGAATATAATAAGATAACTGAGAAAGATGGTAAAGTTGATTACAATCAATGAAATTTGAGATCGAGAAAAATGACTGGCTGTGAAATGGTGGCAGGTATTCTATAACATGAGAAAAAGAGGGACCAATTAAAATGATTTGATTTTAAAAAATGGGAGAAAACTGAATAAGAAGTAAGGAAAATTAATATTTTTGAATGACAGAGAAAATCAAGAGAGATATATGAATGAATAAAACAAGTCAGGAAATTTTCTAACAAACGAGATTATATATTAAAGAATCTGCCAGTATTTGGCAGCAAGAACAATTATGTATCTTCAGAAATTGTATATTTTGTAAATGAAATCTAAAAGGAGTTTATAATAAAATAATGTAAAATCATGGAATGAAGTGCGAATGAAGAAAGACAAAGCGATGCGCAAATGCATAAGGAAGCGATGCTAATAGGCGGAATGAAGCGAACCATTAGCGAGAGGAGCTTTTCGAGAGGTGGGAGGGGGGTGACACGATGCAGCAGCAGGGGGAGTATACGGATGAAGGGACGAGGGAAAGGGGATGAATTTCTTACCTTACATGTCGACTTGCTTTGTTCTCCCTTCAATGTATCTCTCAGCGGTAACTAGACTTTCGACGTATTCTTAATGTAGTGTGTGTGAATACGGAGAGATGGAGGGGCAAAGGAAAGATTGCGCGCTGACTGTACCGCTTTTATTAGGGCACCATTTCTGCTTTAATTTGGAATTGATCAAATAAACCGGCAATCTCCCTATGCGAGCTGATGCTCGTTAGAATACTCCTCGAGGTGGCGGCTGGACTTGGCCCTGCCCTGCATCTCGTGTCGAAAATTGTACGGGCACGAACGCAACGACCTTCCGTCAGTGACTCTGCGGTGTGGTTGGTTGCTAGTGATTCCGGGCGAGTCAGCGTCGTAAGTTATTAGCCCCGTAGGTGTGCATGATTTTCGCTCGAGAGGTGGCGGTGATCTTTCTCCGCTGGATGGTGAGATCCGACTCCTACCTACCGTCGGCTAGCGGGGTTTTCAGGTATCTCCCACCAGCCGGGACTCGCTCAGAGCCCGGAATGAGCGGCAGTGTAGTACATTTAAGTGAAAGTGTGTGTAAGTAGGAATACGGATAGGACAAGGAAGAGGAATGAAAGATCGCGCGCGGTCCGTGACCAGTTTGTTATGGTACTGCTCTGACATTCGCCTTGTGTTGATCGGAGAAACCACGGAAAACAACCGATCAGAGCGGCTGATCGCTAGAATTCTCTTCCAGACAGCGACTGGACTCGATCTAGCTGACAAGCTAGTGTCAAAAATCCTGCCACCGTGGGGACTGGGATGTAGAACTTCTCAGAGGCACGGCAGCCGTCGGTTCATGCCCGCACCCGGTCGCGGGAGTGAAGGGCGTGGCGTAGCGGGGCGGGGGCGGAAGCGCCCCGACAGCTGTCGGCCGCCGTGGGCCTCGTCGCCGCGCTGCAAGTGTAACGCTCGGCGCTCCGCCCACGACGGGCTTCAATGGCGGTGACGTCAGCGCGCGTCGATAGCCTCGCGACACCTGCGCCGGCGCCGGCGCCGCCCGCGGGCACGCACCCCCGAGCGCGGCGTTCGCTTTGCGCTAGGTACTGCTTTCAATTGGATTCAAACATGAAGAATTCTTTCCCATCACAACACACCTCTACCGTGCACGTAAACATCAACCGGGAATATAAAAAGTTACATTACTTGTCAAAATTCACCGTTCATTGGCTTTTATGAGCCACATCTATTAGTATTTAGGCATTACATGTCGCCTGCGATGTCTCGAATAAGCTAGTAATGTCGGTTTCGCGGTTGTGGCCAGACTGTAGAACCATCCCATCGTCAGGATGGCCGATACGGGAATTGAACCCGGGCCTCTAGGACGCGAAGTCAGAGCTCGCCCTGAGCTACTTCACACTGCTTATGAGCAATGCACATCGCATTATCAAACAATTGAATTATACTTGATGTATGTTTCCTTTATATATATAGCTGTAACAACAAGTATGCAAAGCATCTAAGTATTTACTCAAGTTTAAAAATAATATTATTTACAGTATTTACAATATTTTGTGTATTTAGCATTGACTTGTTTCAGTAAAATATTGTAATTATAATGTATATGAAAAATGGGGGAAATTTTGATTCAATTCTGTTGAAGCTGAAATTGTAAAACGTTATATGATCTTGAAAGGGAACTCAGAAATTATAAACAAGAATTCTGGATTTTATTTGAAGAAACTATGTTTTCTAAAATGAAAGGGCGTATAATTTAAGTTCAAGTTGTGATATAGAAAATGTGAAGGCTCCATTCAACGCAAGGGTCACGGAAGTCAAGAGCCCACGCTTTTTTCTAAACTTACTGAATCAGTGTTTTCAGAATAAATTACATTATTTCTGGTATAATTTTTGTTTCAATTAAAGAAAGCAGAATTTTTGATGGATTTATGTTCAGTTTGGTTGAAGCAATGGCTACGAAGCATTTGTCTGCAATAAAATAGACTTGGATCAAAGGAACTAGCAAGATAATCACAGAAGCAAAAAGTCTGTTTGAAGCTTTACATGGCTCGTCTATCTGTGATGTAAAAATAGAGATATCAACGTGAATATATATCCTTTACCTATTGTAAAATTATTATTTGCAGTCGTGACCTTTGTAAACATAAGTATAACATCACACTCTACCCATGCGTGCGACAAAGCTACAATTGTAGTGCGATTTAAACTAATCCAACAATTTGTTCATTCCACAGCATATCGAAAAATTAAGGCGATCATTCTATAAATTTAAAATATGAATATTTAGTTTTAACAGTACTATAAAGCTGGCAAACAGAAGCCAAGGATAAAGCGTCTATGTAGTAATATCTTTGTTTCTCTTCTTACTCAAATTACTTTCTATGTAAAAAGCTTTGGTGTTTAAACAAAAAACAGGTGAGGCGAGGCACGTTCAAAAGGCCACCCGAAACATAACTTTTGGAATCGTTCAGGGAAATCGGCGGGACTGCATCGAGAAGACGCTGTACGAGTGTGTGACGCCAGAGACCGAGGGCAGGGCCAATTGCAAGACGCAGCGGGAGCCCTGCTCGGGATTGGGCGGGGGCCGGGGAGATCTGAGTGGACGAGGCCGCTGCGGCGAGCCGGTCAACAGTAATGGGCTGGGGGGAGGGGAGACACGTCTGTGAGGCTGTAAGAAGGGTCGCACGGGATTATATTGAGAACAGACGGTGGATGCAAAATGTTGGTATTGAAGGGGTTGAATGTAGGAATACTTCCCAGGCAAACAAGGTTGATAATATCTTTGTATTGAGTGACTAATTGGTTAGTGTGCGTCCGCGTTAACTGAAAAGGTCATTCGTCCCGTAAGTGTGCTTGATGATTTGTCGCGGGAGGTGGCGGTGATCTTCCCCACCTGTTTCGCGAGATTCGGCACCGACGTACACGGGCTTGCGGGGATTTGGCCCAACCACCTGTCCCCCTCCAGGGGGCACCGCCCCCAGCTGGAACAAGCTCCAACCTCCCGACTGGTCTCCCGATAATTGTTCAAGTGTTGGGTCTGTAGATATAAGTGTGTGTAAATAAGGGACGAGGATAGAACAAGGAAAAAGGAAAGAAAGAAAAATCGCGCGGTCTGAGGCCAGTTTGTTATTGAATTATTCCGACATCTGCCTGGTGTGAATCGAAGAAACCGTCAATCGGCTAAACCGTTAGCAGACATTTCGCTAAAATTGATATTCCCCGATCGATGTGATATCGCGGCCCCTTGTATTTGACACTAATATTTTAATTTTTGGAAGTACTTTACATAAACCCTAACATTTCCAAAATTTTCAAAAATATGTGTCTACATTTTGCATTAAAATTTGTCGTCGAATAGCTTAAAGAAGTATCTTTTTGTTAAAATCACTGGTTTTTCGAAAATTTAATTTTTCTGTCTGTCTGCAAGTATAATATTGAAAATAGAAAATGTTCTTAATGAAATCTGTTGTTAAAGATATGACTTGAAGACTGCTAATGTACAATGTTTCGAAAATATTAGACGTTTCCCGCTAACTGGTGTGAGGAAGTTTCCACAAAATGAAGTCACTTGTAAATAACTGAATTGCATAATTTTGTGTTGAACAAAATTGTTTTTAATGTTTTTACCTTTTCTCAACCTTTTCTCAAAAATGACATGAAACGTCTGCTTTAAAATTTCTTCTCGTTTGTATCAAAAGACAATAAAAAGAGGTTGGTTAATTTCAGACGAATTCTGTATTTCCGAAAGATGCAATTTTCATTTTAACATTCAAAAACTACAAAATTAATTTTTTATCTTAAACAATATCTGTTTTATAAATTCTTGAGAAATGTGTTGTTGAAATAAGTTCTTGAAAAATGTGTACACATTTTTTAATAAACGAGGAGATTTTGTGTTTGGTTTGAAATTAGCGCAATTCATGAAAAAGATTTCCTCAAGAGCCGCTCCAATTTTCTCTTCATTTTTTCCACGGATAGAACTGGGAACATTTAAAGGAATGGACCTTGTCTAATTTTCTTTGAACTCTTTAAATTTTCGAAAATAAAAAGTAATGCGAGAAAGTATGTGCTGTTACCACTACTTGTTCTTTAAACGTTTTTCTTGAATGTAGGAAAACACGCTTATAAAAATGACACAAGCTCTATTTTCGTTGAACCCTGAATTTATTGAAAAGTGAGAACGTTAATATTAATGCGAGAAATTGTGTGCTATTACCTGTATGATTGACATTAGATTGTTTCTTTTGTATATACAACCCGCAAGACAATAGAGTACCCACGACAGTATTTTCTGGTTATGCAACCCACTAGACAGTAATGTTCTACGGAACATATTCGTGGATTACATTCAGGAAGTTTACCATTAAGGCCCAGTGACATTGCAAACATAAACATAAGCATGGCGTTAATATAAAAGTTAGGACTACGGACATAAGCGGGCTCATTCACAATGCGTTCTCATAAACATTGTGCGATACTACAATAGTGTAGGAAAGAAGATGGGACTTGCGCCTTATGAGAAACTGGAACAGGCGATCTAAAGACGAGAAGGTACGAACGGGTATGCTGGTACAACGCAGAATGATGACGAAAGAAATGAAGACCGAGTATGGCCAGACGGGTTGTGGAGGATACCGGTCGAACAGGAAAGCGGGGTGGGGGAGTATTAGATGGGAATGATGCCGAACGGCAAGAATACAGCGAGAGAAAGATTAAGGAGGGTGCAGAGAGAGAGAGAGAGAGAATTCCGCGTAGGGAGATTGTAGGGAGAGAAAGATTTAAGTATTGAAAGATTTATTGGTATGAAAGAAAATAGGTATTTGAGGATGTCGACATTGAGGATGGTGAGGTGTATGTGAGGGTGTAGATATGTAACTATGTAAGTACGGGACAAATCAGGTGTGAGATAATGTAGGTATAAGATGTCAGTATCGGAGGATGAAGGGCATGGGCGAATATCGGTATGGGAAAACGCAGGTATAGCAAGCTGTGGTGACCCTATTACGTGGCATATTGGAAGCGTAAGATGCCGGGCAGGCGCCTGCGATGCGGAGGGCGGTGGCCAGCGAGAGCGGCGCAGGGCGCAGGAAGGCAGCATCCCGGGCGATCGATACCCGCGAGGGGCGCGGCGCGGCGCGGCGCGGCGGCGGCGGTGGCGCCGGCGGCAGAGGCGGCATTCGCGGCGACGACATGGTACGAGTTGCGGCGGGAGTGGCGCTGTCGATGGTGATAACGGAATAATAGTACGCTACCGCGCCAATAGCTTCCACTATGATTCCCGCCATGACACTCACGACAGCGCAGAAGCAGTGGTGTGGACAATGGCAACAACAATACAATGGCTTCAGAGTACACAACGGCGGCGCTATCAGTGTCATGCTAAACAGTTCGACATTATCCAACTTTTGAATACGAGTATGTATAAAATAAGAGAATGATGGATTGATTGTTCCAATTGTTGGGGGAAATGTTTGTAATGCTGTTCGATGCACTTTGTAAATAGAATAATAGTAGAAAGCAATGTTATCATCTTTATCACAAAAAATTAACATTTAGCATTAAAGTGTCATGGGCGTGAAAGCAGTTAACAAAAATAAAATCTTTTTGAAAATTATCTATTATACCAAAAACTAAAGTCATTAATGTGCTTCAGAGACAGACTAAAGCTGTTGATATCGTCTTTAAGAGGAGTTCTGATAGTTAAAATAATGAGCAATGAGGACATTATTGTAGAGTAGATTAATGCGGAGTAATTTACAAAATGATGCGTATTTTGAACATTCCAACATTCCTGAACGTTCCATTCCAATATTTTGTGGTTAAATAATTCCTTAGCAAGGATTGCCAGACACGTGAGGTGGCAGTTGCAGCAGAGTGTAATTGGAGAATTTTGCTTCTTTCACTTTCAAAACCATGTCCTTTTAAAAGCTTTATTTTGTGATATCTATTTTTTGCGAAAAAAAGGTTGGAGGCTCTTAATTACATTTTGTGGGGTTTCACTCTTCTGAGGTCTCTAGTAATTCAGGATATATGGTTTAATTCGTCTGGAAAAGATATGCATTAAATGCCGACATAATCTTTATAAAAGTATTGAATAATATACACTACTTAAATTTTCGAAATTCCAGATTAGTTTTCAGGTTAACAAATGCAGAAACCTGAAGTGAACATGTCAGGAATATTTGGGGAAATACTTGATGAAACATTTGAGATAATATTGAAGAGAACTTTTGTTGGAACATTTGTGAAAACATGTGGGGAATATTTGAGGAAAAATTGAGAAAGTAATTATGGAAACTTTTGGAGGCACATTTAGGGGAATACGTGATAGACTTATACTGATATATTAAGGGACCTTTTAGAGATAATTTGTAGAATACACGGAATAACATGTGCGAAGTTGTTAAGAAATATTTGAGGGAAATTAGGGAAAACATTTGGGGAGACATCTGGAAATGTTCGGGAAACATGTAAGAACTTGTGATGAACATGTGAGGAATCACGTTGGGGAACATGACAGGGGATATGTACCGGAAACATGCGGGGAGACATGGGGAGAAAATTCCGAGGGTGTATATGGAGGAGCTTATAACAAGGAAAAATGTGGGTAGCAGAAAAGTAATTCTTCTGGAACCCCTACTCCAAAGCAGGGTAGGCAAAAACGAAAAAAACAAAATTAGCTAAACAATCGGAAATTAAATTGACGCGATAATAGGTCGGCTATGGCAGGACTACAATTCTTCAACGGGCCTGGTCCTGACCAGCCCTAGACTCAAGGGTTCAGTATGAGCCTATTGTCACTTTCATAACAATTATTTACAAAGTGTGGAATGTTCAAACTTGTTCTGCGACTATTATACATTTTTGTGGTGATTTTATAAAATTCATTCTTACCTATAGTCGATATTTAGTATCAGGATATTAATTCCTATAAAAATTTATTATGATGATGAAAGCAACAAATATGTAAGCTCTATAAAATATACAAGGATTTACACTTGTTTGTTCCTTTGCATTCACTACTATCCTTAAGAGAAGCATCATATTCAACAAATTACCAAGAAATGAAATAATTATTTGATAGACGGACTTAATGTTATTATTCATGAACTGAGTTATTTATTGAAGAATCACATATGTCACAAAATATCGAAATATTGTAGATATATTGCTATTGCACGTTTACGAATAAAATATAAATAAATAAAAATACGCTTTAGTTGTTTCTGGGCAACTTTCAGTTATACATGTCAGAGAAAAAAATTTTGTTCTCGTTCTGTCGAGAGGGTGATGTTAGGGAGGCTGTGATGTAATAGATTGCGTCTTTGCTTTCAGCAGCTGCGACTCAATTTAGATTCGCAGCCAATGCATGGTTTTATGGTGGACAAATCGAGCTTTCAACAGAGTTTCTGGAGTTTGTTTGAAAAGGGAGTTTTTCCATCATCTTTTACCTGAACATTATTTTCCATCGTCTATCATTAGATAATCATTCATGAGCCTCAATACCTTTAGTAGTTCAAGGGCCTGCAAACATAAATACATTTGTTAATTTAAAAATTATCGGAAGCCCGTCAGACGCCGCTTCCTGTCGGGTGGGAGAAGCGAACGGGAAGTAGAGAAGCCTCGCACCTCGACAGCGGCCGTCAATTACTCGAGGCGGCGGGCGGCGGGCGGCGGGCAGCGGGCGCGCTGGTGACGCAGTTGTCGTCGACCGGGACGCTTCTGTCGATTCCCGCGTGCCTCGCAATGTTCTGACCTGGCCACGAGCTCAGGGTGTTTTCGTGTGAGCGGACGCTCTCTGGGAAACACCACATCGAAAGTCACGTGGAAACTTATATTCACTATACGAAAAAAAGAAAACTCAAAAACATTGTTTCATGTCGTTCAGTATGATGTTTCGAAAACTAATAAAATGCGAGAGGTTTACAAATTCTGGAACACTGCAATCACTAATCATTGTAAACGCGGAGTTGAACATGTGTTGGAAACGATCATTCTATTAAAATTATGATTTCATTAAAATGTAGTGTTGATACTATAAAAACGGTTAATAATCGTAATTATCTGGGGATCATTATCTTTCACTTGATGCAAAAATCATGAAACTTTTACTACAAAACTCTAACGTCTTTCTAAACAAAAACTTTAAATGTTTTATACATAAATATTTTCTAAATGACTGGGCTTTTAACCAAAATCGACAAAATATGATGCTCATAAATCCATTTTCTTCTATTCGAGCAAAATATTTCAAGAACAAAATTCACTGTTCTCCAGAAAAGTTTTAAAATATCATAAGGACTCTTTGTTAAGTTCCCCCGAAAATTAAAATATGCTAATAATTTCCGGAACGGCAAATCTGGAACCTACTCTTGACGTACCTCCCAAGTTTCGGCTCAAAATATTCTAACGTGACAGTGTAATGTTGACACATCGATCCATGCATCCAACCACACAGCTCCCGGATTTTAGGATACAAAAGTTCTGTATTTGCTTCACTTCCACCAATCTTAACCATATTTGAACATCTCTGGTAGCTCTTACTCCTGACGTAAATGAAAATTTACATTTATTATTACAAGTAAAAAACTTCAACTTTCACGATAGAAATCACAAAATTGTGATTCCCATTGTTAGCATAGGTTTGTTTCAAAAGGTCTGAGGACTGTTTTGTCTTGTAAATACTTATATTTGGGGTCAGTGCTTCTCATTCAAAAGGAAGTAGTATTTTTTCTACCGTGTTTTTTATGGAAGGTTTTTGCATTACACGTGATATATGTGCTCTCTACAAATAAGAGATTTATGATGCAATATGATATACCCATCATTATTGCTTATAGACCAGTGACCTGCAGTATACCGCTTATATTAATGAATATTTAAAAATTACTTAAAATATAGCCGACTAGTTTTCTTTCCGTCGTCTAAAGTCTGTTTGCTCTGACCTTTTATTGTACTTACATGTTTTCTCACCAAAAAGTAGCATAATTTTATATTTAAAAACTCTGTCATACTTTCTTGAAACTATTCTTTCTAAACTGTAATAGCACTTGATACTGTTCTGTCAGCTCATTTTGGAGAGTTTGGAGATAAGTCTTGAGCACCTGGGAGAACATTTCATATTCAATAGTTGCACATTTACAAGCTTTTCAGCCGAAAAAAGTTTTATAAATAGTTTTGGTGATATTAAACTTGTACTCGAAGAACGGATATTACGAAATTAATTACAGTCATTATAGTAATAAACGTTTTTGTGTGTTCTACTTTTGAATAAATGGATAGAATTTTCGAAATAACACCTTACCCTTCTAGATATCTAGATTTGTTCTCGTACTGGTAAAAGAGATAAAGGTAAAGAAACAATATATCACTTAAATTGTGTTATTGTACGCAATCATTACAATTGGCACTGATAATCAGCTCATTGCATTTGCCAATGGCATTGATCATTGAAAGTTTCTTGTGTTGTAGAATAAGTACTACTAGTGGAACTATGAAAAGATTTTTTTCATTTGTAAATAATAAATAACTAGGATTCGAATTTCTAATTGAGTGTATCACGTTTCTGTGATTACTAGGCATTCATCAAAAATTCAATCACAGAAGATGGAAATTGAGAACAGAAGTCATTCATTAAGCAATTTACAAATGAAAATTAAATTCTACGCCTGATTGATCCGATATTAATATGCCTGACTCTCCCTGTCTCTTTCAATTTATAACCCTGAGTGCCGTAGAGGAGACGTCATTAGAACTGGCGCTTCCCAGCGGCGCTCTTCTTCGCTGAGGGCCTCTCGAGATCTCTTTAAAAATGGCGCGGGGTTCAGAGGTCCGATGCATGCTTCGCCCGAAAGGGGGCGCGAACGAGCAAGCCTCTTCCACGCGACGCCGCTGAGTGCGCCGACTAGGGGTGCGGGAGTGGTGAATTTGAGTTCTGGGACTGATACATTTTAATTTAAAATGGAAACGTGAAATATGACAGCTCCCTGAAAATGGAAATTAAAGGATCATTGCAGAACCTTTTCGCAAAATATTAAATACGTAAAATCTATGTCATTTTGGAAATCACTAGGGACAATTACAATTACATTACATGAGGTATACAAAGTTTATTTTGCACATTAATTTGCCAATTTTAAAATTCTTGGAGTGTTGCGTACAGAATACGGATCCTATACCAAACAATTTTTCTTATTTCATTAGTAGTCTTACATACACATTGAATTAACCTTATTTCTAAACATGATAAAGCAACATTTTAATTGAGTATGTGCATATTGTGTTACACACAACGATCAAAACATTGCATACTAAGACATTGCAAGTCGTCATTGAAATAACAAATAATACAATTAACAGCCTTTATAAGATACATATCTAATTTGTGCATCCATAGGACGCTCTATTTTGAAATTAGTACATGAAAAATTGGTTTTGGGATCATAAGCAAATGCAAAGAGAGAAATTGCCAAAAATAATTTTAAATTGAAGTTAAGAAAATAAATTTGTGCTGATTAGGTAATGAAACGAAACGCATAACCCACCATTCATAAATTCTTGCTTCCAAAAATGGAATAATTGAAAGGACAAAATATTCATTTACTTCCTTCTATATAAAAAAATCCTCTTCTTAATAAAATTTTCGCTGCATTGGAAATAAATTATTGAACATAGAAACAATTTTCAAGACAGACAAATATGGTGTAGTACGCTGCAAAGTATTCTACGAGTACAACATATGCAATTTTAATACAAATTCATATTCTGGATGAATTAAAATCACACTGAAAAATGAGTCGACATATTAATTTTGAGAAACAGTTTGTACGCTAAGATAATACTTGATAAATATGACACTAATGCTTCAAATTGATGATAGAGTAGTACCCATGCATTTAGATAAATAATAAAAATAACAACAATACAAATTTTTGTGCAAAGAAAGGTTTTCATTTAAACATCAACACAATTTAGTATACAAATGAAGAAAATAAAAGGGTCGTATTGCCGTTATGCGAATCCTACAAGGCAAATGGACTGCCTGCGGATATATAACAAATTTCGAAGTCAATCCGGCCATGTGGGTAACGTCAAATTAACCGCGCATTGAAAAAAATTAAACACACGAATAAAATTTCAGAAACGTAATAGCACACATCGAAAGGCTAGTGTTGTTTCACTTGCTCAACTATTTCCGAAGCGACGAAGCGGTGAAATCCACCTCGCGGGCTCCAGGGAATGCTTTGCGCAAAAGTTTCAGACGATTCCGCGCATAATTGCAAACATTCCCTTTTGTGCGCGCGAGTAAATCAATACAACGCCATTTAATGGGAACTGCACGTTTGGAACTTAGGCGGCCGCGGCCGCGGCCGGTCTCACCGGCTGGGATGGCTCAGCAGCAAGTTTGTCGTTGCGTGGGCAGCGTTGCTGACCAAAAGGTGTTTGGGTTCAAGTCCCGACGGTGGCACAATTTTCAACACTGGCTAGATAGCTAGGTTGAATTCAGCTGCTTTCTGGAGGAAAATTTAAGTGTTCGGCTACTCTGATCGGTAGTTTTCCGTGGTTTCTCCGATCAACACCAGACGAATACCGGAGCAGCACCCAAAGAAACGGGCCACGAAAGTCGTGCGATCTTTCCATCCCCTTTCTGGACCTAGCATCTCCTCTCGCTCTCTCACACATACACACACTTGCATGCATCACTCATGCCGGGAGACCGGTCGGCAGTTTAGAGCTTGCCTCGGCTCGGGTGGTGCCTCGCGGATGGGAGAAACCCCGTTAGTCGACAGGTAGCTCGGCGCCGGATTTCAGCAGCCTGCGGAGGAAAATCATGGCCAATCCCCGAGGTAAAACAGGCACTACACTTAGGGGACTAATAAACTTAGCAGTTGACACACCTGGAATCAACAATCAATCAACACGTTCCGATCTGTAGTTTTACGTAGCTCCTCCGCTCACAATTGGCCAACACCGGAACCGTACTTTGAAAGACGGTCATGGAACGCAGGAGCTCTTTCTTTCCCCGTAATTGTCTCCGCCTATCCCCACACAGAGATACACAAACTATCACGCTCTTTTTCATGCATTCCACTATCACACACGTCGGGGGTCGAGTACTTGGCACCAGATATCACGTGTCAGCCTGGGAACTAGCAATGCGACATTCGTTTCCAAATATATGTGTTCAAATTTAAAAGAATCGATGATCAAATACATCGAGCCAAAACCATCCAAGGTTTTAATCATCAATTTTTGTAAAACTATTTGGCAACGTTGGTGTTCACATGTGTGTGTGTGTGTGGGAGGGGTGATTTCATGATGCGGTGATCATGTGCTTTAATTGAAACATCCAGTGTGTGTGTGTGTTTGTGTGTGTGTATAAGAGAGAGAGAGAGAGAGAGAGAGAGAGAGAGAGAGAGAGAGAGAGATAACCCACAAACTTCAAAAATCGATTTATTACGATATTCAATGTGTTGATAATCGAATAGTTCACTCTAACCTGTGATTTAGAATTCCACTTAATCTGACGAAAGTTATTAATTTTCGTGACATATATGGGTACTTAAAATTTGTACCAAAACGTTTTTGAAGAGTGTACTTCTCAAGAAGTGTCCATCGGAAACTACGACAAAAGTGAGTCCAAAGCTAATAGCTCCCAAGAACAGTGAAGTAAAAAATAGGTAACAAACCACATTATGATTTGTATTTATAATGAAAGTAAATTATAATGTATGAATATTTATAATTTAAAGCATTTCAATAAGAAGTATAAAATGTTCTCTAGATGAAAGGCATGTAACGCTTTTTTTCTTTTCACCACATGTTTAAAGTTAAGGAGAATTTAATTATGTTCTAAATGAAATTAACTTTAAAAGTAATTATAATATATTAAAATAATATGTAATTTGCAATTAAATAGACTGTGTACGTAAGCTTCCGCGGCTCGAATCCATGAATTCCTGCCTGCGAAATGTCAGGCGAAACGTCGGCACCCCAGCCAACGACGCGGCGTCTCCCGGATAGCCGAGAATTCATTAAATAGACTAGTGTGTAGGATGCTATGATTGAAAACTTGCAATGCTCTTTTCTGAATACACTGTTTTGGAGTATAATTCCTTCTACAAGTTACAGCCTCAATTATGGATATCAGAAAATTATTAAATTTGTTATTTAGAAATAAAATATCAGCGTAGTAAAACCTTGGACACAAGCATCAAGGCTAAAAAACCATCGGCATTAATAAACCGATATTAAATACATCAATGTTAGTATAAAAATATTGTTTTGAAAGCATTGACTTCGATGAAGCAACCCTAGGAACACAGCCACCTCCCAGGAAGCACGGGCCTAACGAACACAGTAGTTGATGGCCCGGTGAGTCTAAGCAAAGTATGAAGCGAGCCAGGGCGCCTCGAGGCGCCGCTGGAACCAGTCGCCCTCCTGGCGTCGGGGCGCGCTCTGTGCGTGCGCTCCTCCTCATGCGCAACACCAGTTTACGTCACGAACCACGTGACCGCGACACCGACTTCGCGTGAATAGGTAGACATTTCTAATTCCCGCTAATATTCGTCGCAATCTGCTGCGTGGAGATCATTGGCTGTGCGATGCGCATGAGCCCACAAAGCAGCCACCGCTGGCTGTCTTTCCCCGGCTGCGGTGGCAGCTGCGTTCTGCGCGCGCAGCGTCGCTCTGCGCGTCTGGCGCTGCGTTTGCGACGCCGCTGCGAAAAGTTTCCGAAGACGTAAATGTTTGAAGAGCCCCACTCGCCGCGGCGGGCGCAGCCAAGAGCCGGGGGAGGGGCAGGCGATGGGGCGGGACGCAACGGCGCGCTAGCCCAGTCCGATTACAGGACGAAGTATTCGTTCGAGCCCACAAGGCTGTGCTTTCGATGTATGAAATCAGGTGTAAGATTTGTAAATACCTAGATGATCTGATCTAATAGATGAACTGGCCTGAAACGTTCATTCACTTGTCAGATTCGCAATACGACGCAGTGAATCAGCGGACAAAAAGGACAAGAGAAGAGACTGGTAGAAGCCTACTGGTAAAATAATCCTGAGCGTATGAAATCGTCACGAAAGAAATATATCAAACGAATATATTTAAAATTGTATGGACCTTTTCTGAAAAGAAATCGGGGTTCATGGCGTACGTTTTCCGTGAAAATGACTGTGATGATTTCATTCTCGAAGCACAGCTGCTGCTTGTGACGAACTCCAAAGCTGTATCGCTGCGTCCTCGTCTACTAGTGAAACGCGATGCATAGACTTCAAAACATGCCCAGGGTTTGCACACTGGGCATGTGCATTGGAAAACAACTGGTTTGCACTGAAGAGATTCATAAGTTGGGCAAACACCGCCTTCCAATGAATGCCAATTGCCTTTAGATCTCGCGTGACCGGTACTTCAGCATCAGCATCGCAGTGTAACGTAGCACCTATATCAATGTTCGGCCACCAACATGTGAGCGACAGTTGATAAAACTTCATTTCAGTTCTTTGGTTCAAACAAACTTTTCAGTTGTTTCTAATACATTAATGTCCAAGTTTTGCTCACTCATTATTTGGTCATCTCTCTACCTACGCCAGTGGAATTTTAGAGAACATATTTGGCCATAGATTAAAGCATGAGTATGTTACACTAACAACTTATTTTCTTTCAACTTATTTTGACATTTGGAACCTTGATAAAGAGTCGATTCGGTTGTCGTGATGCATACTTATCCACGGGTGTTGCCACGCTGACATGTATCTTCATGTTTATTTTCTCCTTCTGTATTGCGTCCCATAGATGTACTTTCATAATATTTCGACGTTTGAGCTGTCGCTGGTTGTTGTACTTGCCTTGACAGACTTGTTCTATCTATGCATTTAATTGCTTAGCAATTGGAATTTTGCGCTTGTTGCATTCTTTTTATGATTCCTGTTTTTCCTGTTTCTGATTTCCTTTTTTTTAAATTATGAGAATATTTTTTATGATTGACGAAATTGTTAATTATTTTAAGATTTTCAACGAAACATGTACTTTCTCTTTTCTTCCGTAAATTATCAGTAATGTATCTGACTGGGAGCTCTTTGCAACATCAGAATCAGAGACCTACATCAAGGCGGTGTCGTGCTATACAAATATAATTTTCTGCACGAAGCTAATTCAGTACATTCATGCGCATTCGCTTACACGCATATACCATATCCTGCGTGACAAACACTCATAAAGATTATCTACCCGTTTAAGGTTCAACTCCTGCTCTCGTAGGTACAAGCGGTTGGAATATTACTGATTTTCTGTCACGAAAGGAAGTTGTGCTGACCATCACTGTAACGCGTGAAAACAAGTTTTCACGTTAAAATGTTGATGACTAAGAACTAATTGAAACGTCTGCATACATTTTCTGAAGAGGTGGCTCAGGGCATGAACTGAGGTCACTTCGGTGTCTCCGACAGAGATGCCCGAGGTTCGAGTCCTGACGGTGGCAGAATTTTCCACACCGGCTAGTCAGCGTAGTCTACTCCAGCCGCTGCTTGGAGGAGAATTCTAGCAGCCGGCTGCTCTGTTTGGTAGTTTTCACCGATGAATACCGGGCGAATGCCGGAACAGAATCCTAAAGAACAGGCCAAGGATCGCGCGCGATTCTTCCTTCCTCTTCCTCGTCCTATCCTCTCCCCTTTTTTACACTAACAAGCCCTACACTACCGCACATGCCGGGAGACCGGTCGGGAGCTTAGAGCTTGTCCCGGCCGGGGCGGTGCCCAGCTGGTGGGAGATATCTGGTTGGGAAAAACATTTCTGGGCGACTAGTGGGTAGGTGCCGGATCTCACCATCCAGCGGAGGAATCAGCCATCACCACCACTACCACCATCTTCTGGGGACAAAACCATGCACTACGCTTTCGATACTAATGACCTTAGTAGTTGACGAGCCAGGAGTAACTAATCAATCAGCATGTATTAACATGTATTAACAGTATGGGTGCATTTTATATAGCATTGTAGTTAGGAGTAGTTCAGATATGTAATGAATAACTACAGGGTTGGTTATTTTTGAAATGTCTTAAATATAAATAAACTATTATAATAATGTCTTGTTTTATCTGTTAAATTTTTCAATGTGTTAGGCGGTTACACTTAATTAGTTGAGGTGTTGCCTGCTTTTGGTTCTCTCCAATTCCGAGGGCACGGTTTCCTCACCAACGCGAGGAAATTGTTACTAGCACAATTTATCGGTACTTATCGGAAAATGAAATAGTGATGGTTGGTCATGGTGTGACGAGATAACCCTACATGTATCTTTAACTCTTAATTTAAATAATAAATAGCAACTAAAAAGACAACTGTCATCAAAGCTTCAGAAAGGTTTCTGTTTTAAACTGTTCCATGTTCGTTAATCATAAATATTTTTTTCCACATACTAATCAGTGCGAATAGATCAGAAAACAAACAATTTATAAACAACACTCAATTTTTAAAATATAGTTTGATTGTTTTCTGATTGTTTAGCTCAAGAATTGGGTAAAAGTAATGAATATTATCAATATACTGACGCTAAAGGAAATTTATTTACTGAAAAAAACATGTTGGTGCTTATTCTATCACTTATAAAATTAAATGTGCAAAATTATTAGAGACAAAAATACACGGTGAAATATTGACAAGTTATATAAGTTACTACTTTGCAACCCATATATCTGATATAAAAATATAAATTCTCTCAACGACGCCCTCGAAATTACTTTCGATCAGTAAGCAAGTACCCGGGAATGCATAATTAAAATAATTAATTCTATAAAACCATTTTGTAAGTGAAACAAAATTGATTGTGGTGATGTTAAAGAGCAGAAAACAAAACCGAAGCTTAGGTAATGACCATTGAATATAGTATGATGAACTAGTATGATTCAATAAGCAAGTAGAATTGATTTCTTACAGAATTTGGCAAAGACGCATTTTCGAATCATACCAAATGAAGGCATTATTGTTTACGAGTGAGTAAATGAGTATCAATTTGAAAAACTCTGTTCCTTGTTACTCTTTCAGTTTTTATAAATTTAAACCTCCTCAGACTATGGTGACGTAGCTGATGCAAATACCTGTTGATATAATAAACTTGCCAATGGAGTGCGATAAATTGTAGAAAGGTTATATTTCATAATTACTATAACTTAAAGTGAAATAAAAGTCACAGTTGATAGGTTGGTAGATAGCATGTGGTAAAATATTGACTATGGCTGAAATGGAAAATCAGTACACTATGAAAACTGAGATAAATGGAGTGCTCGTTGGCAGACCATTTTAGACAAGTGGGGTCACTGAACTGTCAACTTGGGAAGGAAGTGAAGATCTGAGAGATAAAAATATTAGAGAAACACGAAAAGGAAATGCACAAAGCAAAACACGTGTATTTTAATTTATCTTAAAAGAAGCTTAATAGAAACTTTATGTCAAATTAGTTTTTTTTAAGTTTATATTTGATAAATATCTGATTTTCTGAAGTTATTTCAAATTTACCCACTATTAAGTTAAGTCATGCACAACTAGAGAGAGAGAGAGAGAGAGAGAGAGAGAGAGAGAGAGAGAGAGAGAGAGAGCGTGAGAGAGAGAGAGAGAGGCAAGAAGAGAAAGGGAGGGAGGAGAAAGAAAGGGAAAGAGAATGAGAGAAAGTGAGAGAGAAAGAGAAGTAGTGTAGGAGAAAGAAAGAGAGGAGAAATGGAGAGAACTAGAAAGCGAGAGAGGGAGAAAGCGAGAGAGGGAGAAAGCGAGAGAGGGAGAAAGTGAGAGAGAGAAAGTGAGAGAGGGAGAAAGTGAGAGAGAGGGAAAGGGGGAAGCGAGAGGGGAAGAATGAGGGAGAAAGAGGAGAGAGAAATGAAGAGAGAGAGGGGAAAGAGGAGAGAGGGCGAGAAAGGGAGAGATGGAGATGGAGGAAAAGAGATGAAGAGGAAGAGAAAGGCTGAGATTAAGAGAGGGAGAGAGGGAGAGGATGGGAGAGAGAGAAGACAGTGTTTCGAAAAAAAAGCTTATTAAATCCATGGCAAAAATCTCAGTACAACTTAAATATGAATTAAAATGTTAATAAAAATGAAAACTTTTCGGAGAGGATATAGTGTTGACATCTAATTTATATTTTATGGATTATTTCAATTTTACTCAGTTGATTCTATCATTGTAAAGCGTATTTATCTCCTTTGCAGATGAAGTGTGAAAGATAATGGAATTGATGGACGACTCATAGTGGCATCGCGGCCCAGAAAAAAGCGTGAACGCGGCTTTGTTGGCGCTGCAAAGCAGCGAGGGGTGGCCGCCCCCGCCAGTGGACTTGGGTTCGCCGCGCGCGCAGTGCGTGGGGCACCTTGCGGCTTCCTGGCCTTGCGGCCTCGCCGCCCCCGAGAGTTGGCGGGGCCCTTCCCCCTCTTCATGATTTGCAGCCATTGCCAGGAAATTGCGATGCTTTTATGGATAATGAGTACCATTTCACCAATAAAACAAATACCAGAGGCCTACACCAGCAAAAATTCTGCTCTCAGTTTCCGAAAATGGTGTCAGGGGGTAGGAAAAATTGGAAAACCCAGAAACAGCGAATTAGAGCAATTTTCTTTTCGACGCTTGTGTATCATAAGAAGTGCAAACTGAGTATGAGTATTTACTCTTAATACCACGTAAGAGAAATTTGGGATGAATACAATCAAACATGAACTTCTCGGTCAAAATCGAAACTAATCCATGGTTTTTGTATTTTTCCTTTTGTCCCTGAGTATTTAATGGAACTTTTCTCGTAAACTCGTCTTACACAGACGTAGTCTTCAAGGCACTCTTTCAATTTCTTCGCGCATTGGAAATAAGTAATATCAGATATGCTAACTACATTTAAATAGCAAAACATTTTGGTCGTAGTTCACTGTGTCGGTATCGTAGGTAACAACGAAACATTCGTGAGAGGCTCATACTAACATAAGAAATCATTCTATATGGAAAATTATATAAATAGCTATTCTGTTTGATTTCTTTAGTCATAAATAAGAATTAAACAGAGGACGATAATTTAACCTAAAACCGAAAATGAAAAATAAGAAACGATGTAGATACATGCATTAGAGTGATTCGAGAAAAGTATTATGAATTTTTTTTAAATACTTGAAGGAATAAGAATGAATAAAAAACCTTATATTTAAACATACAAAAAGAAAAAAGGATGTTTTATAAAGATAAATCTACCGAAAAAATAAAAAACAAACGAAAACAATTTCATAAATATTCAAGATCGACGTTTATCAAAACTTGTGAAATGGAACTGCAGTTAAAGTTATACATATTATTAATTTACATTCCTGCCGCAATTCAGAAAACATTGCATCTCTATCAAGTGATCAAAAATGGTTGTTCTCGTATATAACGAAATGGGGCGTGGCGTCGTATTGGTCATCCTCTTATGATCCCTGACAGTAATTTAGGATTGGATTGGGTGACTGCGCAAAAAAACAAAAACAAAAACAAAAAAAAAAAAAAAAAAAAACAGTCGTCTGTGCTGGTAAAGTGAGTATGAAACAGTACGTTATTCATGTGTTCTCATAGATATTTTACAATCAGACTGACACGATATAAGCAAATTAATGTATCCAAAACGAACAATACGAAACTGGTACTATTCCATTCGGTAAATTTATCCCACTACTCTTCAGTGCAAACGACCCACCGCGAAAGCGGAACATTTCCTCATGCTCCGTTTTGTGGATGGTTTCTCGAAGCGAGGGGCGAAGGGGCCAAGAGGCGCGTGCGACCACGCCGCCCCGCGGACGGGGCGGCGGGCGGCCGCACTCCCCGTATTGATCGGCTTCGCGCGGCGGTCGGGGGCGGCGTG
>BOPP01000107.1:336168-349624 GCA_017312745.1 Gryllus bimaculatus
CGTGTGCGTGCACGCCCCCCCCCTGAGCGCCCACGTGGCCGCCGACCCGGGCCGCACTGCGGCACACGTGGTCGTCGCCTGCGCCGGGAGGCACGCCGCCTAAGCCAAGGAGCTTTCACCTGCGCGCCTCATCGCCAGGAGGCTCTTCGGAACAGAAGCCCTTCTTGGACACAACTTCAGTAAATACAATTGCAGCCCTAATAGCACTTTTGACATGAAATACCTTCAAAATCGCCCCGGATGGGGAGGGGAGTGGTGTGATAAATACGAAAAAAGAGGAACACTAATGTTATGTATGGTATCTGCGCACCTCTAGTGTCTGCGCGCACTTTGGTGTCGATTGTATAAGGGTCATTAGTCCCGTGGTGTGCACGTTTTTGCTCACGAGGTGGCGGTGATCTTTCCCCCAGTGTACAGCGAGATCCGGCGCCAACGTACCATCGGCTGGCAGGGTTTTCCTTAACCAGCTATCTCCCACCAATGGGGCACCGCTCTTAGCACCCGACCGGCTTCCTGGCATGTGTGGTAGTGAGTTGCATGTAGATGTGTGTAAGTAAGACAGTAGGTAGGACAAGAAAGAGGAATGAAAGATGGCGCGCGGTACGTCGCTCGCTTGTTAGGTTACTGCTTCGGCATTCGCCTGGTGTTGATCGGAGAAACCACGGAAAACTACCGATGAGAGCAGCCGGCCGGTAGAATTCTCTTCTATTCATTGACTCGAATTCTCGACCTAGCGGACAAGCTAGTATCGAAAATCCTGCCACAATCGGGATTCGAACCTGTAACCTCCCGGGGGGAGAGTCTGCGATGACATCAGTCGATGCCCTGAGCCATCTCTTCCGGGCGTTTGTCGAGGAAAGAACCATTACTCGATCACGAATCGCATGCGAGGAGGGTGCAATTGAAGTTCCGCCCGGGACTTGGCAGGAGGGAAACTGATGTAATGGTAACTCGCGCGGAGAGGGCGAGGTTTTTAGCCTCCGAGCATCTCCTATCTCAGAAAACTGACTGCGACGTAGATCCATAGTACTGCAACCGGTGCTTGTTTAAAGAGCTTGATTGCCTCATTTTTAGGACATATGTGGTATTTTAGCTGTGGCACACTGGTATTACATGTGATGGGCTCAAAAACGGCGCAAAGAGACTTAGATTGCAAGAAAGAAGGATGCCAGTACTGACTAACGTGTAATTTCCTTCATTCATCTGGGTGAAGATCGCGTGCTAAAACAGTATGTGATTCATGTAATGAAAGGTGTAATACAAATATTACATATATCGTTGAAACTACTACCTACGAACCCCACACCTTCTACCATTCATGTAAATGTCAATTGCGGAGATAGGGATGTTGAGGGCACACCAATGACGCGATCGAATCGACGTTTAGATTTTCCCGCGGCCTAACAATGGTAACCAGATCGTCCTCTCAAAGAAAATCCTCTAAAAATGTTGAGCGAGCATAATTGCACTATTACAATGTAAGACGTTCACTGCAATTAACGTTAGTTCAGCATAGTACTTTCAGAGCGAGTACGTATTCGTTAGAAGAAAGTTAGACAGCGAACGGCGGGCTAATTGTGTTTAACGAGGTGGTTATACTGGAGTTCACTTCTCCAGCCTTTCATATTCAAATCATTACTTACAGGAGACTTCTAATGGAATACAACTTTTTGCAGAGAGCTATCTTTAATGCACCTCAGAAATACGTTTGTAAAATAAACTTCACATTGCTCTTGCAGTATTAAAAATAGATTCATATTTGGCAGAAACTATCGACAAACTTGATTTCATTTGCAGTTTCTTATCTTTCTGGCAACTGAAACCGAATCTATCAATAGTATTTTTTGTTCACAACTAACGTCACGTTTGTCTAAGTTCATTTTGAATCAATGGCTCAGGTTAAAAAATAGTTAGTTTATTTGATCCAGTTGTGTCAACTTGAAAGGCAGGGCGTGTGCCCTAGACGCAGTGCGACCATGATTGGGGTTTTGCGAGGGAAATATTTGGTCCTCAATGGCCATGTTCTCCCAAACACGTATTCTGAAGAACACAGAGCTACTCTGAATCAAACCTAAGTTCTATCTGTAACCTAGAGTTCACAACAATCTCTGTTGGAAACTCCAGACGTTTATTACGACTTCGTCGCAGCAGCTGAGGTAGCTCAGGGCATCAACCGATGTCACTTAAGTGCCCCTGACCGGCAGGTCCTCGGGTTTGAGTCTCGGATGTTGTATCATTTTCGACCCTACGTAGCTAAACTTTTTTGAGTTCTGCCGCTGTCTGGAGGAGAATCCCGGCGATCGGTTGCTCTGATTGGCAGTTTTACGTCTCTCATGTCACCATCAGGCGAATGCCGGAGCAGAAGCCTAATACACCACGGACCGCGCGCGAACTTTTTCTTATTCTTTCTCTCAACTTCTCTCCTTACTTACATACACACGCGTACACATTCTTACAAGCGCTAAACTACCAAACGTGTCAGAAGGGCAGTCGAGGTGAGGTGCTTAGTGAAAAGTCTAACGTTCTATTAAAAATATAATCATGTGAGTGAAGCTAAAAAGTATAAAATACTACGAGTATATGTAACCACTTTACCTAACCAAAGTTAAAGCATCCCCTCCAATTTCAAATATTACTTCACAGGGGAATCCCACATGTTTCACAAGTATTGAATAGAAGGAATTTGCAAATCAGGCTCACAGGCAATGGGTATATACCTACTGAAACTCAAATTATAGACGTTATGGCAGACAATTCAAGCACAAAAAGAAACTGAAGTTGACATCAAATAGTCTCACAGAGAGGAATTCTTCATTCCCCCCCCCTCCAAAAGACTTTTTCTAATGATTCGACGGAATACGTAGCTAGCATTTTCCGCAGTTTATCGTAGGAAAGCGTATAATCTGTATGTTTAACAGGATTTTTAATCAGCTAAATCGGTCTAAATTTTTTATATTGATTGAAGAAATGAGTTTCGGAAACACTTGATGGTTCATTTAATGAAAATCGAATATCTATACGCAGAGATATGACGATGTACGTGCAGCAAGTGCATAGGGCACACATTTGAAATTTAATTAATCAAATGATTGATAAAAACTGTATCATGTTGCTGAATTGTAACAATACATACAAACACACACACACACACACACACACACACACACACACACACACACACACACACACACACACACATATATATATATATATATATATATATATATATATATATATATATATATATATCATTCATTCAACAATAAATGAATGCTTCATATATGGGTATTAAGGCGTCGTTATCAGAAGGAAAGAATAAATTTACCGCCTGATTCGAATTTGAACTCTAGACTAATACAAATAATTTACGAATATATCAGAAAAAATATTGCGTTTATTCTCAGTTAACTGAAGTTTCACGTTCATCAAGTTTTCATTGATTTAACGTATTTTATTAATATAACTTTTAATTTAATTTTAACTACAGTAGATTTTCATTTACGTATGACAAATTTGGAGTCTTTTTTTGAAAATCCATGGTCCATTGAAAATCCATTTCTTATATAATACAGAACCTATTATATTTAATACAAAAAATGTGTTATGTTGTTTTATAAATTCACACCGTTTTACGGCATTATTTCATATAAAATAAATAATTCAAAATATGCGATAAATGAATTATAAATGGAGATAGAGAGAAAAGCCTGTCGCCCCCCGAGGCTCGGTTGTTTTCCACCCTCCCACGGAGGCCGCAACCATTATAATTCGGCGTAGGAATTTAGGGCGTCCGCGGGCTGGGGCGGGGGTGGGGCACATGGAGGTGAGAGCGGCCGTGTCATCGGGAGCGCGGCGCACCATGCCGTCCTCGCGCCGCGCCGGGTTTTATATAAAGTGGCTCGGGACGGTTATGGCCCATATAAGAGACAATGCCGTTGGGGCAGGCGGAGCGGGGAGGGGCGTGGGGCAGGTCCACTGGAGGGCGGCAACATTCGCCGCCGGCAGCGCCGGCAGCGGGCCGCCCCTCGCGGACTTCCGTCCGGCCGCCGAAGTTCCACCCCCGCCCCGAATGACGGATGGCCGCTTGCGAGCCGCCGCCCCCGCGCACCGCGCTCCCCCGCGCTCACTCACAGACATCTAGAGCCAACCTCTCCAACGTCGACGTGCAGGTCGGTGCTAGATTACACTTCCCAGGAGGAACAGCCACTCCCTTCCCGATAGAACAATCAAATACAGTCATTGGACTAAAATCCAATACAGTTGATGAGCCCGCAAAATCTCGAAATACTCGTACTCACTCTCTAAGGATCTATAGGAAGATTCGTGTATGCCTACCACTGTGATTTTATATATATATATATATATATATATATATATATATATATGTTGGACTTATGTGTGCTTGTTGTTAATACACTATGATCCGGACTAGCCCAAATTGTTTTATGGTATGGTCATGTTTTTCATGGAGGGAGCTTGCATCCATTATTGTTTTTTGTGACACTATCACGGCTCAGGCCTACGTTGGTGTTTTGAACACCTTGCTTACCAGTGTTGAAGAGTAATTCAGGGACGGTGATTGCATCTTTCAACCCGATTTAGCACCTGTTCATACTGCACGGCCTGTGGCGGAGTGGTTTACACGACAATAACATCCCTGTAATGGACTGGCTTGCACAGAGTCCTGACTTGAATCTATCTAACACCTTTGGGATGTTTTGGAAAGCCTACTTCGTGCCAGGCCTCACATAGATATCTCCCCTCAGTGCAGCACTCCGTGAGGAATGGACTGCTATTCTCCAAGAAACCTTCCATCACATGATTGACAGTATGCCTGCGAGAGTGGGAGTTGTCATCAAGGCTAAGGTGGGCCAACACCCTATTGAATTTTAGCATTACCGTTGAAGGGCGCCACGAACTGGTAACTCATTTTCAGCCTCGTTTACTTCTGATCACATAGTGTGTGTGTATATATATATATATATATATATATATATATATATATATATATATATATTTGTTTAATTTATTTAGTATTTATTCAAAGGAATTTGTTAAAACTCATTTTCATCCATTATCTCAACATCCTCCATCGCTTGTTTTTTATTACTAATTGCTCTTTCAACAGCAAATCCAATTTATCCGCATTCTAGAGGATGCTCTGATCGGTGGTTTTTCGTACTTTCTCCGATCAATACCAAGCAAATGGCGGAGCAGGATTATAACAATGGAGCCACGGTCGGTACCCGATCTTACATCCTTGTCGTCTTGCCTCTTCTTACACACACACACAAGCATTCACTTACATGCACTATATTATCACAGAGGCCAGTCGGTAAATTACAGCTTGTGGCATGCTTCCTAATATAGAAACCTGGGGGAGAGAACTCAGCAAATCTATGCTGATTTGATTGATTGATTAGTGATTTCGGTCGCGTCAACGGCTAAGGTAAGTAATTTTCAGCCACGTGTATGGATACTCTAGATGATATAATATACATAATATAATCAGTAAATAATATTTTTTTAAATATTGAATGAAAGCATTTTAATTTATTTAGAAAACTTTAATAACTTTTAAATTTGAACCTGAAATAAAAAATAACAAATTAATTGAATTTCTTGATGATTATGTACGTTATTTGAGATTTGAGATATTGTACTTAAAAAATATCCAACATATTAAAACAGTTGCTGTTCTATGACGAAACACATCATTTAAAAATATTTATTATTTTGCGACCTCTTTCTTTAACCCTTGGTGGGGCATGACGCCATTTGTGACGCATAGTGACGCACTGAGAGAAGGAATTTTGTCGGTTTGTTCAATATGACAATAATACCACCAAATAGTAGGCGGAATAACTCCGCCTATTATTGTGTTGCATTTTTCAGCCAAAATCAAAACTGTACCTTGTGGGTGATCAGGGCTGTCCGGGTGACGCCGCATCGAAGGCTGAGTTGCCGACGTTTCGACCATCCTGTCGTGGTCTTCCTCAGGGCTGGTATGCGCCGTGATGGTCAGCGCTCGTGTTTATATTCAAGTCTAGGCCGTGTGCAATTGGCTGAAGCAGTGGCCAATCGGAAGCCGCCAGTTAGCAGCGCGGGGGGGGGGAGGGTCAAATCGGGTGGCGCGTGATCGGACGGCGTGGCGCGTGATCGGACGGCGCGGAAAGGTCTGTCAGGCGGGTCGGAGTGGCCCGGGATCGGACGGCGCGAGCCGGCCCGCGATTGGCCCGCATGGCGCGGCCTGGGGTCGGACGGCATGAAGCAGTCCGGTTCTGGTCGCGTGCCCAAAGTAACGGCTTCCAAGCATCGTGAAGTCGTAGTCCTGCGTCGCCGTTGATATTGTTAGGGTGTCTGGCGATCTCCATCGCTTCTTTGATGCGTCTGGGCCACCATCGGTCTTCTTTGGCGAGCACCCTGGTGTCTTCAAAGACGAAATCATGCCCGGTTTCCCAGGCATGCTGGGCGACAGCGGAGCGTTCGATATTCCCCTGTTTGAAGTGTCGGATGTGGTCACGCAGAAAACTGTACCTTCTTTGGATTTGTCTCCGGTTCCTATGTATCCAACGAACTGAAGACTGCATAGTTTTCTTTCGATTTCTGCGCGCATTGGAAATTAGTAATGTACTGGTAACTTTTGGCAGCAAAATAGATGATAAGCAAAACAACTCAAAATGGCATTCCAAAAAGTAGCACGCACATTAATCAACAATAAAAAATAAAATGCTCTCGTATAACATTTCGATAAATTAAGTATTAAAAAACCTTTAGAATTTAATATGTACGCGCAGTATGGGAATAATGAAATAACACAATAAAATATTTACATTTTCAGTTGAAATCAAAATAATTTAACCGTTTTTGGAGTTTCCCCGAGTTTCTGGGTACCTCACAATATCACGGTTATCTCGCACATGGTTGGAGGCTGTATAGTTTTCTTTAAATTTCTGCGATCGTTGGAAATTAGTTAAATAAATAATTTGACAATTAATTTTTTATCACCCTCAAGTGCTGTAATTTAATTAGTGATGACACGGTAACTGCGAATAATAATAAAGGTTTTGTCGAGACATGCCGTTGACATGATTTTCTTTACCCTTTGATCATGCTACAGATTGGTGAAAGCCGAACTAGCAGAAAGATATAATTTGTATGGTGAAGTAACTCATTTTAATGGACATCTTGTCAAGAGGAGTGTTGTGGGTTTTTTATAAAAGTTAATGGACCAATATGCCGATTCTGTTTTCCCCATAACCGTAGCCACGATATACACCAATTCTACCAACTCTAAAACTCAGTTACTGTTTTAATTGCAAGAGTTTTTTTGAATTCTTCTCGTTTATGTAGTATAGAGGAAGTCGTATTACGCTCTACAAAATCGATCTAAAAATTTTGACGGAAATACGTTTTTTCGTGATATTTGAAAACTGATATTTTCTCAAGAAACGACTTCAAAAATTAACCTGCGACTACTTGCACGGATAGAGCAGAAGGCTCAATCACATGACATCATTACTAGTTTCAGTAAAAAAATTTTGTTGACAAAAATGACATATCTATTATAATTTTTTAACTTCTAGTACATAGCTGACGATATTTTGACGATATCATGGAACCATTTAGGGGCGCTAAATTTCAAATTATCTTTCGGAGCGTTTCATTGATATTTTCATTGTTTTGTAAATAAATGGGCCAAACATTTTCAAGAATGAAACATGAAACATTTTCAAGAATTGAAGTGGTTGAAAGGTAGTTAATAAAAGGAATCAGCCAGAGAGAGCTTAAAATCCAACTTAAATTGCAATAAAATTACTAGAACGTTATGGAATTTTTGCGATTAATATGCGAGTTTTAAAAGTTTTCACTGTGTAATATGCTCTTATGTTCCATCGTGTTGAAGAAAGTATTATTGCAGGAAGATAACGTAATGTATTCTGTCTACCAGACTGGTGATAGTAAGAACTCCATATTAATAATTCGATTTCCATGGGCGCACTCTCGCTCATGAGAAAGAAATTCACTTTATGATTGTTCAGTGTTCTACAAAGTAAAGGAAAATCACAATTCCAGTAATTGTGATTTAACTTAAATTTTCAAAGTATCCCCTTATTAACAAGTTTGAAAATGTAAAAAAGTAAAAATTTAAAAAATGAGCCTAACCGTCCAAATTCATTTAAATGCCATGCATACTTTATACAATTTGTACGTTTACGAACAATTGTTCGGCAATCAAGAACGCTTAGGTGGAAAACAGTTCTTTTTTAAGTGTGAGCGTCCCCTAAACTCTCGTTGTTTCATTCGACATTTACATGCAAAAAGAGATAAGTTTGTTTGAAACCTGGGAAATTTTGAAAATAATTTTTTAAATTTTATAATCATTCACTAGAATTTATTGTTTTTAATTTACGAGGAAATAGGCAATCTTTGGTGATCCAATTTAGATTTATATTAACGAGATAGTATACGAAAAATGCCTCAGTGAAACTTTCGTGGTTTCAAAAAAATATTTTCATATTTTTGATTTGATAGTTTTTTGCAGAGTATTTTGATGCGAGGGTAGTAATTATCTCATTAGAAATTCATTAAGACAATGAATCAGCAGTAACACCGATGAAAATGCTCTTTATTGTATTATATTTAGCTAATTTTCTTAAATGCTCTGGAATTGGAATAGTGGTACCCGAGTTCTTGAAAGTAATATTCGTTTCAATCACGAATGGAGGGAACAACATTTTCTAGAAACAATTCTTTTAATATTTAAATGAATGTAATGAAATCACTGTGGTAAACCAATCGCGGTATTACTAAAATACAACATAATGAAAGAAAAGAAATTAAAGGAATTGCTTATTGGTTGTCAAATTATAATTCACGAACAGAAAAGCAAACATGGTTTAATGGAGTTCTCGAAGGGGGTGGACAATGAAGGGGACGGACAACTTTCCTTCATTCATCAACAAAAAATAAATTAGAAAAATAGCTCCATTTGAATGAGGAGAGTAATTTTAAATTCCAACTTCTGTATTGAGAATTAAAAATCTAATCGAACGGGTAAATTAGAATTCTAGCGCGAAATACATTTCTCTTTCATTTTACTTCAAAATGCATTGGAGAAATGTAACTTCAAGTCCAGAATTTTATAAGTTACATTAATCATATTTTTACGAGGTGAACATCTTTTATTTTTTTGAAATTAGGTAAATTTGAACGTACATGGGAGAGAATTGAAAACAGATCAATCAATTTTAGAAGTAAAATTTTTTGTAATTACTTGTAAAAATCAATTTTACAAGTAAAATTGAAGTCTTACTTTTAAGTAATTGTTTAAAAATTGTTTGCTTCAGAAGAAATGACTATTAAAAAAGTTAGAATGAACGTTTCTTATTCTTTGAGGATTTTATATTACAAATACACAATTACAATACTATAATTTAAAAAACTGATTTACAAAAACCTATAAGTGCATTTCAATGGTAAAACAAAGTAGTACAATACTTCTTCCACACCCGTGAAAATGTTTAAATAAATTAAGATTCATCTGATAATATTGATTCTAAGAATCCAATGTTTTTCTGCGGTCCTGCTTTTGTGCCAAGTGAAATCTGACGGAAAAGTAAGTAGCTCAAATTTTGATTGTGAGGGAAAAAAAGATTCTTAACAGACTTGTTAGAACTTTATAGAAGGCATTGAAGGAGACAAATTCGTTGCAACGCCACACATCTAAATATTATCTCTTCCCTGTGGCGCTTTGTTTCTACTTTGTTCATGATGATCTTTTTATAATTTTCATTTGAAAGAGTTCTATTTTGATATGGTCTAGATTTATATTTTTCCATTTTTCCTGGAAATGTCATTTTCTTGCATAAAATGAAACTATTTTGAAAAATTCATGATGAGTGTTACGGATTAATTTTTTCTGGTAGCATTTTCGAGTGTCAATTCTCTTATAGCTTTCTCAATACTTATGTTTTCTATGGACAAATTTTTTATTGTTTCTCTCCGCACTTTGTTTTTGAACGTGTTTCAAAAACGTTCAATTTTCTCTCACTTACTTCAAGGCTTTTGTATCGTATTTTTTGGTAGTTTACCGTCTCACGTTTGTTCTCTTTTTTCATCAATTCTATCCTTGAGAGCATGATTCCTTCTTTTGCAACAATCGATTATTTTTGTTTCTTTACCAGTTATGATGGCATTTATATCTTGAAGTTCAAATAAAAAAAATCTTATTCAACTTGTATGTTCCGAAGATGAATGTCATTAGAAGTCAATCAGGTTATTTGTGAGTCAATGAGAAATAAAACGAAAATTATCTAAACACTTGTTTTTGTAAAGATGGGATGACATTTATTATTAAATTCACACTAAAAGAGATGTAATTTAAGCATCCGTTAAATTATTTATTATTTCAATTTTTATAAATTTTAACAGGTGTTACAATTTAGGAGAGAGGTTGGGAAATTTCAATTATCAGGTCAATAGAATATGGTTAGTGTGTATATTCCGACTGTTGTCGGAAACAAAAAAAATTGAAGAAATGATGCCTCTTGAAAAAAATGGGAAAAAAGAATTTTCTTTCTTCCTACACCAAGGATGTTACGAAAAGAAAATACCGCATTACGCTCTTGAGTACAAAATTATTGATTAAAAAAAATGAAATGTATTCAAGTTCTTCCAAGAGTAAAATCAAAAACCTTACAAAGGAGAATTCAAGAAAATATATTTGGTTGTAGTTTTACTTTATATGAAGATGTAAACGAAGGTTTTTGTAGACAAAAATAATTTGAGAACATCATAGGGGTATTAACATTTTATTCCTCGTTAAAACGCCACAATACTTCTCTAATACATGATTTTGTTTGTGTTGATTTTCTTTTGATTGTTTCTACCTCAAATCGTCTTTTGAGATATGTGAATATAAATTAATAATTACACTAATATATTTCATTGATTGAAGAAAAAATTGCACATCCTGTTGCGTACAGTTGTATATATATATATACAATTGTATGCAGCAGGAACATTTTTTTACTGGAGACAAAAAAAATGTACAAACAAATTAAGTTTTAAAAATGAATACGAAATAATAAAAAAACTGTATCACAAGAATCACACAATTTGGTCTAAAATTGTGATGATAAAATATTATATTCTTCCGAATTTTTTGAACTGAAGCCGAATTGAACGATATAATAATACTAATAATAAACAACGGAGTGACTTAAGATAAATTTCTACGATATAATGGTGTAGTATTATGATATTTATACCACTATTAAAACTATCATCACGGAAGGTAAATTTACTTAAGTCAATGTTTGAACCGAAGTTATTATATATCATTCGTTACAAAATATTACAAAAACTTTGGAAAGTCTAATCTTTATTTAATCACATTCAACTTAAAAGGCACCGTAAAGACAACCACATTACAAACGTTTTGTTTTTGTTTTCTTCCCCCACTCCACACCCCCCTCGATCCGCCAGTCCTTACACCTCGAAAGAACACAAACGCGACGCCCATCGCGGACGTGTAGTAAGAAGGAGATCGCTGCAGCTGCAGCTGCCGGCTCGGAAGGACGAGGCGGCGATGCGGTACGCACTGCGGAACGGCCCGAGGAGGATGTGAGGCGCGTTGGAGCACGGACAGAGGGGGCAACTAGGCACTGAACGATTTCAGACAAATGCGAATTGTATGTTTGGTTAATGGTGACACTAGGGAAAAGCATTTCAAATATACGTACGACATAGGAACGTAATTAAACTACATTGCCTAAATGTAAAATATATATTTCTATTACTTCAAAAATATACTAATTACACAATTTTGTTGATAGCTAAATGTATTATAGAGTGTCCTGTGGAGAGGTCCTTTAGAGATGCACATTGTCCTAAACGAGAAACCGGGTGGAGGAGACCGGCCAACGGCCAAAAGCCAAATCTCAGCAACGCGGGATTAGCCACCGTGGAGGGGATATTGGCCACGCATGCTGGGCAAGGGCCGCGGGCGGGCGCGGGCTGGGGCAGAGGGGAATGTGGGGCGTGGCGGGGCCTCGTCGGCGTGGGTCCTGCGCTGGCAAGTCCCGTTGTCGCGGAGGCGAGCGCGTTGGGTGCCGGTCCCAGAGCGGGCTCGGAGCAAAAAGTGCGCGGGGAAGGGGGCAGGCGGAAAGAGACTGCGACGTTGGGACGGTGGCGCGAGCAACCTCAGGCTGGAGACTACGGGATGCCCTATTCTCTCGCACGGCGCCTCGCCTCGCCTCGCCTCGCCTCGCCTCGCCTCGCTTCGCGCGGCCGCTGATCAGTTGAGTGATTCTGATGGAAGGGCACAAACGGAGGCGCGTGTGAGCGGGCGCGGGCGTGGGAGGAGGGCGGGCGAGGGCGTCGGAGGCCCGCGCGCCCCGCTGCCCGTCCGCGTCGTTCTTTGGTCGATAGCGCGCGGGGCGGGCGGCCGCGGGCGGCGGCCAGGCCGGCGCGGGCTTCCGCGGGCCGCGCCGACCCCGCCAGCAACGCCCGCCGCCATGGCCCCGCGAGCGCGCTGCGCGAGCGTCATTATTAACCGCGAGGCGCGACGGTGGCGCGGCGGCGCGGACGGACGAGCGCGGAGGCGGAGGCGACGCAGCTCCGCGACCGGGTCTGCAGTAGCGGCGCGAGGCGAAGCGAAGCCGGCGACACGCGCGCGCTGACCACGCGACCGTGAAGCGACGGCGGGGGCGGGCGGGGGCGCAAGTTGGGACAACTAGGCAGCGCTTCCGCAGGGCCCGGCGCGGGCGGCAGCGCGCGCGGGGCGAGGCCGCGATGCAGCGGAGGCGCGGCCGCGCGGACGCGCTTCGGCCAGCGCCGCGCGCCTCAGCCACGACCCACGCCGCGGCCCGTGCTCCAGCGGCGCCAGCAGCAGCGGCAGCGACCGGCGCGGCAGCCCGGCGAGCGCGAGTAGCGGCAGCGCAGCCGGCCAGCCGCGGCCGCCCCCGGTGCCCGAGTGCGTAGTGCGAGTGCGAGTGAGGTAGCATGCGGAGGCGCGGCGGCGCGCAGAGCCCGGCGCTGCGCGGCGCCCCGCGGGCTGCGTGCACGGGCCGCTCGCACGATCCCAGCCGCCTCCGCGCGCGGCTGCCAGCGGCGTGGCCGCCCCCGCGCGCGCCCGACCGCTCGCCGCGGCAGCAGCTAACCGGCCCGAAGACGTCCGCCATGGCGGCGGGGACGCGCTGGCTCCCCGCCCCTCGCGCTGCTGCTCTCCGTGCGGCGCGGGCCCGGTGAGTGGTGGGCGCCACGCCCTGCCTCCGCGTGCCGGCGTGCGCGTGCCGCGCCACGCGCGTCCCCACTTCCGACACCCCTGCGGCGCCCGGGAGGGGCGCCCGCCTTTGTCCACCCCGCGCGCCCGCCCCCGCGCCCCCGCCCTGCCACACCCACGCGGCCGCGTGCCTGACCTCCGCCAACCGCCCAACCGCCACCGGCCCCC
>BOPP01000107.1:362636-382670 GCA_017312745.1 Gryllus bimaculatus
AATAATAATAATAATAATAATAATAATAAAGTACCAATTAACATTTTTCTGTAGATGCGTATATTGAGAAACTTAGCCGTGATTTTGACGATTCTTGAGCAAACGGGCAAGCGACCTTGTGTTGCTGGCAACAACGCGCAGATTCTCTACTAGGCACATTGTGCCTTCACAGCGTGAAAAGCAGAGTAGCTCTGCGTTGCTGTGTCTGGTCTCGAGCATTACCCGATTGAATGACTGAATCTACCGAACTGTTAAAGATTGCTTTCCATCTAACATTTTTCATTTTTTGGTAATTGTATGCAAAGTTACAGAAGTAAATACAAACACCACAGCATATTCTACCATTATGTCGGCCATTTAGCCAATGTGGTTTTTGAGTTTTACAAATATACTTTAAATTTCTCTTTAGAAAATCTTTACATTTGCTTTCTAGCGAATGTTTGAATATTTTATAATACCCCAATTGGAATTTTCATATTTTATTGTTTTTGTAGAACTGAAGATAGCTGATCTTCTGAATAGAATGTTTACAAGAATTATGTATCTTGATTTTTATATTCCAAACAAACCTCATTTAATATTTTCACAAACTTTCATCTATTATTTATAGAGAAATTTAAGCGCTCTGTAAAAAAATCTGTCTGACAGGGGCAGTGCAACCTGCAGATTTTTATACATGGATGACTGACGGGTGGCTTTCCTGTAGAGAACAGGCTAGAGGATTGTGATCGAATAAAATATTTTTTTGTAGAATTTCTAATTATTTTAGAGGTAATGAAAAGCAGAATACCACAAAGTTACGAGAAAATTAAAATACATTTTAATGAGGACTATAGAAAAAATATGGCAAAATATTTAATTATATTTAATTTGCATATGACTACCTTACTTTAATCACAAAAATCCAATAAAAAAATGAGAAGTGGCAATGATTTAAATACATCAGAAATAACAGTGAGTGAAAAAGGATTAAGCTTTGGATTTTAGGCTAACGACTGCCCACACCTCATCGTTCTTGATGCTTCGAGATCTTCTGGAACACAACAGACCTAAAGCTGTTTTCTTCTCCTACCGGGTCAGTGAAATTACATGTCTTGGTCCGCAAAATTCGTTCTGCCTTTGGAACTGGCACACGAGGATTCGTCTTCCAAGCGAAGAGTAAATAAGTCATTCCGCACTCTGGTGACGCCTCTCATCTTTTGAAAACGAGAAAAATCATATTCGCTGCGTTCCATGAAGTATTTATAAAAAATGAAATGCTTTGGGTTTATCTGTTTATCACAGACAAACAATTGAAATTTGTTTTACCATTTGCCCTTCCGGCGCTCACGCTTTTAATTAATTTCTCATTAACAACGGGAAACTTTTCTCAAGCGTGGAAGCTTGCACATGTTCGCCCTTGCCAAAATCTGAACTGACCTCGGCGTCTTGCAATTATCGCCCAATTAGTATATTGCCGACAGTGTCTAAAGTTCTGGAAAAAATTGTTAGAAAACAGATTGTAAAACCGTATCCGACTCAGATCTGCTCGATAACTTTCAATCCAGCTTTAGAGGAGGTAGAAGCACACAAACCGCTTTATGGAAAGTAAGACATACGGAAGACATACGGAAAGCGCTAGATGATGGCCTCGTAACTGTATTAACTCTTTTATATTTTAGTAAAGCATTCGACTCTGTAGATTACGACATCCTAATAGCGAAGTGCAAAAATCTAAGTTTTTCTGATTCCACCATCTGCTTGTTATTGCAAGCTATCTTCTACAATAGGCCAAACCAAATTGTAGTTAGTTACGATCTGCCACTCCAATCAAAACCTCTCCAACCGAGGGGACACCTCAGGGCATTCCGTGTTAGGGCCCACTGTTCTTCTTAATTTACATGAATGACCTATCAAACACGAACTTACGGAATGTTAGTCATCATATGTAGACGGATGCATCGCCAAATTTATCTCCGGAAAAACCATCACAGGTAGAAATGTAGTAAATAAATAAATAATGCAATCTCATCGTAGTCAAATGGTCACATGAGAAACGCGACTCAATTTAAATCCTACAAAAAATCTACAAACCATCATAATTGGCACTTCTCAAATGCATAAGGAAACTTTGAAGGTTCATATGTTCCTGCTGTGCTTATAGACAATGTTGTAGTAACCTCGTCATGCAGCAAGGTCCCAAATATTCGGCTTAATACTTGATCATCTTAAGCTGGGGAATATCAGATCAAAATGTCTGTCGAAAGTTTTATGCTTCTCATTTGCAAGTTCCCTTAGCATATTATCGATAAATTGTCTCCCCACTAATACGTAAGAAATGTTTGCGTAAAAAACCCTGCTGTGTCCCATTTCGACTACGGGGATATTGTGTATAACAATTTAAACGATGTCACTCGCTCAAAAACTCTACAGAGGCTCAAAATTCCTGTATTTGTTTTCATTTATAACATAAAAAATACGATCACATCTCTTGAGGTTTAAACAACAGCGCACAAAATATTAAACACTAAAGGATAGGCGGTTGTATCACATCCTTTGTCTTTTATTTTAAGATTGCTTAAAAATGGGTCCCCGACATATTTCAACAAAATTATTTTGCACTCTTAAATCATCTAGATTTCAGAAAATTCCAGTTACTCTGTATTTCCAAAAGCAAAAACCTACTACTACAGTAAATCGTGCGCAATTACTGTAGCCCTGGGAAGGAATAAATTGCCTTCCAATATTAAAAAAAGTCCTTCTTCATTAACAATCTTTTAAGAAGAAGCGCCTGCATGATGTTTTTTACAAAGTAAAATTACACCAATTTTTGCTATTTAAATCACTGTAGATTACGGGTCAAATAAAAAGTATTCCTTAGGGAGCGTTAAGAAGTTAATATTGTTTTCAGAAATAAACATAATGTTGTCTTTTGAAAAAAAAAAATTTACTTTCTTTCGACCTGTTTGATACTGCCGCGAACTGTACTTTCATCCGTAGCGAGCAGAGGCGGTTTAAACAAGAAAACGCAGCCTTTGCAGCATGCGACCGCCAGCTGCAGGATACCATCCCAAAGACTTCGTTTCTTAATGTTACTTAGTTTCCATTGTATTAGGACGCCAGTCTGCCAGGTGCGGGTTTCCCCGACTAGCAGCGTTTTGCCTCCAGGAATCGAGCGGCAGCGCGTGATGGTTGTCTTTCTGTATTAATAGATCACAGTCGCTTCGGAGTGAATACCAGGTTGCCGCTAGCGGGGAGATGCTAAAGCGTCTTATTTAATTCAAATGGTGTTTTCAATTTCAGTCTTTGATTTCTCTAAAATTATTTTCAGACTTTTGTAACAATTGTATCCTTTTAATCTCCGATGTTGTCTATTTATAAGTTGGCCTTTAAATAACACTTGCTTTCACGAATTACTTACAACTTGTAGGATTACATTACCATTTAAATTTTTAGATAACATTACTTTTAGTACTTTTACTATTACTACATTACTTTTATATACATTACTCTGTATATTTGTGACATGTGGTTAGGCGGAAGAGCGGGCCTGATGGCCCGAGCCTCGCCTTTCAAATTGAGATGGGATGTGTTAAAAAATTAATGAATGCACAGTAATGACATAGTAAATGCATAGTAATGACCGAAAAGTGATGAAATAACTAAATAAAAATTTTTGTGATTTTAAAAAACGATTTCAATGAAAATGTTCTAAACTAGTATGCATCTGAGCCATAAATGTAATCGTGAAATCATGCCGTGAATTAACGGTACAGTAAATCGTTCATCCAAGTTTATTATTAAAAGGATTCCACCAAAGTTCCTCACACAACGCGAATACGATATTTGCTAAATAAAAATAACTTCTTCAAACTTTTCTCTTGAAAAAAAGTTTGGAGACATCACATAAATTTTAAAAAAACTTTATCCACGATAAAGTCTATTGAAAAAAGGAAACTATAAACACTGAAAAATAAAAATTAACCTCATATTGCAGTATATAATATTCTGTTACATGAACGTGTGAAAGTGTCATATATTCATACTTCATTGACAATGACAATAATATTCATTAATTTTTACTTTCCCTAAACTAGAACATATTAAGAGAAATGCGAGCAAAAGTGCAGGAAACTAGTGGTGATAAAATATGGCACAGTCTGTGTAGTACTATTATTAATAGAAAATGTAAAATAATAATAATAATTATTATTATTATTATTATTGTTATTTAATTGAATATTTTCTAAAATTCCAGCGATCATGAGGATCGCTCCGTATCAAAGTGAATGAATGTCAGCGCACAGCGCCTGTCATCCAGGCTCGGCTATGATTGTAGTGACATTGTGACACCACACTATCCCTGAACCACTAGTAAGTAAATAAATTAATAAACTTGTTAAGCAAAAATTGTTATTATTTGCACAAATTTCTTATCAGGTACATGGCCTGAACAGGCATCGAAATTAGTGCAAGCCAGGAGGCGTTCCCTCGGTTCAATAGTTCAATAGTTTGTGGTAGTTCAATAGTTCAATAGGTGTAATTGCACGTTTGCAACTATCAGAGTTGTTAAAGGAGCTCTTATCGATATTATATCAAATTATCATGCATTATACGAATTCTCCTTTCATGTGTTTCTATTCACTTATATTTATACAGTCACATTGAAGCTTTAAAAAGTGTTTAAAATTTCATTATAATCCTTTTGTAAACATTTTAAATGATAGTGAACATTTATAAAATTCGGAATACGAGGCGTGAGGGGAGAGAGCAATATTCTTAAGTAATCCCTTTGTCTCCGTCTATGTATGTACTCTGTCTGCTTTGATCTCCGTTTCTATTATGAACTAACTTCTAAAACACCCTTCATAAATAAAATTGACGTTTTTATACAAAGGTAGACATAATACCCTTAGTAACTCTGAATAAATTTATGTGTTTTATTATTTTACAGTATTACGTTTAGGATTATTTTAGGGAGTCCTTGATGCCAAAATCGTATTTCTACTTCATCCTTTATGTAGCAGGAGAGAGTTTTACATAGTATAGACAATATTATGTAGTGTTGTATTTTTTTCGAAGTCTGCCTGTCTGACTCTCGGTCCATCCTTCTGTTTGTGAATAACACTAGCGTCGAAATATTAAAGATAATGTTTCCCAAAATGAATATTACCTTACCGTTATGACCTGACTCAACAGCCTCTCAATTGAAAATCGAATCTATAAAATTCCACTCAACAGCTTGCGAATCTATAAAATTTAGAGAATACTTTACATGGAGACTTTACAATGTTTTTAAAATTATCTACAAAATGGCTCAACACTTAAAAAAAATAGTTTTACCAGAACAGTTTGAAATTTACCAAAAAGATGCCACAAGTTTGATTTTCATTAAACTTTTTTGAATTTTTACAAATTTTAGTAGTTAAAATTTTTAGATTCCCTTATATAACTACGTTATAGGGGACGTTTTGAGATTTTTTTTCTGAATGAAATCTAATTTTCTCAACTTGATTGATGATGCACATTATCTGAAAATAGGTAATTTTTGCGTAATTTTGAGTAAAGGAGATGAAATTAAAAAAAATAAATTAAACTTCGGAAAAAGGCTTCAAACTTTTCTTTAAGCGTTTTGTTCTGATAAAGTATTATACATTATATCACATGTCATATGCATTCATTTGCTTAAAACATTCGAGTGTTAAAAGATTACACATATGTATCTTTTTGAAAATCTCTTGCAGGTCGTCCATTTTGTAATTAAAAGTGTATTTTATAATTAAAAATACAAGCATACACAAACACTTTAAAGAATATCTAAGGAAGTTTCCCGAAATGTTCAAAGTTTTCGAGTGTAAATGAGCTCAATATTACGTTTGTCAAAAATGCTCTAGCTCAAGCTTCAAAAATAACTTCAAATGTCGTCACGAGGATTTCCACAAGGAAAGAGGTTTTGCTCCTTTATTAAAGATTTTACAGTCTCATTGTAAACGAATTATTAAGGGAACGAAAAACATAAAAAATGTAAAAAGATATGTGTTTCTTGATAAAACAATTCCGTCAATAAAAACCATTCATGAAAGGAAACTAAACATTGTGATGGTTGAGTCGGCCTTCAAGAATTACAATCCACAATTTCTATAAATTTATTTAGTTTTAATAATTGTTTTTTAATAAGTAAACATTAATAAATATTTGAAATATTAAAAAAACTTTGTTAACAGTGTTGCTTTGGGAAAGAATGTTGTTAATTAATACAAAAAAATCGATACAGAGTTTCCAAGGGTATTATTGACGAAGTATTAATACAAATTTTCTATTTAACGTATAAACGGAGTGTAAGAAGGTACTATGTAGTATCTTCTAAGCCATGACAAGCAGTGTTTTAAGCAATTTGTTAAAGATAAATTTGCATAGGCTAGCTGAAGACATAGAAGTACGCTAGTTTTAAAATAATAATTATTATTTTCCATTATCGATACAAAAAAATTCAACAAAGTCAGCCGGTCTGGTGGCACAGATGCTTGCCGTGGAGCACCCAACTACGCAGACGTTAAGGATATAAAAATGTCCCAATCTTGAGTAAGTTGCATATGTTTAAGCTACTTTTCGTGCTTTGGGGCATTCCCAAACCCTCGTATATCACCTATACACACTAACATTTGCGATGCCTCTTGGCAAGACCAGGAACTGTATGACTTCAGTGTAATCTGTTCAGTTCAGTTCAGACCCAAACTTCTAGATGAGGCAAAAGCTACCCCGATCGTAGGTACAGATGAACAAAGCAACTACTATAAACATGATATTTGGGAAGCAAGCAATTTGCGAAAAGGAATTATACCCAAGGAAGCTGCAGTTTCTACGGAAAGACATCGTAGAACCCTTAGGTGCTGATAGATGGTAGTTTGGAACGGGGTGCGGAAAAGCGAAAATATTTGAAGCCCGGAGTTAAAAGAAAATGAAACGAACTAGTTCGAAAAATTCTGTACAATGAATAACACAAGTAGTTCCTGACCACTCTGTCATGTGTACAAAACTAGCACTAAACTGTACACAGGGTTTTCATCAATATATATATATATATATATATATATATATATATATATATATATATATATATATATATACGGATAAACCTGGCAAATTACAGAGCTTTGGAGTGTGGAACGGATATTTCAACTTTTTTCTTGGGGAAGGGGGTGATTTACAAGAAACTCCGTTTTCACCATTTCCTCAAAAACATCTCAGAAATTAACATGTTTATGTTCTAATAAAGTAGCATCATTTATCAAATTGATGGAGTTTCAGTTTCAATTAAAACATTTGAGTTTACGAAAATTTCAAATTTCTCACTTACAATTAGAATATTGCAGTTTTTTAATTATATATTTCACTCAAATTGAGATCTTTAAATAATTCCATGTACATTCTTTTAAAACATAATTTGGAAAGAAATATTGGCAATTTAGTGGCGCTAAAGAATGACGCTGACTTTCTCGCACAAGTTAGTTTCATAAGTTCTTTAGTCTTAGACAGCATTTTGTTTTCGTCCCACCCTCTTCTGGGTTGCCATCTATTGGCATCTAAAATACATTTTTCCCCGCTATTTCAATATTTCGATTATTTAATATTTCGATTAAATGTAATTTCATTAAAAAAATTACATTTAAAAAAACGTCTTTTGAGCGTATCTGAAAATGAGTATTAATCTAATTTCCACAGAATCTTGTAAGTTTACGAGAAGCTTCTGAGAATCTTTTAGTTTTACGAGAAAACATAGAAAGCATTTGTACTCACAAATGCAATGGTATATAAAAACGTCCATAAATATTAATTATGTGAGAAATGTATGAAAAAAATTCATGTGCATTTGTGCAAAGCAAAAAAAAAACAACACAAATTGAATCATGTTATTCAGTGCATTAAGAAATATCCATAGTAAAACTTTCAATAACAAATTTGGGACTGGTGTTGAGAAAATTTGGTTTGAGGATTTTTTTAAAATGTACAATTTTCAACTAATTTTCACAAAACCTGTTTGAGTCTTCAAAAATCATTGTAAGAAATTACTTGCAGCCATTGCACTTACAAATTCAGTAATGTCAAAAAAGTAATATAAATATTAACCAGTGAGAGAGATATAAAAAATTACATTTTCGTAATATATGAAAAAAAAAGAATATATGAAAAGTGCCATGGCAAGAACATTAGCACTGATCTGGGCTGTCCCCGTGACGCCACTTCGCAGGACCCAGACAGCCCAGATCATGACTGGCCGTGGACACCTACCATATCAGAATTAGCACTATCCGCATTAAAAACTTAAACATTTAAGCTATTAAAGAGAACAGGTATATTGTAAATTACTTTACGTTTAATTAACGACGAGAGAGATATTAAAAAAATGTTTGTATAAATTGAAAGATGAAATGTACACATCTCAAGCGTTTATATCATTTATTCAGAGCATTTATTACTATCAGCAGAAAAAAGGTTTTAAAAAAATAGATATAATTTTTTGAGAATATCTTGTTTCTAATATTATCTACTGTATACTCACTCAAAGTTGCCCGAAAATTACTAATATTTTCAAATATTGTATTTTAAATTATTTACAAAACTACTTAAGAAGAAAACAATTCTATTTGGTAATATTTATCTCTGCAATTGTAACTGTTGCTTCAAAAAATATCAAACATTTTTAGCATATTTAGAAAATTCTGACTTAACAGTGGAAATCCTCTTTATGTGTTTCACTCTATTATTACAAAAGGTTAAACAAATGCAGTCATTTGTGTTATGATTTTGAAAATGTTATATGAGAAGAACCAAATGTTAAAAAAACTCTAAATCGCAGAGCTTCTGGCGGGGCTGAATCGGGGAATGTGCATTTTAGCAAAAATGCCTCAAATGATTTTGCGTTTGTGGCGTTAAGGAGTAGTTGCCAGGTTCGTTCACAGATTCGTTCACAGACAGACAACCGGCGAACGGACAGGTAAAGGGACGCTGAAGAGAAAGAAAATATATTTTTCGGTATTACGGAAAAACGAATTGTGGATTATGACTAAGCTGTGTATTAAAGTAATTTCTTACTTATATGAACGAGAAAAATCCTCTTTTACTGTAACAGAGTCTTGCACAATGAGTTTTTCTGCCAATAAAACACGGCACTTTCGTTGCAGCATTACATAATAGTCTCTCTATTACGTATATAAGTACGAATATGTAAAAGTAAAAAGTGGTTGGTAAACTAGGTTTTCTCAAAAAACAGCTCCATTTGCCCTAAATAGTGAAACGTTTCCTAAATAAAATAACATAAGCTCGATTTTCATTTATGCATCTGCAATATGAAATGATGCGAAAGTTGAGCTTCATTTGGCGCGAGGGGAGTTATGATATTTCGGTTTCTGATACCGTGAACTTGTATTTTTTGAATGCCTGCTCTTCTGCGCGCCCTTCCATCCGCGTGTTGGGCGAGCGCCTCAGCCGCATACACGATTTTCACCAATACCCCAAAGAGGACGCGGCTCTTGTGTTTCAAAAAGATCATGTAAACGTAGAGGTAGTGTATTCCAGGAAAATGTAGGCCAGTTTCAACATTTTTAAAACAACCATTTTTTAATGGAGGCAAGTATGTTTATAATAATGAATTATTTTCATTAAAATTCATTAAAACCTCTGGATTGTCAAAAATTTCAAAAGTTAAATATGTTTTTGTTTCTTAGCCAAAATTACAAAATTGAAGTCAATTTTTTTCATAACGAAATTTGTTCATCAAAATTATGTTTTTAATTAATATCGTTTACAAATTTTTGAAAATATGTGTGGTTTTTGAGCTACTTTATGTCAAATCGTAACATTTTGTAAAAGGTTCTTAAAAAGTTTTTAAAAAACGGATCCGAATTCTCTCTTTAATTGTTACAATAGTATAGGAAAGGAAAAGCATAGCATTCACCTCTACAACACGATCTATCTATCTATCTATCTATCTATCTATCTATCTCTATCTATCTAACACGATCTGGAATTCTTGGTCGTAAAGTCAGTGTTTAAGATTATTTTTATCTCAACTCTGCGTTCGTGATAGGATTAATGTCTATTAGTGCACTTCCAAGTATGGTTCAAAATGGCGCATTTGGACAGGCGATACACATAATTTTGTTTCAAAACATACGATACGCGAGAAAATCGGAATGGCTGAATGAATGGAAGGATGGATGGATGGATGTTCCTCGAATAACTGTATTATTAAATGCTTTTGAGCTGGGACTTGGTATATAGGTCCAGATTCCGGTCTAGTTATGCCGTTCTGAAGACATTTTTATATTGGGATATTCTTTTCATGAAGTACTTGTGATATTTTTTAGAAAATGGCCTAAAACACTTTACTGAATTTATTTGCTCGCATAGAAAAAAGTAAATTAATAATAACAAGTATGGCAAAGTTCTGATTTCCATTAAAACCCATGACATTTTTGAAAATATCCAAATTATTATATTTACAACACTATGAATGTTTATTTTACAAAGAAATTCTTTATTTCCCTGAGGAAAATTCTACTCAACCAAATATTGTAACATTCGCTTGAAATGAAAGGCAGGGGTCCAGCCTTATTCCATCTCCTATTCTTCTAGACCATTCTTATTCATCAATTTGATAGAATGAACACACACTTTTAATAAAGTAGTAAAATTAATAAAATGAACGCTGGCAATATTTGCTCAAAGCGTCGTTTGATTATGTCAAGAACTTCTTCAAGGATACCTTCGTTTTCCACGAGCAAGCGTTTGTGAGTATGAGGTTACAGATGATAGCGAATGTTTTAAATGTGTTTGGTCTTTTAACAAACAGCAATCATTGATTACAAATATGAGATCCATCATGGTTTTACTATTTCGCTTTTCTACCTACTCATGTAATAAAGAGAAAGTACCGTAATGCTGCGGCAAAAATCGGCGACTTTTCGATAAAAAACGCCTATTGTCGGGCTCTGGTAACGAAAAAGTATGTAAGTCTTGTTCCTAAACGTAGTAAATTGATATTTCGTAACACGTTGTGTAATTTTAGTCTTGTTTTGTAGGTCCTTGATACCGAAAAATCAATTGACAGCAAAACGTCTGCCCAAACATTTGTAGTCAATGCTAGCGCCTAAATCGTTCGGATAATTTTCTCTAAAATTGATATTCCCCAATCGATCTGCCCGAACTCTGGAATCTGGGAGTTTGAAATGGATATTTTACTTTTGGGAGGTACTATACATGTACCTTTATCACCCTTGTCCTTTATGTCACATTTTGTTCATTTTGTCCTCCGTGTACCATTAGTCCCACGTGTCCCATTTGTCCCCTTTCCCATTTGCCCTCTTGGCTCATTTTGTCATATTGTCTCAGATTGTTCCTTTGTCCCATTTTGCCCCCTTGACCTATTTCCTCGTCCACATTTACTCCTGTCCATTTGTCTCCCTGTCGCATTTTGTTCTCTGTCCCAGTGTGGCCCCGTGTCCGATTTGTCACCTATTAATACGTGCCCCTTGTCCCGGTTAGTCCCTTTGACCCATTTTGTCCCATTTGTCTCATTATCCCCAATTTGTATCCTCAATTTTGTCTCCTTTGTTCCAGTTTTTCCCACCCGCTCTTCGCCGTCCTCATGTCCCCAATTGTCCGCCTTCGAACTTTGGTGCTTCCGCATGCTGAGATTGGTTTCTTCAAAACGGTACAAAGACCCTGCACCAACAGCCCTCGCTACAGAACACCGAGAGTGATGACAATTCTTATCGAATGCAAGTGTTAAATGTTTGTTTTGAATAACTAGAAATAACAAAAAAAATCACGTTCTCTATAAGTCTTTAAGGACTTGATACATAAATAACTATTAGCGGGCATCCTTGCTGCATATAATTTTAGGATATGCGCCTTCTTTTGAATATATTTTTCTGCTATATATTCTCGTGGCTGCGTAACTTTAAAAAATTGTAGATGTTTAAATGATGTCAACGTTTTTCACACCTTTTTACACAACTGATGTCATGTTGTGCAAAAACTCTAAATGCAGTCAAGGGCTTAGTATGCCAAGTATTCCATCTAGTTTTGCTTTTAAATGACATGTGGGTTTTGTCACTGGACTGAAACCTTCTCAGGCATGCAGCAAATATGGCGACGTCCATTACCCATATCTATTATTCTTTGACGACACGGCGTGATCTGATATTTTTTGGTCCGTTCTGATCTTGAAATCAAAAAGAAATTTTCTTTATTAGGTCAGGCCATTGATTGTAACCTACTAGTCACACTTTCTGCGCATTTAACAGTGTATCACGGTGTCAGCTTATAATGGCGGCATCGTCTGCAATTTTTTCTACTTTGTCAAAGTATTATGGGCAAAGGACATTGTATTAACCATTTCTTCTGATGTATTTACTTATTTTAAAATACGCTCCATATAATATACGACAAGAAATGATGATAGTTTTGCACTAATGATGACATTTTCAACAGAAAAACCTGTAAGTACGCTACTCCTGAGTAGTTACCTTCACACATTACATATTCGTTGCTACAGAAGACGCGGGTTGGGATTCTTAAGTATTATTCTACAAAATGACTTTTTACGTTCATTTACATTAATGGCAGTAATTCCTTCTCGATTGCACGAATTGTCAGGAACGTGTCAATATGGAATACTGGGTTCCAATGTAAATTGTTATCACTTTTAAAATAATTATTTAAACAATGCTATCTTTTGACAATATCATTATATGCAACACATGAACCACTTTGGTCCCTTCTATACTTTTTTGTGGGTTCGTATCTTCTGTTTTTTTAGACATTCAAAAGTTTTGCCAATGCCACTGTACTCTCTACAGACGTTATGTTTAGGGAAATGTTCGTATTGAAAAAAAACGTTTTCTATTTAAACATGTGTTAAACATATTGGAAAGATGGGAGGGTGTGAATGAAACTTAATAGAAAAGTTTCAGGGGAATATCCGAAAGACATATGGAAAACACGCGGAAAGAATTTCCGTTACACATACGAGAAAAACTCGGAGACTGTGCGGGGAAGTTGCGAGGAACGCGCAAAGAGATGCGGAAGAAACACGCGGGAGTCACGCACGAGTGGAGAATCATTCATCTTTCTTGGGCTGTAGTTTACAAAGTGTGACTTTTTTAAAGCTTTGTGGTTTGATGAGGTACCATAGCTGTTTTGAAATTTTTATTTGAAAGAAACAGCATCTCGAAATATATGTAAATAAATTAAAATCTCAATCTGATGCTTGTGCATTGTAATATCACGGATATAATGAATTTTGTTAGTCATTAAATGCTAATCAATATTATAATGTTTACTGGGCATACAGTGTTGTATCGCAGGGTTAAGGTGCTAGCCTTTCAAAGTTGTACTCCAATATTAATATAACTTTCTTTTTAAATGTTCATCTACAAAGTGAGAATCCTTTGTTCAGTTTCAACTAATCATAAATCCTCTACATTACAAGAATTTCATAATACCTAATTTCTTCTGATTAAACTTATTTGAAATAAATATTTTTTTTCTAGAATATATAAATGCATCTATTTTAGGCTTAAAGGGAATTAAGTTCTTAATTGATAAAATAAGATTATTTAATACACTTGTTTCAGTTTCATTCCTCTTCCTGAAGTTCCAATGAAGTCCCAACTGAGTCCAAAAGATCAAAGTTATCGAAAAAACGAAGTTAGAAGCAAGATGTTAAAAACATGATTTCCACTTTCTTTCTGAGGCCAGAAACAAGATTAAACTTTTGTTCTGTAAAACGAGATAAATATGACGTAGTGAACTTTACCTACATGTACAGATATAATTTTAGTACTTAAAAATAAATATTTATGTGTATATTTTAGCAATACTCACAAACGCTTATATCAATTACTAAACAATTCGATACACAATGCCGAAAAAACTATGGGGATGACACAAATCAGCTAGAACCCCTAGAGTTGGAAGTAGAAGGGGAGTAGTCTTTACATAGAAAAGTATTATTCAACCTACTGAGGCACCTCATGCGGGTGGAGAGATGAGGCATGTTAAGCAGGGGCTGTTGGAGGGGTCAGGGGTCTGTCCATCGGCGGTTGAAAGGCTTACGAAATAGAATAAATAAATAAGTGGCCAAATTAAGGAAGGACATTTGAACACGAAAACTATATTTTAATTATAAAATTTATAGGTAAAAACGGAAATTTACAAGTTAAGAATTAAAGACCATTTCTGTTGACTTCACTCTGATAGTATATTGTACGACGGATAGTATGTGGTTTATTATTTAGGGAACGAAGTGTAAATAAAATCAATGAAAGTTAAATTTAAAAATGTAATACATGCAATGTGTTTCAAGAATATTCTTGAGTCAAATTAAAGTTACAATATAAGTAAAAGTCTCTATAAAAATAGCACTTAAACTTGTCTGCAAGAAGTAAAATAACGAACACTATATCACATTGACCTCGATTTAGAGGAGGGCAATTAATTATATTTTTGCACTCAACGAGTTTTTAACGAACATTAACCCTGTACAACTCTCTTAAACGTCCTTAAGACTATCCAACAATATTAAACAAAATTTGAAGACCATTTTTTGAAAATTTGGAAAATGTTTCAGGAGTTTCCGGTAAAGTAGCCCCAAAAATTAAAATATCAGTTTATTATTCTAGGAGCCGCAACATCGGCCAAATCAATAGAAGCAAATCAATTCTGAAGACAATTGGCTGAACTTTTTAGACATTAGCGTTGGTTACAAACGGACGGACAGGGACGTTTGGTCATCATTCGATTTCTCGGTATCGAAGATCCACAAAATATAGATTATGATTACATCAGTGTTAGAGAATTTTTCTCTAAATTTAGCAGCTGGAGCTATCTACTTTTTCGTTACTAGTGCCCTGTAATAAGAGTTTTTCTGCCGCAAATTCGCCATTTTATCGTGCAGAATTACATAACTTTCTCTTTATTCCGCAGCGTGAGAGTAAAAAGTGTAAATAGAGGGATGAATGATAGAGATTATTTAAAAAAAACGTGTGAAACGGGCTTTTAATCCCTTCCCCTCTTTGTAACGACTCGAGATACTTACAAAGACACCGATGAGAAACACGTTCCACTTTGGCCTTTCAATTACAATTGTAGAATATTAATTGTAAATAGTATTCTTTGTTAAATTGATAAAATGAACACTACAATACAATCAAGGCTTTCAGAAAATTAATCGGGATCTGTACAAACTGTTGTTTCTTACATTGAATTGCACTTTAATATGCAATCCAATGTCTACACTTGAAAATGATACATTAACGATTGCAGGTAAATCTACAGTTCTCTTGTAGTAGGACTACTTTATTTTCAAAGTACGACATTATGAATAATTTATAACTATGTAAATTCTACGAGCACGTGTTATCTAATATCAATTTTCATGTAATACTATCAATAAATACTATAAATCAATCTTCATTTTTTCAAGCAAAGGGCGATTATACTATTCCTGATATCTGCAGGTTGCGATTGAATAATACTCGTACATTTGCACCAATGTAAGCTACTATATGTGTATGAAATGAACAAAAAAAATCAAATAATGTAATACAAATTACTCGTAAAATTTTGTGTCGCCGACACTATAAACTGTTTTACAAGTAGTTTGATGGGTTTAAAATTTCTTTCATGCTCAGATCTATTTAAATATACTCTTTCAGTACCTGGCATTGGTCGTACCAATGAATCGTAGTAGCTGATAATGTTATACTTCCGTTAAAAGTTCCCAACAGCCAATGGTCATCTACATATAGCTATATACGGGATATGTTCAGGGCTTTTGCAATTTCAAAATTATAATTGTCGTAACGATTACTTGTAGATTTTCATAATGCTAACAGTTAAATTTTATATTTATACATTTTTTCACTATTTTGATATTATGCACAAAAAACACTTAGCACATTTGCATTAGCACAAACGGTAAATGCAAAAATGTAGATCATTCCCAATTCGTTCCGAAAATTCCGCCGCAACATCTTTTACAAACTACATTTAATTCTTCCCCGAATTTCATTAACACTTCAATATTTTTCTTCCCTTATTTTAGAAGGAATTAAAACATTACAAAGACAGTCTAATTTGGGTTCTCTTCTACTGCCGAAATTGCTCCATTAATCGTTTTGTATGCGAATCTAGCGTTTCATGCAAATTTAACATTAAAATGCGAATGTTTTGAAAGTTAATGTGATTAAGGTATTAGTTAAGTTTAATAAGAATAAGTTGTGGGTCACAGTCATTGGAAAATTGATAATTGCACACTTATGTAAGAACGTAAAACTAAGACGTTGGACAAAACGATCATTCATTCTCTAGCATTACTCACAGTTTTGTTTTCTCCTGATTCACTTGAAATTTTTCAAGTTTAATAAGTTATATATGGGTTTTCGAATGTTATTTTTTAAAATACGATAATTCGAATCTGAATTAAAATCAATCTGGAACGCGATTTACTTGATAATTCAATTGCTCACTTAAAGATGTCAACGTCAGTGTTGCCAACGTCGTGAAAAAATTAGGGGATAGGTACTGGTGTATAATCAGCGTCATCTAAATAGATCGATTTCGTCCCGAGACGTCGGTTTAATTCCTGGTATAATCGCTAAGATTGGCAGCACCAAAACACAAAAAACAGGTTTCTGGAAATTTCCTTGGATCTTCTAGAAGGATCGCGCTGAATGACACCTCACACGTTATGAGTGCTACATGGGAAATGGTCTAGCCCCGAGTGACGGAACCACACTAACGCAATCCTCCCACTCAAGGGGTTTACTCAAATACTGTACAGTGATTAAGAAAATTATTACTATAAATATATCGTTTAACACGTAATAATGAACAAAAGAGTTATTGACGGACCCTCCGGGTTTGTGTGCAACATGTATTTTGGATTCATATTTAGTGTTCCGTTATTATATTGCAAGCACGAGAGTATTGGAATAACATAGAATTTAAAAACATGTGGTCAGAGATTCTCTGTTTTCTTTTGAAAAATGTATTGGAGAACGCAATATTAGAGGAAGGTGATTCGAATATAAATTTAAAGAAAATTGGACCTCAATGCACAATATTAACTTTTTGGAATACACACGCTACTGATGTTGGATACTCAATTAATTAAACAAGGCAATAAACAAAAAATAATTGTATTGAAGAAGACAGTTTTATGTAACACATACTACCAGACAGGTTATTTTAAATGACAAACACATTTTAGCCATTGTCAATAAATAAGAATACGTGTTATAAGTGTTAGTCTTACACCATCGAAATGACAAAACAATCGTAGTGAAATCATGTGGTATGATCGACTTTTGACTTTGGTCTTTTTGGCACTGAATGAAGGGGCTTTAAAGCACACATTGGCTGTACAAACCGAAAATCACTAAAAACTTACATTGCACCAAGGCACCAACACACAAATGTTTGTTTGTGTGTGTGTGTATGCGTGTGTAAGCGTGCGTACAATCTATTGCAATCTGTTCACTCGTACAGATACAACTAACAAAGTCCAAGATTTTACTTCGTATATCTATAGGATTGAAGTTACACGTCGCTTGCAATGAGGATCAAGTCAGGGGGTAGCTAAACGACAAATTGCCGTTAATTGAGAGCGAAAAAGTTTCGTAATGAAATTATGTTTAAGAATATCTCAGTTCTCGTAAATTAATGTTTAAAACTATTACTAATTTGCTCACATTTTTTTGTGGACCAGGTCATTGAGAACATTGTACTGCAAAGGCGGCCGGATGACATAGAATATACAAGCAAAGTGCATAAACCTTTTTGCCAAGACACTGTCAAAAGGAAAGCTATTCTACGTCTATGCAGCGCCGTTTGTTTTGCCATCTCTTGTTTCAGGAATTGATACACTCATCGTCCGAGATCCGATATGCTACTGGAACTCTCTCTATCTCATACAAGAAAGGTATAAAGAATCTCCTTCTTGAAGTCATAATTTAATTTGTTACGTAATATCCATGTTTTGATCCAGATTATCCAAACGTATTTAAAATATGTCTAAAAAAGGGCCTGTTTCCAGCCAAAACTCATTCTCCATCTAATCCCTCATCGCCCAGATTCTGTATAGGACACTAAACCTTCAAGGATATGAATTTCATTAAGTTTTGGTGTATGTTGTTGCAAATAATAATTTTTTCTACCACTTTTTTTTCATTTTATCGTATATATTTCGTAATACGTACTGTTATTTCTTTGCTTGGTTTCTTCTTTAGAAGGGTTAAGCGAAAGATCTGCTACACAGTGTACATTTATGTTGCAGTTTCAGTATCCTTGTAACATTTATTTAAAACTCAATTTCCTCATCAATTGGTAAGCTTTGATACTGTCATCTTTTAGTGGAACGTCATGATAACTTTGTCTTGCTATCGTTTTGAACGGAACAATGACGACATTGGTATGATTTGCCGTTTTTAATAAAGTAGGCTAAACTTCAATTGTATTAATTGCGGGGTTCGTCATTAAAAAAACTTTTTCAGGATTCATCAGAATCGATATACATAAAATAAATGAATTATCATACTATACAATTTTATTTCAACAACGTTTTTGCAAGGAAAAGGTGTTGTTTCATTGAAATAAAGTGACATACAAATTCTGCGAGCTAAATTACGGTGATTGTCCCGCCAAGACTGAAAAATAAGACGAATGTGCAGGAATTGAACGTTCACCTCCAGGTCGAATCATTCATGCAAGGCCCCAAAATTAAGTCTGGAGGTCGGTTTTCTGCACCATTCAAATATCTCGTTTCGATCCTGGCCAACGCGAGCGTGCGCGCTCTCATGAATAACAGCGGCCTCGCCGAAGCAGACGCGAACGTTCTGGGGCAAAGGCGTGGGCGAGGGCGTGAGCGAGGGCGTGGACGTGGGCGTGGGCGCGGCGGAGCTTGGCAACTTGTCCGCTGCGGGCGCCGTCGGCGCCACGGCGCGGTGCGGGCGCTCGCATGGACGGAGCAACGCCCGCGACCGGGACAGGACAGGGACAGGCACAGGGAGAGTGTGAGGGAGCGGGCGGGGTGTGGCGGGGACGGGGCGGCGCGCTTCGGTGCGCGCAACGCCGCAAGTCAAGCACGATTATTATCTATTAAACGAGGTTTGCTGAAATAATCGGGCCGGGGGTGCGGGGAGCCGGCGACGGCGGCCGTGCGGAGGGCGCGGGGGGGGGGGGGGGGGGGGGAGGAGGGCGACGGCTGCATGACGCTAGTTTTGTCGGCGGAGGCTGGTATGACCCAGTGGCCGTGCGGCGCGCGCTTTCAGATCGATGCCGAGCCAGGCGATACCATGTGGCGCGGGGCGTGGCTGGGCCCGGGAGCGGGGTGCTGGTCGTCGCGCTGCCGAGGCGCCGCCGCGTCCCCCCCCCTTCCGGCCAACTCGCGGAGCCCCGGCAACTTCTTTAGCGACTGGCGCGCGAATATAATTCAGCATTTCTGCGTTTCGGGTGATTCCAGAGAAAGTGAAACCGAGAGATGAGAAGTCGTAGGATGAATCTTGAGAACGGAACGTATCCCTTGGCCTTACACATACAAATATATATTTTTATAGAAAACACTCAATTATAAGGTCTATTTTAGAATATCGAGGAATCTGCGTCAAATGTGGCCTCCCTGCTTCTGCAGCGCGGCGCAGGCTCCGTCTGGACCGACTGGGAGGCTACGGCGTCATGTTCTCCGACTAGCGGCGGCGCCTGGAAATTCTAGCTGATTCTCGGCGCCACGATCAGTTCCGAGGGTCGGGCCGAGGCAGGGCTGCTGGCGTCGCCCCGCCCACCGCACCCTTTCCCCGCCCGTCGAGCGCAGCACTCACCCAAGGCGACATTTCGTGCGTGTCTGCGTTCCGATGATGGTATTGAGGATGAGAATGGTGGATACCACCGACCGAAGCCCATAAACATGATGCAGTTGAAGTACGGTGCCTGCAATCGGAGCGAGCGGTGAGTGCGGGGGCGTATACGGCCGCCGCGCGCTGCCGCCGCCCG
>BOPP01000107.1:382695-400206 GCA_017312745.1 Gryllus bimaculatus
CGCCCGCCCACCGCACCCTTTCCCCGCCTCGAGCGCAGCACTCACCAAGGCGACATTTCGTGCGTGTCTGCGTTCCGATGATGTATTGAGATGAGAATGGTGGATACCACCGACCGAAGCCACCATAAACATGATGCAGTTGAAGTACGTGCCTGCAATCGGAGCGAGCGGTGAGTGCGGGGGCGTATACGGCCGCCGCCGGCGCTGCCCGCCGCCCCCCCCGCGCCCCCGCGCCTCCGCGCGGGCGTGGGGGGGGGGGGCGGGCCACCGCCGGGGAGGTCTGTGCGGAGCTTCCAAACTACGTAGCAGGCAGTTACAATACAAAGTTATGAGACCGTTACCAAAAGATAGCTTTGAATAAAGACATGCCTACTCACACAATTAGACTGACAATCTTTTTACTGAGTCGTGCAATTTAAACGTGAAAACAATAAGCTAATATATATATATATATTTAGAAGAGAACAGGTAGTAAAGTAGGACTGCGTAGACCAAGGCGTTTAGTCAAGTTTTCAGCCTAGGTTTCTCAGTTAACATCATTATTTTTTACACTGAAGCCATGCATAGAAATATTGTCTAGGAATAGTTTAAACCAATTCAAATTACAAATTAAGTTGAAAGAAAAGAGCGGTACTGCCGGGGGCGGCCGTCCCCGGGGGCGGCGGCGGGGCCGCGGGCGGAGCCGCCGCCGCCCGGAGGCCAAAGATCCTAAGTTTTGCAGGCCCCCATGCGCGCACGCGATGCCACCGGGTCTCGCAGCGAACAGAGGCACGGGCGGAGGCCAAGCCACAGAGAAGGCACTCTCTCAAAAGTTAGGATCTTTGCAACCAGTACTCTCACATGGACTTTTTTTAAACATCGGGTGGCAAGTCACCCTTTTCAAGGCGTATGCTTTAAATCAAAACTCAAAACAAAAAGAGAGTAAAAAGTGTGTTGCATTTATCACCATGAGTTAACTACTGATGTTTTACTGCACTCATCTAAGAGTCTAGAGGATTTTAGTCACATCTTGATTTACCTTGGGTTTAGCAGCTCTTCCAAGGACGTGCCCAGGTCGCTTTAATGCTAGCCATGCCACTTTAAGATGAGTTTCTTTTATGTATTGTCTTAGGTTACTATTTAGTTTAGTTTAACACAGAGCGTTGTTACTTGGAGGCAGAGGGGTGCGCCACCAACACGCGTACGAGGTCATGCGACAGTCAGTTCGGTTACAGTGGTGCGTTAGCTCTTGCTATTTTAGTTTAGTGTTTTTCTTTTGGGTCAAGCGGGGATAGGGGGACGGACGGGGACACAATTTGTCGACAAAAAAGTCAGCTGAAATCAAAGTAGCTCAAAATCAGCGTCTGCTTCAAATCTGGAAAATAATTGCTTTGTTAAACAACAAAACCATTAGACGTGATTAGTTGATTAAACAACGAGGAGGCGGTTATTTTAACTTGTCTATTTTAGGCGCATTTCCAGGCGGTGGCAGCAATTTAAGGTCAGGCCTCATAGCCCAGTGAGCGTTAGAGCTTTAACCAATCCTTGTTAAACATCCATTCCAGTTTAAGCCGCAGGCGGCTCGGTTAAACAGACAGACAGACAGACAGACAGACATACAGACTGACAGACAGAGCGGGCCGGGACGGACAGACACTCGCACGCACATCAAACAAAATACGACTCAGGGCCTAGACATGCACACGTAGCAAGGGCGTGCGCGGGGACCGCGCAGGGCGTTTTCACTTCCCTGACTATAACTTTCAGCATTAAGAAAATCTTCAGTCTTGGCCCAAGTTCCTAAGTCTTAAGTTTAGCATACACTAACTGACCTGGTTAACGAAATGATCTATTTCTTTATTATCTTAAAAATACGATAATTCGAACGAAACTCTCGCCAAATTAAAATCAATTCTTTAGGAGAGGACGCGATTATACTATTGATAATTCAGACTGCCTCACAGATTTTTAAAAGAATGTCAACGTCAGTGTTGCCAAACGTCGTGAAAAAAAATTATAAGGGGATAGGTATACTGGTGGTATAATCAGCGTCATGCTAAAAAAAAATAGAATATTCGAAAATTTCGTCCCCGTAGACGGTCGTTTCAATTCCTGGTATATATGCGCTAAGATTGGCCACAACCCATTTAACTATTTGCATCTCGGTAATTAACCATAAAACACAAAAAAACCAGCGTTACTAGGGTACGAAATTTTTCCTTTGGATATTACGTAGAAGAGGTAGGTTCAAGCAGCTAACTGTATACTGAACGTCTTGGTCAGTATCGATATATGAGTGTCTCATGGGAAACTCTGGTCTAAGCCCGGTCGGGTTGAGAACAAGCGACAACGACACGTGTTACACAACCCAGCATTCTCTCCTTACTCCCAGCAGTGGAGTTTAGCATCAAATACTTGGCATACAAGGACAGATCGATCAGACTAATAGGGAACGAAATTATTATGGAAACTATAAATATATCGTTTAACACGTAAATAATGAACAATAAGAGTTATTGACGGACCGCTCCGGGTTTGTGTGCACATGTATTTTGGATTCATATTTAGTGTTCCGTTATTATATTGCAAGCCAGAGAGTATTGGAATAACAATAGAATTTTAAAAACATGTGGTCAGAGATTCTCTGTTTTCTTTTGAAAAATGTATTGGAGAACGCAATATTAGAGGAAGGTGATTCGAATATAAATTTAAAGAAAATTGGAACTCAATGCAACAATCTTAACTTTTTGGAATACACACGCTACTGATGTTGGATCTCAATTTTAAACAAGGCACATAAACAAAAAATAATTGTAATGAAGAAGACAGTTTTATATAACACATACTACTACCAGACAGGTTATTTTAAATGACAACACATTTTAGGCCATTGTCAATAAATAAGAAATAACGTGTTATAAGGTGTGTAGCTGCCGTTATTGTAGGCAGCCAGTGTCCTGAAATGACAAGGAAACAATCGTAGTGAAATGCATTGTGTGGCTGTTATGGAGCTGATGTTGTTGGACTGCTTGGAATTGTGGGTAGGTGTAGCGGTGTTAGATGATCGTTCAGTGCTATATAGGCGGCTTTAAGAGATTGCACACATTTGGCTGTACAAACCGAAAAATCACTAAAACCTTACATTGCAACCAAGGCACGCAACAGCACAAATGGTTTGTTTGTGTGGGTGCTGTGTCATGCGTGTTTGTTAAGCGTGCGTACAATCTATTGCAATCTGTTCATCGTACAGATACAACTAACCAAAGTCCAAGATTTTACCTTCGTATATCTATAGGATTGAGTTACACGTCGCCTTGCAAGAGGATCAAGTCAGGGGGTAAGCTAAACGACAAATTGGCCGTTAATTGAGAGCGAAAAAGTTTCGTATGAAATTACTAGAGATATAGGATGTTTAAAACTATTACTAATTTGCTCACATTTTTTTGTGAGCAGGTCATTGAGAACATTGTAGCTGCAAAGGCGGCCGATGACATAGAATATTACAAGCACAAGTTGCATAAACCTTTTTTTGCCAAACACTGTCAAAGGAAAGCTATTCTAGACGCTCTATGCAGCGCGCTTTGTTTTGCATTCTTGTTTCAGGAATTTGATACACTCATCGTCCGAGATCCGATAGCTCTGAACTCTCTCTATCTGCAATACAAGAAAGGTATAAAGATCTCCTTCCTTGAAGTCATTAATTTAATTTGTTACGTAAATATCCATGTTTTGATCCAGATTATCCGAAACGTATTTTAAAAAATATGTCTAAAAAAAGGGCCTGTTTCCAGGCCAAAACGTCATTTCCATCTAATCCCTCATCGCCCAAGATTCGTATCGGACACCTCACACACTTCAAAGGAATGAATTTCATAAGTTTTTGGTGTAGTGTTGTTTGCGAATAATAATTTTTCTAACCACTTTTTTTTCATTTTATCGTATATATTTCGTAATACGTCTGGATTTTCTTTGCTTGCGTTTCTTCTTTAGAAGGGTTAGCGAAAGATTCTGCTTAACACAGTGTACATTTATGTTGCAGTTTCAGTATCGCTTGGGTAACCTTTTTATTTAAAAACTCAATTTCCTCATCAATTGTAAGCTTTGATACTGGCTATCTTTTAGTGGAACGTCATGATGAACTTGTCTTGCTATCGTTTGAACGGAAACAATGACCGAACATTGGTAATGAATTTGGCCGTTTTTAAATAAAGTAGGCTAAACTTTCAAATTGTATTAATTGCGGGTTCGGTCATTAAAAACTTTTCGGATTCATCAGAATCGATATACAAAAATAAATGAATTATTACTATACAATTTTTATTTCAACAACCGTGTTTTGCAAGGAAAAGGTTGTTGCTGGTTCATTGAAATAAAGTGACATACAAATTCCTGCGAGCTTAAATTACGGTGATTGTCCCGCACCAGACTGAAAAAAAGACGAATGTGCAGGAATATGAAACGTCTCACCCTCCAAGGTCGAATCATTCATGCAAGGCCCGCAAAATTAGTGGAGGTCGGTTTCTGCACCATTCAAATATCTTCGTTTTCGATGCCTGGCCAATCGCGAGGTGCGCGCTCTCAATGAATAGCAAGCGCCTCGCCGAAGCAGACGCGAACGTTCAGGGCACGAAGGCGTGGGCGAGGGCCCGTGAGCGAGGGCGTGGACGTGGGCGTGGGCGCGGCGGACGCTTGGCAACTTGTCCGCTGCGGGCGCCGTCGGGCGCCAGCGGCGGCGGTGCGGGCGCTCGCATAGGACGGAGCAACGCCGCGACCGGACAGGACAGGGAACAGGCACAGGGAGAGTGTGAGGGAGCGGGCAGGGTGTGGCGGGGAGGGCGGCGCGCCTTCCGGTGCGCGCAACGCCGCAAGTCAGCACGATTATTATCTATTAAACGAGGTTTGCTGAATAATCGGGCCGGGGGTTGCGGGGAGCCCGGGCGACGGCGGCGCTGGCGGAGCGCGGGGGGGGGGGGAGGGCGACGGCTGCAGTGACCTGAGTGTCGCGCGAGGCTGTATGACCCAGTGGCCGTGCGGAGGGCGCGCTTCAATCGATGCCGAGCCAGGCGATACATGTGGCGCGGGGCGTGGCTGGGCCCGGGAGCGGGATGCTGGTCGTCGCCTGCCGAGGCGCCGCACGCGTCCCCCCCCCTTCCGGCCAACTGCGAGCCCCGGCATTCTTTGCGACTGGCGCGCGAATATAATTCAGCATTCTTGCGTTTCGGGTGATTCCGAGAAAGTGAACCGAAGAGATGAGGAAGTCGTAGGATGAATCTTGAAGAACGGAACGTACCCTTGGCCTTACACATACCAAAATATATTTTTATATAGAAACACTCAATTAATAAGGTCTATTTTAGAATATGCGAGGATCTGCGTCAAATGTGGCCTCCTGCTTCCTGCGCGCGGCGCCAGGCTTCCGCCCTGGACCGACTGGGAGGCTACGGCGTCATGTTCTCCACTAGCGGCGGCGCCTGGAATTTCTAGCTGATTCTCGTGCGCGCACGCATCAGTTCCGAGGGTTCGGCCGAGGCAGGTGCGCTGGCGTCGCCCCGCCCCCGCACCCTTTCCCCGCCCGAGCGCAGCACTCACCAAGCGACATTTCGTGCGTGTCTGCGTTTCCGATGATCGAGTTGAGAGATGAGAATGGTGGATACCACCGACCGAAGCCCACCATAAACAGATGCAGTTGAAATACGTGCCTGCAATCGGAGCGAGCGGTGAGTGCGGGGGCGTATACGGCCGCCGCCGGCGCTGCCCGCCGCCCCCCCCCGCCCCCGCGCCTCCGCGCGGTGCGCTGGGGGGGGGGGGGGCGGCGGGGCCACCGCCGGGGAGGTCTGTGCAGAGCTTCGCAAAACACGTAGCAGGCAGTTTGACAATACAAATTATGAGACCGTTACCAAAGATAGCTTTGATATAAGACATGCCCTACTCACAACAATTAGCTGACAAATCTTTTTACTGAGTCGTCGCAATTTAAACGTGAAAACAATAAGCTAATATATATATATATAATTTAGAAGAGAACATAGTAAAGTAGGACTGCGTAGACCAAGCGTTTAGTCAAGTTTTAAAGCCTAGGTTTCTCAGTTACATCATTATTTTTACACTGAAGCCATGCATAGAATATGTCTAGGAATAGTTTAAACCAATTCAATTACAAATTAAGTGAAAAGAAAAAGCTGTACGCCGCGGGCGCCGGCCCCCGGGCGGCGGCGGGCCGCGTGCGGAGCCGCCCGCCGCCCGGAGGCTCAAAGATTCCCTAGAGTTTTGAGCTCCCCATCGCCGCACGCGATGCCACCGGGTTCTGCAGCGAACAGAGCACGGCGAGGCCAAGCCACAGAGAAGGCACTCTCTCAAAAGTTAGGATCTTTGCACCAGTACCTCACATGGACTTTTTTTAAACATCGGTGGCAATCCACCCTTTTCAAGGCGTATGCCTTTAAAATCAATACTCCAAACAAAAAGAAGATAAAAAGTGTGTTGCATTTATCACCAATGAAGTAACTACTGATGTTTTTACTGCACTCATCTAAGAGTCTACGAGGATTTTAGTCACATCTTGATTTACCTTGGCGTTTAGCACTCTTTCCAAGACTGTGCCAGGCGCTTCTAATGCTAGCGCATGCCACTTTAAGATGAGTTTTCTTTTATGTATTGTCTTAGTTCTATTATAGTTTTAGTTTAACGACAGAGCTTGTTACTTGGAGGCAGAGGGGTGCGCCACCCAACACGCGTACGAGTCATGCAGACAGCAGTTCGGTTACAGATGGTGCGTTAGCTCTTCTATTTAGTTTTAGTGGTTTTCTTTTGGGTCAAGCGGGGAAGGGACGGACGGGGAACAATTTGTCGAAAACAAAGTCAGCTGAAGATCAAAAGGTAGACAAAAATCGCGTCTGCTTCAAATCTGGAAAATAATTGCTTTGTAAACAACAAAACCATTAAGACGGGATTAGTTGATTTAAACAAACGAAGGAGGCGGTTTTATTAACTTTCTATTTAGGCGCATTTCCAGGCGTGGCAGCAATTAAGTCATGCTCAATAGCCAGTGAGCTTAGTAGCTTTAACCAATGCCCTTGTAAAACATTCCATTCCAGTTTTAAGCCGCAGCGGCTCGGTTAAACAGCAGACAGACAGGACAGACAGACTACAGACTGACAGACAGAGCGGGGCCGGACGGACAGGACACTCGCACGCACATCAAACAAAATACAGCTCAGGGCCTAGACATGCACACGTACAAGGTAGCGTGCGCCGGACGCGCGAGGCGGGCGGGCGGGGCGGGCGGGGACGGGAAGACCGGTGGGGCGCGCGGGGGCGGGGGCGATCGCGCGGTCGCCCCGCGCCGCCCCGCCCCCGCCGCCGCCCCACCCACGCCTTGCCCCGCCCCGCCCCGATGCGCCACGCCCGCGCCCGGTGCCGCCGCCCGCGCGCGTCTCGGAGCGAGGCGGGCGGCGGCGCGCAGAAGCCGCCCCGCGCTCGATCAGCAAGCAGGGAAGGACAGACGAACTCAAGAGACTAGGAAGTATGAAAAACTCAAACTCAACAAATCAAGAGTAGCATGTTTTTGTTTTCATTCCGAAGAGCAGTATGGGCGCTGACGCTAGTAAAGGAATAGCATCGAAGTCTGCGGTTTAAGCTCAGCCAATCATTTGAGAGAAAAGACCAGAAAGAGAGAGCGGAGATTGTGACCCTCTGTAACGGAAAAACGCTATGAAAAATTTGATGGTTTCTCTTTGTATGTCGTGTGTAGTTTGAGCATTGTGTTCCCCAATGTCTTGGTCCTCTGGAAGTCGCTTCGCTCGCTTCCTTAAGGAACAAAAACCCAGAGATTAAAAAGCTGCGTGTAGCGCGCGCGAGCGCTGGCGGCCGCCTGCGCCAGCCGGCGCGGCGACGAGTGCGTGGGGGTGGGCTGTTCGTGTGGTGTTGTCTGCCGTGTACACACACCCAAAATTACCCAACACAGAGAGAGCGCTGCGAGCCGAGCGGGCGGGCGGCTGGCGGAGCGACGCGGGCGAGGGGGCGGGCGGGCGGCGGGCGAGGGGCGCGCGGTGGGCGCGGGCGGCGGGACAGGCGGGCGAGAAGGGCGGCGCGGCGGCGCCGGAGTGGCGGCGGAGCGGGCGGCGGCGGGGACGCGCGTGAAGCGTCAAACCTACGCCGCACCCGCTCTCCGCGCGCCGGCTCCCGCCCCGCACTGCCGCCCGCCCGCGCCGAACGCACGCCGCGGCCGCGCCGCCCGTGCCGAGCCGAGCCGGTGCCGAGCCCGTGCCGTGCCGTGCCGCGCCGGCGCCGGGCCGCGCGCCGTCGGCCGCGCCGCCCGCCGCGCGCCCGCCGCTGGGCCTGCGGTGAACCGCTACGCAGTACAGAGCGTACGGACCAACGTTCAGGCAACGCCGAACTGAGGCGGAGCGGGCCCGCGAATAACTTAGCACGGGCATTGGCGTCCGACAACCTGGGGAAGCTCTAGGCTACGGAGATTAATGAACCCGTTAAGGAAGGAGAATGGTTACGCCTGGAACAGAGAACGACAAAGATTAACGCGAGCCATGACGGCGCGGTCGAGACACAGACGGACAACGTCCACACCACGACCACACAGCGGCGGCTACAGCTCACGACAAGGCAAGCGAGCGGGCGAGCAGGCAACAGCAGGCGACTGACTACCGGCGCGCCGCCGCCGGCGGCCCACACCGAGGGCTCTCCCCCTGCGACGGACGGGCGCCCGCGCCCGCGCGACGCCTCTACTCATAAAACCTGGCGGGGACCGCGGGCCGTGCAACGGCGGAGCAAACCAGTCGAGGCAGGAGCGGAGAGGCGGCGGGGCGGGGCGGGCGGGGCGGTGGGGCACAGCCGAGCGCTGCGCCCCGCGCGTGCCGACCGGGCGTCCGCGCGCATGGCAGGCGGGCACGCTAGCTCCCAAGCACGCTCCCCACCTCTCGCGACGCGCGCACGCTCGCAACGCTCGCGGCTGCTGCGCCGCTGCGCTGCTTCGGCTTCAAATGCTCCGGCCCCGCCTCCTCTGCTGCGGCGACGGCGCAGCGAGGCCGGCGCGCCGCGGAGCCTCACAGGCTAAAATCTCTTTAAAAGGAGAATGCGTTTAGCCGATTAGTTAGCGGCGCGGGCAGGCGAGGCCGTGCGCGGTGCCACTGCAAGGGAACGACCAACCCCTTCCTTAGTGCGTGGCGACGGGCGCTCCAGCGGGCGGCGTGGCGGGGCTCGCTCCCGGAAGCCGCTCCGCAACAGCGCCAAGGTCTGGTGCGGGCGGGGCGGCGCGCGGCGCCGGGCGACTGGCCCGCAGAAAGCTTAGACTCCAACCCAAACATACAGAAACTCAAAGATAATTCGTTTTTAGCAGGATTTTGTCTTTTTTTTTAAACTCAGGCAAGAAATAAGAACAGAGAAAGAAAAAGTAAGCCAAAGTAAAGCTCTTTATGAGGAAACTCCGGCTAAAATCCGAGATTGCCAAAACTGATTGCGAAAGAATTTAAAGTAATTGAATTTTTTTATACCAGCTAGATAGGCAAACCCCTGAGGCGAAATGATGAAATTATGGTGAAGATGATTTTTGACATGGAAAAGTTTAAACGTTTGAGAGTTACGGATAGCGGTTTTAGCAATTTCATAGGCAGCTGGTTTAAAGCTGTATACTGGCAAAATGACGGCGAGAGGGGCGGTCGGCGGGCGGACGGGCCGTCGCTGCAGGCGTGGGTCTGCGGGGCGGGCGCGCGGGCGGGGCGCCGGCGGGCGCGGCGGGCGGGCGGGCGGCTGACCGCCAACCGCGCTGGCGTCCGGCGGCGGCGGCGGCGGCGGCGGCGGCGGTGGCGGCCTTGGGCTGGGCTGCAATGCGTGTGCGGCAGGCCGGGCGTGCGTGCGGGCATGCGTGAGAGCGGGCGCGCGCGCGATGACGGCGGGCGGCCTGCGTGCCTTGCGACCGCGGCGTGGCGACGCCGGCGGGGACGGACGACCGGGGCCCGCCGCAAATCGTGCCTGGAGGTCGCTGTCCTCGTAGCTGCCGGCTTCATTTCCCAGTATATGAATCTCTCTCTCTTCTCTTCGCTCTCTCTCTCTCTCTCTCTCTCCTCTCTTTCCTCTCTCTCCTCTCTCTCCTCATCAATTGCCGATTTTTTTTTCTCGAGTTCTCTTTCTTTCTGTTTCTTTTGTTTCTCCTTCGCCGCTCGCTCTGTCCAGCTCACCCGCTTCTCGTGTCAGGTTTTGCGCCTTTGAGTTTATGGTTGAGGTTTTTTTATTGAGCTTTTTGGTTTAGGTGTGAGAATAATAGAAACGAAACAAAGTTTATGTCGGCAGGGAGTTATGCGCCGCCGAAGGTCGGGCCGTCAGACGTCGCGCGAGGCGGCAGACGGAGGACGCAAACTCGGGAGAATGAGCGCGAAGTCGGCGGCCGCGGATCGCTTAGCGGTTTGGCTGCTCAACGCATTGCTGGAGGGGGTCGCTTAGCGCGATGCGAGCTCTTTTTTCTTTCTTTTCTTTTTTTCCATAGATTGATTGCAATTCTGTAAACAACACATACAAAAAATTCACAGAATTAAACATCTCGCTACTACGTGCACAACAGGTTTTGGTGGGGTGGACATAGTTACTAGTGTGAGTAACAGAGAAACAATCTGACTGTCCGCCGAGCGTTTCTCGTCCGTCTAGGCGACTCGCGACTCCCCTGTGGGGCTTTGGCTAGGACGTGCGGTCCGAGATGAACGAGCGGTGGTGGCGTCTGCAAGGAAAAAGATGAGACAGAGCAGCGGGGTGTGGCGGCGGGTTCGGGGAGCGGGGTAGGGCAGGCGGGGCGGGGCGGAGCGGGGCGGGGCGTGGCGCGCGAGGGCCCTCCTGCGGTCAAGTAGCAAGCGCTCGCGAGCCGGGCGCGGGCCCTCCGTGGCTGGCGGTGCGACGCGGCGCGCGGGCGCATAGGAGCGGGCCGGTTGCTGTTACCTATGAGGGTTTGCCGTTCGGACGTGGGCGGCATGGTCTCGCCACGCATGTTTAGGAAAAACGTGAGCGACAGGAGAACGTCGACATCTGTCGGAGAGAAAGAGCGGCGCTGTCAGCTCGACGGCGCAAATCTCGTGCCAAATGTGAAAGTGGCCGACATGGCCTCGCTTTACGCTCTCAAACTTCGTTCAAAACATTCCATCAAGCAGGTTGAATAAAAAGTTTTGCAATAGAATTAAGTTGAATTATAAAATCGGCTATAGCAAGTGAAAATGTTTATATTTACTTTCAATAAAATACAGCAAATTTGCAGTGAATTGGCAACTTAATCTATGTAATATAAACATGAAAACTTGGTAACGTAAAATACATGAGTGACAGGTGGTTCGATTTGAGCCAAAAGAGATCTGGGCAAACAGTGCAGCTGGCAAAACGTGAGACAAAACGACAAACAGAACAAGATGGCGGAAAAGCAGAACAAGAAAAGGTGGTGCAGGAGGCGCAGGCACCGACTGGCTGACACACAAGCGACGGAGCTGCCGGAGGCAATACAACTACACTTCAAGCGCCTGGGTGAGTCTGACTACAGCGTCGTTGGAGGAGGAGGGCGATGCGGGGCGCTTGCCGGGGAGGTAGCGGGGAGGGGCGGGCCTGGCGGGGGCATGCGGGCCCCAGCGTGGCCTGGCTGGCGCAGGGGGCGGGGTCTCACCCACTACGCAATGGACCCGCGCTGGGGGGGGTGTTCGGGGGTTGGCGGCGCGCGGGCGGGGGCGGGGAGCCTGCGGCGCGCCGCAGCATTGCAACGTGCGCGTCGACGGGGGTGTGGCGGGGCGGCGGCGCGAGGCGGCGGGCGGCGGCGGGGACGGCGGCGGCGGGGCGGGGATGGCGGGGAGGCAGGCAGGGGCAGGCAAACAGCGAGAAAGCGCCCTCGCCGCCGGGTCCAGTCGTCTCAATTACTGTCTGGTTTTTTTGGTTTAGCCAACGCTCTTTACTGCCAGTTTAATTTAATTGCATTGCTTATGCTGATTGGTTTAAGTTTTATATTTCATGGGGTCGCGTTAGATGCGGGGGGATTGAAAGGTACAAATTATTAAAGGTTGAATGGGAGGGAATTTGGGTGATGGTTACGGCATCTGCGGCCATAATCTACTATTTTCTGACTTGGGAATTTTTAAAACGAATTTTAGTTTAGAATTCTCTTTTGGTTTCTGATCATATATTTAGTACTGTTCTGGATTGCTCAACTTTCATCCACGATGACGGAAAATGATAACGGGGCACGAGGAAATCTGCTTAATGCTCCGCAGAGGTGAACATACTCACAAGCGAAACCCAGAGGTCGCTGCTTCGGGACATTGCAGCCAACACTCCCTCGCACTGAGTTACGTGTCGAGAACGTTGAGTCGTCAGAGTTAAGTTAGAAGCGAGCCCAGCCACAGTAGAGAGCGGTTTTAGATCTGGTCGGTCGACAGAGAGAGAGTGTTAGCGGGTCGAGAGGCGGCGCAGCGGCGACCCGGCGGCAACGGCGGGGGGGCGGGGCCACCGAAGTGCATGAAGCCTACAGCGGGCGTAAGCGGGGGCGGGGCGGGCCGTGCGGGCGGGGGGCGGGGGGCGGGGCGCCCGCCCGCCGAAATCGAACCACCTAGCGGCACCCGGACTGGAGCGCACGCCCACGCGGCGCTAGCATTTTCCAACATTCTCTGCATGTGGTGCTAAACAGTTTGAGTTTTCTAAGCGTGATCCTTTCCTGCAAAAGCAGTTGTGAGGTTAAAGAAGTGATGAGAGAGGGCGACACAAGAGAGAATGAAAAAAGAATAAAAATTCAAGTATACACAGTGAAAGCCCAACTGAAAGACACTCGAAGAGACACAGGAGAAGGGCGGAGGAGGGGAGGGCGGAGAGGGGACGAGGTGCGAGGGGCGGGGAGCGCTCCGAGAGAGAAGAGACAGAACCCAAACATGAGTGTGTGTTGGTGTGCGTGTGTCCGGTGTCCGCGTGATCGAGCGGCCGCTGCAAACCTGGGCGGAGTGTGCGCGGTGGCGGCTGGACGCGCGACTAGGCGGATCCGGCGGCGCGGGACCCCTCTGACTCGCAAGGGCAGCAGGGCGCGGGACGCTGGGCCGGCGCGCCCAGCTCCGCAGCCCCTCATCAACCATGCCTCGCTTCCTCACTCCCTCTCAACGCTCTCAGATCACACGCACGCGCACGCGCTCGCTCGCTCGCTTCCACCTTCGGCGCTCGTGCTCTCTCTCTCTCCTCTCTCTCGTCTCTCTTCTCTCTTCACGTCTCGTTCGCTGTCGCTTGCAACTTTGCCCGGTCTTTTTACCTAAGAGAGGGAACAGCGTCCGGAGGTGGCGGGCATCGTCTCGGCTACCATGTTTAGGAATAACAGTCAGAGAGAGGAGGATTGTGCACACTGGAAGGAAGACCAGAAACACGCAGTTTTAATGGGCGGGCGGCGGCAAGCGACGGCGGCGGCGCGCGGCGCGCGGCGGGCGCCGGGGGGCGCCCGGGGGCGGGGGCGTGGGGCGGGTGCGACGGGGGCCCCGCGCGCCGCCCGGCGCGGAGCTGTCGCGGGGGCGGGCGGGGGGCGCGGACGCGACCGCAGAGACCGTTCGCCGGTTCGGGGCACCCGCGGGGTGATTGCTCCGCCGGAACCGACGCGCGGCCGACACTCGCGATGGCGACATCTGGCGCATGAATGCGTTATTTTTTTAAATATTAGTAGTATTTACTTGCTTCTCAGCTTGACAACTTCGTGAAAGCAGCGTTTACAGATGTTTAATTTACCATATTAGAAGCAACATGTTTAGAATTTATTCGCATACTTTGCTTTGGGCAGTTATACAATTTGAAAGTTTCAAATTATAGAAATATTAGTGCTTATAGTTTATTAGAGGAGTTACTTACACTGTGGTTTATGTTATGGCAATGGAAAAATTCAAACCACTTTAACTGAAGCATCTGTCTGGGCGCCTACATTACGGAAAATAAAAAAACAACATTTAAAGGAAGGTGAGTGAGGAGGGCGTTTTGCCGCTGTCCGATGAGCTGCAAGAGAACCACACATATTGCAGCGTCCACGCAGCTGGGGCGAGGCGCCGGGCGGAGCGGCGTGGCGGGCCGGGAGGCGGGGGCGACGGGAGCGGGACGGGGCGAAGGAGAGGTCCGGGCTCGAAGGCGGGGAGGCACAAATTGCACACAGCTGATGTCACCATGAGCAAATAAGACAACCCTCTGGACAATCCGGAGCAAACAGCACAGCTGGGGCGCGGGAAGCATGCACGTGCTAGCGACAGGGCTGAGCGAGGGCGAGGGGGGCGGGGCGGGGCGGGGCGGGGGCCCGAGGGGGACGAAATCGCAAAGAAACGCTGCGTGGGAGAATAACTCAAATCAAAATTGTGCCGTCCTAAAGTCCCGGCAACACAAGTTAAACAGACATAACCGCACTATGAACCTACATGGGGCTGAGGAACTTCCGCGGCGTGTCAGCAATGCAGCACCGCAGTGGCAGAGAGTATCTATAATACTGCTCGTGGCGGGGGACGCAAGACACAGAGGGAGCAAGAAGTGAGCTCTCAGAAAGTTACAGCACACAGTTAAATCCCTGTGTAAGAGAATGTTAGCGTTTATGGCTTCGGAATTTACTCTGTTTTTTGAATATCTTTTAAAAGCAACCCATCCAGTTCAACACATCCAATTTAGTCATTGAGCAGTTATCAGAAGCACGTTCTTAGCAATCCAGCAATTTGGAAGAGGATTTAGTAGTCAGAACATCGAAAGCACACTGAAAGCCGAGGCAAGGTTTGCTCTTACGAGTCTTCGCGCCAGGACAGGTTGGACACTAGCTAAATGCTCGACATGAGGAAGTTCCTACTTCTGGTTACTGTACCTAATGTTAGTTTCTCCGGCCCAGCACCTCGTGTGGCAGCGTGAAGCCCAAGCCAGTGTCATAGACGAGATCATACACATGGAACGATCAAATTCACCGTGTAAAACAGGGTCCGGCGGGCGGATATGAACGACGAAAGTTAATGTCAACGTAGGGCTCTGGACAGCACGCGTAACTCTTTTACGTTCTTTTTCCCCTGGCATGCCCTGAAATAATAGCAGCAAAAAACGGGAAGGGGGGATAGAATACATAAAACAAACTGTCGACCGAAAATCAGAGTAAAGAAAACACAGAAGCTCACCTTTGAAACAAAAGAGTGGCTGAGAAGGATATAAGTAACGTAACATGGTGGTGAATACCTGCAGCGAGAAGTATTACTAAAGATAGCTTTTCGCCTGAGTCGGTGGCAGAGTAAAGCCGAGAACAGCCATGGAGGCGATGAGAACATGGAACCATAAGGTTGAAAATCAGTACAGAGTCCGCGCCGTATGATTATGATAAAAGTTATGTCTATATAAGGTTCGGGACAGCAATTGTAGTAAATTTCGTTCCCTTTTCCGGGAAACCTGGAATGAAGAAATAAAAAAGAAAGGACAGGAGCAAAGAATGAAAGCACTCAGGAGAGAAAGAACAGAGATTGATGCATCCAAAGAAAGCCTCAAAACAAAATGTTTTAATTGTATAACTTCATATGTTAGCCATTCCACATTTCCAATCATAGTGATTTAGCGGGTCAGGTTTAGTCTGCTTGTTAGTTAGAGGCGTCATTTAGAATAAGGAGAGAGAATACAGTCTAAGAAGCAAACGGGGTGCGCGACACGCGCGCAGCGCTCCTCGCCTGTTGCTGTTTATGAGCTTGGTGGTTTTAGGCAAGCCATTCATGAGTTTCTTGGTTCATTTTTGTAATAGCCACTGGTTTTAAAGCTAGAGAAACGAATAGAAAGGAGGCTGAGATGGGAGGTTTGAGTCCGGAAGCATTCCAGGGTCGCACAGCGCACGACCAGCGCGGCGGCGGCGGCGGCGGGCGTGGCGCGGCGGCGGTGGCGGCGGCGGAGGCGGCGGCGGCGGGCGGCGGCAAGGGCCACGCGCGCCTTGACGGCCGGACATTTGCCTAGAGGGCCCGCGGGGGCCTCTGTCTGGGTCTGCGCTTCCACGGCCCCCCCTGGGCAGCGTGGGGCGCCGCAGGGGGCGGCCGAGACCGTCTGGCTTCACAACACCCGGCTCGTAGCGTTCTGCTCTTTGCTTTGCCTTAGTTTCTGGTCTGTTCTCGCGCGGACACGCTACAAGCTATGCTCTTTCTGCTAGGTTTTCTTCAGCGCAATTTGATTAAGCATTAGATTGAAGCAAAAATATGTAAGTTCATAAATTCAGAACAAATGGTTTTTTTTAGTTTTCTATATCAGCATGTGTTTCTATGGCTGAACCAATGGCGGCGCGCGGCGCCTCTGCGGTTGGGCGCGGCGTTTTTTTTGGACAATGACCTCGAAGGGGTCGCATGAAACTTCTTCTAAATGTTATTAAACTTATTATTTTTTTTATTTTGGGCGAGTTAATCTAGAAACAATATTATCCTTTTTCTTAGGATACTTGAGCTTAAAATTTTGAAATATATGTTCTATTTAGGATACTAAAATATCACAATAACTTTTTGCAATCATTGAGATGTAAAACAGAATTTTTCCTGCTGAAAATGATTGAATCAATGTTCAATTCAATTTTCACTGAAACGCACAACTTTACAATGAGAGCTTTTTTTTTTCAATACTTTTATGACATTTTTTTCCAATCAAAAATATTAAACAGTGCAACAGTTAACAATTAAACATTAACAGTTAAAGCATTATTTAGATTTAGAAACAATTGATTATGGAGAATATATTGGGATTACTAATGCTGAAGTGGCAAGAAGACAAAACATCGAAGAGAATAACAAAAAGTAGTGGGTTCATTGTTTGGCAGGTTTAAAACTCATGTTTCTTTAAAATTATGTTTTTGGATGACAGTCTGGAATCAAAGGCAAAAAAACAACATACATTAATGTTTCACATGTCTAGGCAAAAACAAAGCTAGTATTGTTTTCTTGTTGAATGACAATGATTTATGAGTAATACATATAGGGACACGTTGAATCGTATCTGTAAAATATTTGAATGCAACTATTCAACAGATATTATGTATTTGAAGTTTAAATCTAACAACAATATACATTATTAGAAGGATGTTTAAAATTATTTAAATTATGGTTTAACTACGTCATATTAAAATGGAATTAATTTAAAAATAATTACTTTATACAAATGCAAGTTTAATTGGGCAAATAGAATTACCTTAAAATTGTTGGAATGGGTTTTGGAAGTAAATATTTAACCACTCTATGGGATCAGTATATTAAAATAAAGAGCCGCAATGTTATCTTCTGCCACCTCAAACCCATCTTTCCTAAAAAATTCATGAGTAATTGATCCCACTGAGAGTAACTGATTTGTTTAGTTTTTTGGGCGAAAGGAAAACGCCTTTAAACTCGTGAACAAATGGCGGAGCAGCTAAGGCGGCGGAAGTTGTGCGTTCCGCAGAGCGGAGTGGCGGGGGGCGTTTGCCCGCCCCCTGCCCGCGAGTGCCGAGCCGCCGGCTGGGGCGAGCGCTGCGGCCGGCGCCGACCCACGGCCCCGCTCGCCCCTCCGCCCCTCCGCCGCTCCCGCCCC
>BOPP01000107.1:412311-470513 GCA_017312745.1 Gryllus bimaculatus
TGTATTTTCTTACTGCATGAGATTTAACATGGTTGCTATATGAATAACAAGCTTACATTCTTGGCTACGACACACACGAGGCCAGATCGGCGAAGGAGCGGTACGTGCCGGCGGGAGGGGCCGGACGGGGGGCGGCGACCGCCGCCCGCCCCGGCTCCCGCCCCGCGCCGCCGCTGTCCCCTTCTCGTTCACGCCCGGCCGGCGGGCGGTGGCTAGACGGATTGGCCAGGGCCGCCCGCAGTCTGCGTGGCGAGCGTGGACTCCGTTTAAGGCATCTTTTTTACTAGAACTGCCTTAATAGAGGAGCAGTTAATTTACTCACCATTTTAACTTCAACATTCAGCAAAGTGTTTACATGTTTGCAAGTAATTACGGAATCATAATGAGATTAAAGATGCGTTCTAGTTTCGATTCAAGTAAAACGATGTTGGAAGGGAACAGTAAATATGAAAATAATATTCATTACATCTTCAATTATATAGAATCGAAAAACATTCAAAGAATATCCTTTTCAGTTTATTATTTATTTGATTCGCTTTTTCGGAGATTAATAAATGTAATTCATATTGAATAAAAATATTAAGTTGAAATCCTTGCCAATTATAGTTTTGAATATGTAAGTGTTGAATAATGAGGCGTAGCCAGTTTGTATCCATTACAAATACTCATTTACGATTACATAGTTCATAGCTCTCAGAATGCACATCAACATCACATAACATTTACTGATCACATCTTCTCATATATTTTAATGTATTTAATAGTCATAATGTTGGTGTATTTTTGAAAAATATTTGAACTTCTATATATTTTAATCAAAACTGGAGCATGAAAAAATATTATTGACATCTTCTTATTATGTCTGTTGTGTTATTGAAATCGTAGTTTGCTAATTCTGAAGATACTGGAAGCACATTACTAGTCTAAATTTAAGGTGAAATATTTGGATGGACTTCTTTTTTGAATATGATCAAACACACATGCAAATTATGACGCTGCATGACAGATGCTGCTTGGATCGACCCAGTGCACTATTAATTGTACAATAAAGGATTTGCGAACACAGGTCAACATTTGAGGCAAATGTATGCCATAGATAAGGAGTAGTGAACATCGTGAATTGGAGAGCGCAGTATTAGTGAGGGACACTTGCGTGTGAAGAGATACGGAAATTCTGGTGAGACATAGGCGCCCGGAAAGGTCTCTCGCTCGAATACGAGTTTTATTGATTGGAAAAGTCAACATAATGGTATGGACAACACGTCTTTTGCGACGTAGTGTTTTGCCGCGTGCATTGCACAACATCAGTAAGTGGAACGGTCCAGATCTCAGATGTTTTATCCAATTTTCAAGAGTTTTCCAATATATGACAGACAATAAAATACCACGTTAGTGAAAACAACCATGTTTATTCGTACTTAAGTATCACATTTTATAGATGTTGTCTTAATCTGTAGTTCTCTCAGTTACCAATAAAGCTGTCAAGTTTGTTGTAACTGTATAACTTGAAGTAAGTGAAGTCACCACTCATGTGACTCAAATCTGAACAAAAACTGCGTTCGTTTTCAACAATCCCTTTTTGTGTGAATATCTTTGAACTATTTGGAACGTTTTCTACTAACAAATGTTGTGCTGAATGATAGTTAGAGATATTTCTTTTTGTGATGTGTGTTCGGAAAGAGGTACGAGTCGGGGGCGGGTCATTGCTCATATGCCGGGCGCAGGGGCGGCGTGCGCATGCAAGCTCCAACGCCAGAACTTACCGGTGCAACACAAACAGGCACAGCAACGAGACGCCACGAACAACACGTAGGCTTCAAAAACACAAGCACGTCACAGCGCGTGCACAACACATGACATCGGCATGCTGCATTGCAATCAAGTGCGCCAAGGCGCCGGCCTAGGGCCAGGTTGGCTGAGTGATCTCTGTTAGACACTCTTTCGTTTTTGTCTTTTTTATTACAGTGCTGATACTTTAGAGGTTTCACGCATGTAAAGTTAGGTTTAAGAGGTTTAATTTAAGTTGCATTGCACAGTATACACTTATAAGAGCAAATTTCCTCCCGCCTGGTCAAAGTTGCCGAGTCCGCCGCGGCCGGGCAAGGACGTCGCTCTGATTACTCTCGTTCTCTGCTTGGAGTGCTTAGTGAGCGGGGCTAGAGCCGGTGCGGGCGCCGAGCTTAGCCGCGTTTAGGCACGCGAAGGCTGCGCACGGCTTAGTGAGATGCGGTTTTTAAACCAGGTATTAGTCCGTGTTTGCAGTGTTTGAAGCAGCAGTTTAGCGACCCGGGCTGGGCTCGCGCCGCGGCGCGGGAGGCGATGGCGGCAACAAACGCGTGCGCAGAGCGGCAGGCGGCGGGCGGGCGGGCGCGGGCGGGGAGGCGGGGGGGGAGGGGTGCGGATGCCGGGGACGGGCGGGCTGTGCACCCTAGCGAGCCGGGCGCCTGCGCGCCCGGCGAGCGCTTGAAGGGCGCTTGCCTGCTCGGCGCACCCTGCACGGGCGGCGCACGGAAGAAGAGAAAGAGTTGGCGGACTAACAAGTTGGTTAGGATGGAAGTGATAAGGGGTCAAAGACTGTTAGAAAATAATATTTAAAAGTATCATTTTAGGCGGGATAGACAGAGCTGTATGGCTGGCAATGACGCTAATATTCAACTTGGGTATCCTCTGGTTTTTAAAAGCTTTGTTTGGTTTCTTCTTCACTTAGCGGGACTTACCAGCTTTAACCAGCTTGTTATTAGAAGTGAATTCTTCTCAGTCACTATTACATGCAATGAGAAGAAAATGTGTTCTGTTAGTTAGCCAGTACAGCCACACCAACACCACCGAGCGCGCGGGCGGCGCCGGGCGCGCCGGCTTCCCGAGGCCCTCCCGCGCCCGGCGCGCAGCGCGCCGCCCCGCGCCGCCGACTTGGACATTGAAGAAAAGCCAGTTCTAAATCCTTTGCGCTTTGTTCACGATTCACTAGAACTAAAGCGGCGCCTCTCCTCGGCTCCCAACCCGCACATCGGCCCCCGGCGGAAGAGAGCGCCGAGCCGCGAGTGGACCCACACTTGAGAGCGCACGCCCGGCTGGGAGCGGCCCGGCGGGCGAGCCGAGAGCGGGGCGGCCCGGGCGAAGCGGCGTTGCGCGCCCCCCGCGTGGCTCGCCGCCGGGCCTCCGAGGCCGGAGCCGTCGGCTCCGGCAGCGCGAGACATAACTTACCGTTTAACCAAGCGTATTGTGGTTTTAGGATTTGGTTCTTTTCGTCTGTTAGGGAAATCATCCAAGTACTTACATGCTCGGCCAGCAACAGGCATCAGGCAGCGATCAGCACAACAGTCCGGGCAACCGCCACGCGGAACGCCGCTCCGAGGAACTAGCTCCCGAACGGCCGGCGCAAAGGCAAGTGGTGGCGGGAGGCGCGGAGGTCGCGCCGCACCCGCCGCCCGGCCAGCCTCGCCTGCCGCGCGCACGGATCCCGCCGCCTCCCCGCCGCGCCCCGGCTGCCGCTCTCTCCACGCGAGACTCGCCCGCTCTGAGTTGGCGCGCGGCAGTGACAGGACGGCGCGCCCGCGCGCGACTTATCGCCTCATTGCCATTCCAGGCGCGCTGTTGCGCGGCTGGCCTCAAACAGCGCCGCCGCCCGATGGCCATGAGTATTCGCGGCAGCGACGGGCGCACGAGCCCCCAGGGAAAAGCCCGGGCCCACTCGCCGGCGGCAGCTCTGGGTGCAATTGCCATGCTGGCCTCAACCAATGTCAGAACGTATTTCGAGATTTGTTTTTTATACTTTCACGGATTCCTCTTTGAATTCACTAGCAAAAAATTTACTGAGATTATTGAATAAAGGAATAAACTTTCAGTATTGAATATATGAATAATTTTTTATCGCAAATACTTACATGTGGCATCTTTTGATATGTAAAATTCACAAATCTATTGAATTTTCTAGGATATGAGGATTAAGTATAATTCTTCTTTCATTATAAGTAAAGAAAGTCTTGCCATAATTATTTCGTTCCTTTGTACATTGTCCATAAAATTGTTCGAAACGCCACACATTGTGACATACCCTTAAAAATAACTAAAATTCTCAGGAGAGTATATTAGGCAATAGCGTGACTGTCCGTTCGCCAAACCGGACAGGCCAAGCCCAAACGCAATGCGCTGGCGGGTGGGCGGCACGGCCGCAGCGCAGTCCCATCTAGCACGCACCGCACTCGCACGCCATCCACACGCGCGTGCGCGCGCCCAGTGCCGCCGTGCGTCGCGCCACTCACAACGTCGATGATCTGCATGAGCGTTGAGTCCGAAACTGAGCTTGCAGGGGTCGATGTTGCACGGGCGCTCAGCACTCTGTATGTCCAGAGAGGTGATGTATGCAGCAACCGTTCTCGTGGGCCCTGCATCGACCTCGCAACACAAGCACACGCATAGCCTTACTAACATTTGGCTCATACAACAAACTTTCACGATTGAAATAGTGAATTTTAAACTTCAGTATCAAAAAATTAGGGAAAATAATCAACACAAACTTCACCAGTTTCCATGAAGTATCATACTTATAACAAAATGAAATAAGTATAATTTTCGGTCCTGAAGATAGTTCTTAACATCCTGCACTGAAATATCCAAAATAAATATATTTTACGGTCAAAAACAGCAATTAGAAAATAATTGAGTAGAAAACAGTTTAGAAAATAACGAATCTTGAATATATTCATCTTCTGTACCTAACAAAACATAAATTAGAACATAATAAAACAAGAGAAAATTCAGTTCTTCAAAAATTCTTCAGCAATAATATTATTAATTAATTATTTCGATTACTTTGAGATCATCTTCATTACTTATTTTACGCAAAAGTAACCCATGCTATAATCCACTGCTAATCAAATTCTACCTTGCTATCTTTTAATCGACTACTTTTAAGACATTATAATCACTTCAAATGAGCATGCTTTTAATGTTATGTAAGATTCTCATTGAGTATCTTTTTCTCAATTAAACTAAAAATTTATTTTAACGAAGAACATTGAGTATGAATCCATTTATTATATATTTTACTCAAACAAATTTTTTGAAAGAAACACTTAATAATTTTAAAAAGTCCATCCAGTGCAAATTGTTGTATGTGTTCTTCCTCCCACACTTATAGTGTCCCGTTATGCTCTGCAGACAACCCTCGTGTATTCGATGGCCAGCTCCCGAGCGAAGTGCACGCCCAGATCTGACCGCGGCCGCCTCACCTCCTGCGTTGCCCTCCTCTCGGCAGGTGATAACTCCACTTGGATACTATAATTAATCCGCACCAAGAACTTAGTTCTTCGCGTTTCCGCCGCCCGACAAAACGGGCCGGGCGGCGCGTACACAGAGAGGAAACTTGAAACAATGTAATTAAATACATCTCGAGAAATCCAATAATAACATTCTTCGAGAGCGGAAGACGCGCGGTTTCTTAGGCGCGGCCCACCTGCGTGCGCGACGGGAAAGGAGTAATTGGGAGGACAGGGGGGGAGCGCCCGGCGCTATTTGTTATTACCAAACGCGCGACACACTACTTAGAACGCACTATCATGTAGTTGGATTGTCTACATCCAGGAAGGTGGCGGGGTCTCGCGTTCTATGTGAGATCAGGAGCGCGAACAATGCGCTTTATTTCCTCTCAGTATTCACTTCAACATATGCATGCCCGACCGGGAGCAGCACTGAGCTTCTCGAATGCTCTCCCACCTAGATGCAGACATGTGTGCTGATAAGTAGTGTGTGTGTGTGTGTGTGTGTGCGTGTGTGGTGTTAGGGAGAGAAGGGGATAAGAAAATAAGAAAGAAAAGCCATATGCGTGCTGTGTCGTGTGTTAAGTATACGATGGACATTGGCCTGAATATATGCTCAGCCGGAACGCTAGGCCGCTAGAATTCCCCCAGGCAGTGGTGAATTGCGCTGTTCTCGCGATCGCAGACGAACGGCCAAGTGGCAGGCGCGGGCCGTTGCAGAGACGAGTGCAACGAACGGGGCGACTTCTCAGATTGGTCTGCTTGGAAGATCTTAAACGATGTGAATTCCTAACAGTGAGGCAGACAGGAAGAGAAGCGAAGAGAGGAGAGAGAGAGAGAGAGAGGATAGGAAGAGAAGGAGAGGAGAGAGAAGGAGAAGAGGGAGAGAGGGAAGAGAGGGAGGAGAGGGGAAGAGAGGAAAGGAGAGAGAGAGAGAGATGAGGGAGGGAAGGGAGCAGACGGAGAGAGAGCATGAAGAGAGGGAGAGAGAGGAGAGAGAGAGAGGGGAGAGAGGGAGAGAGAGGGAAAAGAGGGAGGAGAGGGAGAGAGAGAGCACGAGATTGTTTGTGTAAGTGTAGAACAACTCGTTTAATTGTATCGGATGGATAGTGATCGAAAGGACACAAGACTCACATAATTCCTAAAAAGGAGCGCTTAAGGATTAGGAAAATGGAGTTGTCTTAATGTAGCAGATAACTGTGGGAAGAATATTCACAATCGTAGGTTTAAATGGTAAAAAGAAACAAAAGTTAAAAACATGTGCGGCATGTGAAGTGAGCAAGAAAAATATCAACGAGAAGATCATTAAGCAAAATTTTGAATTGACACAATGAAAGACGTGGGTAAAGAAAGCAGCAATTTAGAATAGATAGACAAGGAAGTAACTTGAAGTGTATTCAGATTGAAGTAGATGACATGATAATGCGAGAGAATGAGAAGAAGGGTGAGAAGCAGCTAATCGGTGACGCGTGCGGTGCACGACGTGTAGAGGAGGCCCAGCAACGCGCGCGGGTCCCTCCTCTCGCAAATTAAAACTGGCCCGGTGCCCCAACCGAGGAATGCGGTTCCAGCGGGCTTCCTCCCGCCACAACTCTCCCCGCCCCGCACCGTGGCGCCCGCACTGCTTCGTAGGCACGCCATACGACTTACATTGTCGACGAATGAGTCAGGAGAAATGAGCTACATGATGCGACGCTCACTTGCGTTGAGATGCGGTGCGTGTGAAAACGTGAATGTGGATTTATAGTTGATGAACTTACACGAATACATTAACGAAATTTTTGGATTCTGCACATGGTAAAATCTGCGATGCGGCACAATCCAATGAAGGTTTTCATTGATGGCTATAGAATGAGGGGTTGTTTCCATAAGAGGCGAATGTCAGTGATCTAGAAAGTATATTTCACATGTACCGTAACTGTGTGCATGAGCATGTTATAAGTAAATTATTTGTATATTTAGTGCATGGAAATGAATCATTCTTCGTGCCAGATATACTTATAACTTGCCGCAGTTCTATGTGGTAATATTGTTGGTTTGTGAGCTCTACTTGCAAATAAAAAAAAAACTTGATTGCAGCCTTTAATATGTAGCTGCCCTTGAACGTGCATTTAACCCAAATGCCAGCGATACACAGAATTCAATTTTTGCAATTACATGTACTTCATATGAGTTAATACCACTCGCCAATTAGTTGCAATGAATTAACATTCCAATTTAGTGCATTTACAAAAACAATTTAATAATAACAATTTATCCCGAGCAATATTGCACAAACAGCTTTTCTCGCTCACAGAAAAACAATGGACATTTATAAAAACTCGCGTTCGCGTATTCAATTCCACATTGCAACAATGCTCCTGAAATTTGACCAGAGTCCGTGCAGCCGGTTGCCAATTAGTTTCGAGAGGCGTGAGCGCTGTGAAAAGGGCGCGTGGCACTGCGCCGTTGTTCCGGGGGCCCTTTGGCTCTCATTTGTTTCCGCTCGCTAACGGCACGCTCCCCGCTGTTCTCTTGCTTAAGCTGTGGCCTCCGCAGCTCCTTCCGACTGGCCTTTATGAAGGGGGAAAAAACTTCCGGCAGGGCCCGCTTTGTTGGCTTCTTCACAAGCAGTCGGTTGTGGTTGTTTATTGCGATTCTTAATATTTTGTTCCTACCTTCGCCGTCTTCGCCCTTCCTGGTTTGTGGTCGTGGGGGAAAGGGGGCAAGTCCCTAGAAAAAACCCTGACTCTAGGAGGTAATTGTTTTTTTTTACAAAGGAAGGATATTGAGACGCGGGAAAAAAATTAAAAAAATTGGAAAGGGAAAAAAAAAAAAAAAAAAAAAAAAAAAAAAAAAAAATTGTTTTCCTTGTTTCTTTAAAGTTTTTTTTTTGTGAAAAACGAAAAGGGGGACAATAAAATGCTAAATTAGAGAAACAGGAATGTAGCTTAATTGATCTGATCTCTCTCGCCGCTGTCCCCTTCGTCGTTCGACGGCGCCCGGCCCCGGCGGGGGTGGCTAGACGGATTGGCCCGGGCCGCCCGCAGCTCTGCGTGGGGCGCGTGGCTCCGTTAAGGCATCTTCTTTACTAGAACTGCGTAACTAGAGGGAGCAGTTCAAATTTACTCACCAATTTTGTAACTTCAACATTCAGCAAGTGTTTACATGTTTGCAAGTAATTACGAATCATAATGAGATTAAAGATGCGTCTAGTTTCGACTTCAAGTAAAAACGATGTTGGAAAGGGAACAGTGAAATATGAAAAATAATATTCATTACATTTTCAATTATATAAGAATCGAAAACTTCAAAGAATAATCCTTTTCAGTTTATTATTTATTTGATTCGCTTTTTCGGGAGATTAATAAATGTAATTTCATAATTTGAAATAAAATATTAAAGAAATTATAAAAATTTCACAACTTGCAAAAATTATAAGCTTTTTGGAGAATGTAAAAGTGAATTTGAATAGAACTGCAGGCGTACCAGGTTGCTACTCATTACAAAGAATACTGCATTTACAGAGGTCTACATAGTGTCACAGGTAGCTTCTCAGAAAATGCGTCAACATTCACCATAAACACTTTCAACGTTATCGAACATCTTGCTCATATAATTTTAAATGTATTTTAATAGTCATACATTTGTGTTATTTTTGAATAAAATATTTGAAACTTTATATATTTAATCAAAACATGCGAGCAATGAAAAAATATTTGAACATGCATCTTTATTAGGTCGTTGTTGGTGTTATTGGAAATCGTAGTTTGCTAAATTCTGAGAGATACCTGAAGCACATTACTAGAGCTAAAATTTAAGGTGAAAATATTTGGATGACTTGTGAAATATGATCAGAACACACAATGCAGAATTATGACGCTGCATAACAGAATGCGTGCTTGGATCGACCCAGTTCACTAGTTAATTGTACAATAAAGGATTTGGCGAACACAGGTCAACATTTGAGGGCAAATGTATGCCATAGATAACGGGTAGTGACATCGTGAATTGGAGAGCGCAGTGATTAGTGAGGATCACTTTGCGTGTGAAGAGATACGGATCTGGGTGAGGGACAGTAGGCCACCCGAAAGGTCCTCTCGCTCCGAATACGAGTCTTTTGTGGAACATGTCACCAATAATGGATGGACAACGACGTCTTTTGCGAACGTGTGTCTTGCCAGCGTGCATTGCACAACATAGTAAGGTGGAAGGTACCAAGTCTATTGTGTTTTCCAATTTTTTCCAAGAGTTTTCAAATAATGACAGACAATAAAATACCACGTTGTGAAAACAACCATGGTTTATTCGTACTTAAGTCTCAACATTTTATAGATGTTGGTCTACATCTGTAGATGTACTCTCAGTTACCAATAAAGCTGTTTCAGGTTTGTTGGTGGTAACTGATATTAACATCTGAAGAAGTGAAGTCACTCACCTCATGTGACTCAAATCTGAACAAACTGCGTTCGTTTTCACATCCCGTTTTGTTGAATATCTTTAATAATTTGGAAACGTTTTCTACTAAACAAATGTGTGCTGGAATGACTAGTTAGAGATATTCCTTTTAGGTGTGTGTTCGGAAAAGAGGCTACGAGTCGGGGGCGGGGTCAGTTGTTCCTGATTGGCCGGGGCGCGGGCGGCGCTGCGCATGCAAGCCTCCAACGCCAGACTTACCGGCTGGCAACACAACACAGCACACGACACGAGACGCCACGACACAAACACGTAGCATTCAAGACACAAGACAACGTCACAGCGCATGCACACACATGACATGGGCATGCTGCATGCAAACTCAAAGTGCGCAGGCGCCGGCCTAGGGCCAGGTTGGCTGAGTTTATCTCTCGTTTAGAACGACTCTTTCCGTTTTTTGTCTTTTTTATTACAGTGCTTGATCTTTTAGTCACGCATTTAAGTTTAGGTTTAAGAGGATTTATATTTTAAGTTGCGTTGCACAGTATACAACATTTAGAGCAAATTTCCTCGCCGCCTGGGTCAAAGTCGCCGAGTCCGCCGCGGCCCGGGCAAGGACGTCGCTCTTGATTTACTCTCGGTTTCGTCTGCTTCGGAGTCTTAGTGAGCGGGGGCTTTAGAGGCGGCTGCGGGCGCCGAGGCTTAGCCGCGTTTAGGCCACCGGGCGAAGGCTGCGCGCGGGCTTAGTGGATGCGGTTTAAACCAGGTTTAGTCCGTGTTTGCAGTGTTGAGGAGCAGTTTTAGGCGGAAGCCCGGGGGCGGGCTCGCGGCCGGCGGCGGCGGCGGAGGCGATGGCGGCAACAAACGCGTGCGCAGAGCGGCAGGCGGCGGGCGGGCGGGCGCGGGCGGGGAGGCGGGGGGGGAGGGGTGCGGATGCCGGGGACGGGCGGGCTGTGCACCCTAGCGAGCCGGGCGCCTGCGCGCCCGGCGAGCGCTTGAAGGGCGCTTGCCTGCTCGGCGCACCCTGCACGGGCGGCGCACGGAAGAAGAGAAAGAGTTGGCGGACTAACAAGTTGGTTAGGATGGAAGTGATAAGGGGTCAAAGACTGTTAGAAAATAATATTTAAAAGTATCATTTTAGGCGGGATAGACAGAGCTGTATGGCTGGCAATGACGCTAATATTCAACTTGGGTATCCTCTGGTTTTTAAAAGCTTTGTTTGGTTTCTTCTTCACTTAGCGGGACTTACCAGCTTTAACCAGCTTGTTATTAGAAGTGAATTCTTCTCAGTCACTATTACATGCAATGAGAAGAAAATGTGTTCTGTTAGTTAGCCAGTACAGCCACACCAACACCACCGAGCGCGCGGGCGGCGCCGGGCGCGCCGGCTTCCCGAGGCCCTCCCGCGCCCGGCGCGCAGCGCGCCGCCCCGCGCCGCCGACTTGGACATTGAAGAAAAGCCAGTTCTAAATCCTTTGCGCTTTGTTCACGATTCACTAGAACTAAAGCGGCGCCTCTCCTCGGCTCCCAACCCGCACATCGGCCCCCGGCGGAAGAGAGCGCCGAGCCGCGAGTGGACCCACACTTGAGAGCGCACGCCCGGCTGGGAGCGGCCCGGCGGGCGAGCCGAGAGCGGGGCGGCCCGGGCGAAGCGGCGTTGCGCGCCCCCCGCGTGGCTCGCCGCCGGGCCTCCGAGGCCGGAGCCGTCGGCTCCGGCAGCGCGAGACATAACTTACCGTTTAACCAAGCGTATTGTGGTTTTAGGATTTGGTTCTTTTCGTCTGTTAGGGAAATCATCCAAGTACTTACATGCTCGGCCAGCAACAGGCATCAGGCAGCGATCAGCACAACAGTCCGGGCAACCGCCACGCGGAACGCCGCTCCGAGGAACTAGCTCCCAACGCCCCGGCGGCAAAGCGGCAGTGGGGTGGCGGAGGCGGCGGGGTCGCGCCGACCCGCCGCCGGCCAGCCTCCGCCTGCGCGCGCGCTCGGAGTCCCGCCGCCTCCCCGCCGCGCCCCGCTGCCGCTCTCTCCCACGCCGCGACTCGCCCGCTCGTGGTTGGCGGCGGCGGCGGTGACGGGCGGCGCGCCGCGCGCGCGCACTTATCGCCTCATTGCGCTTCCAGGCCGCGCTGTGCGGCGGCTGCTCAACAGCGCGCCGCCGTGGCCAGTGAGTTATTCGCGGGGCAGCGACGGGGCGCACGAGCCCCCAGGGAAAAGCCCGGGGCCCACGTCGCGCGAGCGGCAGCCTCTGGGTTTGCAAATTGCCAGCTGGCTCAACCAATGTCAGAACGATATTTCGAAGATTGTTTGTTTAGTACTTCAGGATTCTCTTTGAAATTCACTAGCAAAATAATTTACTGAAGATTTTGAATAAAGGAATAACTTTCAGTAATTTAATATATGTAATATTTGGTTTATCTGCAAATACTACATTGGCATTCTTTTGATATGTCAAAATTTCACAAAGTTTTTAGGATATGATTAATTATAATTCTTCTTTCTTATAAGTAAAGAAGTCTTCATAATATTTCGTTCCTTTGTACATTTGTCCATAAATTGTTCGAAACTGCACACATTTGTGAATACCCATTAAAATACTAAGAAATTCTCAAGGAGAGTCTATTTAGGCAATAGCGCTGCTGTCCGTTCGCCAACCCGGAGGCCAAAGCCCAACGCAATGCGCTGGCGTGGTGGGCGGCACGGCCGCAGCGCAGTCCCATCTAGCACGCACGCACTCGCACGCCATCCACACGCGCGTGCGCTCGCCCAGCCGCCGTGCGTCGCGCGCCACTCACCACGTCGATGATCTGCATGAGCGTGAGTCCGAAACTGAGCTGCAGGGGGTCCGACTCGTTGGCGACGGGGCGCTCCAGCACGTTGTAGTGGTCCAGGAGGGTGTGCAGCAACCGCTTCTCGTGCGGGCCCTGCAGCGACTCTGCAACACACGCACACAGCATAAGCCTATTACTAACATTTGGCTCATACATACACAACTTTCACTATTGAAATAGTGAATTTTAAACTCAGGTATCAAAAAATTAGGAAAATAATCAACACAAATTCACCATTTCCCATGAAAGTATCAATATTATAACAAATGAAATGATAGTATAATTTTCGAGGTCCTGAAGATAGTTCCTTAACATCTGCACTGCAAATATTCCAAAGATAAATATATTTTACGGTCAAAAACAGCAAAATAGAAAATTTGAGAAACAGTTTAGAAGATAACATTTGAATATATTCATCTTTGTACCTAACAAACATAAATAACATAATAAACAAGAGAAAAATACAGTTCTTCAAAAATTCTTCAGCAATAATATTATTAAAATTAACTTATTTCGATACTTGAAGATCATCTTCTATTACTTATTTTACGCAAAAGAACCCATGTCTTAAATCCACTGCTAATCAAATTTCCATTTGTATTCTTTATCGAACTCTGTTTAAGAATTAGTAATCACTTCAAATGAGCATGCTTTTTAATGTTATGTAAAGATTCTCATTGGAATCTTTTTCTCAATTTAAACTATAATAAATTTATTTTAACGAAGAACATTGAGTATGAATCAATTTATTAGATATTTTACTCACAACATAATTTTGAAAAGAAAAACATATAATAATTTTAAAAAGTCCATCCAAGTGCAAATTGTTTATGTGTCGTCCCTCTCCACTATTGTGTCCGTTAGCGTCTGCAGGACAACCCCTCGTGTATTCGATTGTCCAGCTCCCGCAGCGAAAGTTGCAGCCCAGGCATCGTGACCGCGGCCGCCTCACCTCCTGCGTTGCCCCTCCTCCTCGCGCCGGTGATAACTCCAACTTGCATACTATAATTAAATCCGCACCAAGAACTTGTTCTTCGCGTTCCCGCGCGCCCGACAAAAAGCGGCCGGGCGCGGCCGCGTACACAGAGAGGAAACTTGCAGAACAATTAATTAACTACATCTCGAGAAATCCAATAATTAACATTCTTCCGGAGAGCGGAAGACGCGCCGGTTTCTTGCGCGGCGCCACCTGCGTGCGGCGAACCGGAGAAGGAGTAAGTTGGGGGGAGGGACAGGGGGGGCAGGGCCCCGGCGTATTTGTTATTACCAAGCGCGACAACTACTTAGAACGCTAGTCATGTAAGGGTTGTGCTTGTTACATCCAGGGAGGTGGCGGTGTTCCTCGCGTTCTAATGTGAGATCAGGAGCCGAACAACTTGCGCTTTATTTCCATCTCCAGGTATCACCTTCAACATAATGCTGCCCGAGCCGGGACGAGCACTGAGCTCTCGAATGCTCTCCCGACCTATATGGCAGTATAGTGTGTATACGTGTGTGTGTGTGTGTGTGTGTGTGCGTGTGTGGTGTTAGGGGAGAGAAGGGGATAAGAATAAGAAAGGAAAAGGCCATATGCGTTCTGTAGCTCGTTTGTTAAGGTACTACATGGACATTGGCCTAGTATTGCTAGGCGGAACGCTAGGCCGCTAGAATTCCCCTCCAGACAGTGGTTGAATTGCGCTGCTTCTCGCGAATCGCAGGACGAGCGGCCAAGTGGCGGGCGCGGGCCGTTGGCAGCGGACGAGTGCCACGAAACGGGGCTGACTTCGTCATATTGGCGTGTCTGCTGTGGAAATTTAAGCGATGTGAATCTAACAGAGCAGACAGGAAGAGAAGCGAAGAGAGAGAGAGAGAGAGAGAGAGAGAGAGAGAGAGAGAGAGGGAGAGAGAGAGGGAGAGAGAGAGGGAGAGAGAGGGAGAGAGAGAGACAGAGATTGTTGGTGTAAGTGTAGAAAAACTCGTTTAATTGTATCGGGATGGATAGTGATCGAAAGGGACACAGACTCCACATAATTCCCTAAAAAAAGGAGAGCCGCTTAAGGATGAGGAAAATGGAGTTTGATTCTTAATGGTAGCAGATAACTGTGGGAAGGTATTCAAATCGTAGGTGTTAAATGGTAAAGAAACAAAAGTAAAAAACATGTGCGGCATGTGAAGTGAGCAGAAAACTCAACAGAGAAGATAATTAAAGCAAAATTTTGATTGACACGAATGAAATGAGTGGGTAATGAAAGCAAGCAATTAGAATAGATAGACAAGGAAGTAACTGCAAGTGTATTCAGATTTGGAAGTAGTGGACAATGTTAATGCGGAGAATGAGGAAGAAGGGTGAGAAGGCGCTATCGGTGACGCCGTGCGGTGCACGACGTGTGAGGAGGCCCAAGGCAACGCGCGGCGGTCCCTCCTCTCGCAATTAAAACTTGGCCCCGGTGCCCCAACCGAGGAATGCGGTTCAAGCGGGCTTCCTCCTCGCCCACCAACTCTCCCCGCCCCGCCACCGTGCGCCGCCCCCGCACATGCTTCCGTAGGCACGCATCACGGCTTAATGGTCGTCGACGAATGAGTCAGGAGAAATGAGCTACATGATGCGACGCTCACTGCGTTGAGGAGTGACGGTAGCGTGTGAAACGTGAATGTGGATATATAGTTGATGTAACTTACAGAAATACATTAACGAATTTTTGGTATCTGCACATGGTAAAATCGTGCCGATGCAGGCACACATCCCAACTGAAGCGTTTTATTGATGGCTTAGAATGAGGGTTTGTTATCCATAAGAGGCGATGATCAGTGCATCTAGAAAAGTATTATTTCACAGTACCGTAAACTGTGTGCAATGAGCCAGTGTTATAAGTAAATTATTTGGTATATTTATAGCATGGAATTAATCATATTCTTCGTGCCAGAATATACTTATAACTTGCCGCAGTTTATGATGTATACTTGTTGGGTTTGTGAGCTCTAGCTTGCAAATAAAAAAAAAAACTTGATTGCAGACCTTTAATTGTAGCTGCCCTTGACTTGATTTCCCAAATGCCAGCGAATACACAGAATTCAATTTTTTGCATTACATGTACTTCATTATGAGGTTAATACCACTCGCATTAGTGCAATGAATTACACATTTCGCATTTAGATTGCATTTACAAAAAACAATTTTAAATAATAACAATTTTCTCGCAATTTGCACAACAGCTTTCCTCCCTCACAGAAAACACAATGAACATTTAATAAAACTCGCGTTCCGTAATTCAATTCCACATGCAACAATGCTCCCTGAATTTGACAGAGTCCGTGCAGCCGGTGCAATTAGTTTGCGAGGGAGCGTGGAAGCGCTGTGAAGAGGGCGCAGTGGCACTGCGCCCGTGTCTCCGGGGGCGCCTCTTTGGCTCTCATTTGTTTCCGCTCGCTAACGGCAGCTCCCCGCTGTTCTCTTGCTTAGCTGTGCCTCCGCAGCGGCTTCGACTGGCCTTTATGAAGAAACTTCCGGCAGCCCGCTTTGTGGCTTCTTCACAAGCAGTCGGTTGGTGGTGTTTATTGCGATTCTTAATATTTTGTTCATACCTTCGCCGTCTTCGCCTCTGGTTGTGGTCGTGGAAAAGGCAGTCCCTGAACCTGACTCTCAGGAGGTAATGTACAAGAGGTATATTTGAGACGCGAAATAAAATGAAGAAAAATGTTCCTTCTAGTTTTTGTGAAACGAAGGACAATAAATGCTAAATTAGAGAAACAGAGAATGTAGCTTAACATTGATCTGGAAGTAGGAGAATAACAAAAATTACAAAATGTACAAACATTTTCTGGAAATGCGTTTATGTTCTCCATGCATGAGACAAATTATTTTAGAGGTTGAGGGGCCTTATTAAGTGAAAATGGTATATTCCATAAATTACATTACTTCGTTTCCGTTTAAGTCACGATAGTTAAATGTGTTTATTATTTATTAGTTAAAACTTTGCAAGCCAAACATCAATGAAGATATTGTTTATACATGATTGTAAATGGAAAAAGAGTCTTTTTCAAAGTATCTATGCTCTTGCAGTTGAAATAAGTATTTACTTCATTCTTGTTATTCTTTTATTTCAGCCTCTTATCATTCACACACACACAATGCTAAGTAAATTTGTATTTGAATAGAAAGTGTGGAAGTGTCAATTGGGATGGTAATACCGTATGACAGCGAATGACATTAATGCGACTGGAACAAATGAATAATTTTAAACGGTGATCCTCCCAGTCAGTGTAGTCCTAGATGTAGGTTGTGGGAGAACGGCCTAATAACGAAAATTAACGTACGATAGTTGGAAATTTATCAACAGTGTATGACAACGTGATAGGGACGTATGTGACGGGACAACGTGTTTAACAATATCATTAACGTCATCTTTGCATCATCTCCCTCATTTCGGACGTCAGCTCAGTGGGAAGATGTGTCCCTCATTTGTCCACTTCACTTCTTTATAATCAGTGGGAGGAGTTAACAGACTCTACAATTGTTCAAATCTCACACAAGAAAAATGGCAAACGTTCGCATCTACTTGACTGTCCGGAAGACGCCGCCATCTAGTCAGAGATGCCAGCGTTTTGGCTGTCATTTTCACGTAAGTACCATTTTCCTCAAAACAAAATGGGATTTTCGCCCTGAGGATGGTCGCAGTATGAGCCTAGGCTCTTTCGCGACCAAAGCTCTAGCCAGCCTCCAGGCTCAGGCCCAGGCCCAGGCCCAGGCCGCGCGGGAGCCGCAGAGCCCTCGACGCTCTGCACGCGGCGCACGTCGCTCAGGGGCTTAATTGGGGGGGGAAGGCTATGGGGGCGGACGCTCCCTTCCATGAACAAATGCCGGGCGCGCTTATTTGCCTTCCGCGCCGCGTCTCCTCTCCTCGGGAAAAAGTTGATTAAGTCTGCTAAATATTTTTTAGGTCTGTTTGCCCCGGCGTCCTGCCGCCGATGCGGATTCGTGACGCCCGTCTCTGTCCACAGGCACATAGGGGGCGGCGACGGGTGAGGTGGAGGGGTGCTCTCTGTACGCCGCTGGGAACTGTTGCTGTCGGCAGCCCGGGAGGGAATGGGTAACCCGTGCCCCGAAAGACGGCAGGGGCGGTGGCCGGGGCCGGGGCCGAGGACCGGCGTGAGTGGGAGTGGCGTTTGGAGGTAAGTGAGCGGTGCTAGTTCGGGACGGAAGGGGATGGAACGAAATGCGGGGGAGTCGCGGGGGGGGGAGAGAAGTGAAAGGAAACCCGAAAATGAGAGAGGGGTTGCAGGGCTAAGCAGAGTTGGAGGCATCGCTCGAAAGGGAGGAGGCTGAAGGGACATGAGGGGATGAGGGTGGCAGAGGAGGGGAGCAGGCCGGAGTTCGGGGGCGTGGCGGCTAATCTACCCTTTAGTAGCGATCTTTCACTTGCTTTCGCTCGATGCACCCGGGCCGGATAGTGTCATTGCTCTTACTCAATAAATATAATTTGCGGTTTTACCATCAGAGCAACTCTACTGATCCTCAGAATCACAACTGATTTGTGTGTTCCATGTTACAACTCGATGTTCCATGAAGAATACGAGTGACTCTGTAACACACTCTGAAAATTCAAAAAATAATTGTGTGCCTATATGTTAATGCATGTTTTTTGTGTGAGATAGAGGGATTTGTAAAATAATGTTTAGTATAATATAAAGGCAAGGAAAAAATATATGCCATAGAATACTGAGACCCGATATCATATACAGTAAAATGACATAAATATGTGAGCAAACATTTTAGAAATTGAAATAGACTATTCGCAGTTCGAGTAGGACAGGGTAAAATCAAGCTGGTTCAATGCAAGAAATTAATTCTTCAATATTCAATATTCATTCACATAAAGATAGATTATATTGAGTTTATTTATCTTGATGAGAACGGGTATAAAACTTATTTGTTATTGATTGTCTCTCTTTTCAAATATACATCCCTTGGGTCCGTGAAAACGTCTCTATGAAATCAGAAATGCTGAATGTATCTAAGGACACGTAAAAAATGAAGGAATTTAGAAGACCTTTTTATATGTCATTTTTTATAACAAAGATTACTGAAACTCTTTCGAGTAAGCTTGTGAATTATTATTGAATTCTCTGTGTAGTCAGACATGACTTCTGCCAAGAATGGAAGTTTTTCCGAAAATAATATTTGAAAAATCGTATCTAAGATTATTTGCAACTCGTTAATCGTCTTCTCGCGAGTCGTTCTTGGTGTAAATGATCAATTTAAAGATCTCGCGGAGTTAGTTGACCAAGCGGGTGCTGGCAGTAGCCTCTCACCAAATACGAATGCTCTCGCATCCCCGAGATTTCTACAGCGACAGATTGGTCAAGAGCATAAAGGTATAGGCCGGGGGCGATTATTGAAGTGATATAAAAGTGTAAGCATGTGAATTCAGAATTTGATGCGTAATATGAGGGAAATGAAATGGAGAAACTAATGAAAACAGGGAGAAAATGATGGACAAGATGGACGGAAGACAAAAACTAAGGGGAAAGATCACGAGCGGAGGATTTTGAGAGCCAATGAATTCGGGGAATTGAAATATTGAAAGAAAGAAGTACTGAAAGACAAAATAAAATAGTTAAAAGGAACGAATTCGAAGTGAGTAAAACAAGTAAAAAGAGAATAATTGAAATTTAGGGTAATTATTTATGACAAAAAGCAAATTGAGGTAAAAGGTAGAAGTATCTACCAAAAAGGGTCTCATTTTATTTAACACGCAAAACGACGGACAGAACACAATGGAAAAATATTTTCAAAAGTGGATATACTATTCGTCTGACTCACCAGGGTGTTCATATCACAGAAGTGATACAGTGGTCGTACAACATAGATGGGAGCAGAGTTAGTTCATTTTTTCTTATTTTGAAACTACCCCTGAATTTCTACGGTGGGAATTGATTTTGAAGTAGTAATAATAATAAATAATAATGGTTTTGCATTGTTGTAAAACGAGACTAAAGACAATTTAAAGACTCCGTAGAAATTTTGGTTCAAATATGGTGAAACAATTGAAATTAGAATAAAAAATATATGTTACCTGTGACTGAGAATTTGTCTAGCGCTGACAAGTACGTAGCAGGTAGAAGTTTGCATTTCAACATAATTAATATTTTAACTTAAAAAAACTTCGATATAATATCTTTGCTTGCCAACTATAAGCTCATGAATGGATTTTCTATCAAGACTTACTCTACTGAGTTGGTTTTTAAAATTATATAATTAATAAGTGACGCCAGCCAAGCCTGCAGTTTCCTAATTTTAAAATAATGTTAACCGATTTGATAGAATAAACAGTAAATTGTAGTAAGAACTTCTGAAAACGCATTTAGAGCCCATTACCTTCTATTTAAAGAAAAAAACACGAAAATAGAAGAAACATAACTCAAATTTCTTTCTAAACGAAACCGCTTAGCGTTTTAAAAGTAGATTCACATAATTGACGGTGCTTTCTTGCGACCCGAGCGCCATGCAATGGAAAGAGCGACTACAGCTATCATTGTGGCGGGGAAACAGCAGAAGGTCTGCCGCTGCACGAGCGTGGGTGGGCATCGAGGTGGGTGGCGGGGGCCAAAGAAGGAGTCAAGTGCGCAGGCGCCTCGCCACGCCCCGCAATGGAGAGCGCCCGGCGGCAAGGCACACAAACGCGCACTTGGAAAGGCCAATGCCAAAGGAACGAGAACAGAGGGAGAGGGAGAAAGAAAGTGGTCACACCATTTCCGCTAAAGGAGAATCAATTAGAATGTTGCATGCAAATTTGTGGTTAAGTAATGAAACTTATATTAATTAAAAATCTATTCACCAAAACGTGAAAGGAAGGACATAAATAATGAATAAGTACAGTAAAGTTTATTGTAAGTCTCTTCTCACTTAGTATGTATTTGTTATCAACACATTTTTTTCGCATTTGACGTCGCCAGCCGACCATCAGAATTGCAATGCATTAGCAGGTCGCAAATTACGCAAATGACCTCCCGAGTCTACTGTAACGTATTAGCCAGCGTGCCTCATGGCATCTATTTGGGGACTCTTGGTAGAGGATTAGCCTAGCCACAGGAAGTAGGGTTTTTCCGTAAAGGGAAGAACGCGGAAACGTGAGACCTAAAGCGCTTGGGAGTATCCCGGCCTATAGAAAACTTTTCACTGTTATAACAAGCCGAGGGGTAGGGCGTACGGTGTAGTCACAGTGACCCGCCTAGTTATAACAGAGCTGACGAGCCAAGTGGAGGAACCTCCGTGCGTGTGCACAAAACTTGGCGCGCCACGCGGTGCATATGCGACCAGACCTCGCGAGCTCAAGTCACTAGTTGACGAAGTCTGCGACTTTAGGTCCTTGGGTGGACTTGTGTCACGGGGGAGCGATGCTGTGTGGTGCCTCCGAGGTGAAGAGTGTTGAGTGCCACGATCACGCCGATTCTCAATCGGATGAGATCGCTCCTGCGATCGAGGCAAACCAGCGTTGGTGCACCAGAACGGACTTTGGGTCCCAGCGTGACATCCGTCACGGAAGCTAGGCTTTGTGCGCGCTTCAAAAGTAGGAGTGGTGAATGCCACATCCAACCTTTCACGGTTGGATCGCTCCGCATCAGGCAAATTCCGAAGGTAGGTTTGTCGCTAGTTTGTAAAGTAGGGATTTATAAAAGTGTGAATTTTTTTGTTTTTATTTGTTAATAAATATATTTGTTATATGAAAGCTCTGTGTATGTGGTCGCTGTGAGATCCATGACGTCACAGACGATAGACATAATTGGTGGCAGCGGTAAACGAATCCCACGGGGGAGGAGGATAGATCACGCCAAATATAAACATAATTGGTGGCAGGCGTAATCGAATCTCACGGGGGAGGAGCTAAAAGTGCACACCAAACTATAGACATAATTGGTGCAACGGTAATCCAACTACTACCCGAAGAAGAGCATAGTGCAAATTAACTATACGCATAATTGGTGGTAACGTGGCTGGGTCAGTGCGTGGGGCGGGAGTGTCGACGGATAGACATAATTACGCTACAACCGCACGAGAGCCGAGAATCAGCGAGCCAGACGCCCAAGCCATCACTACAACGCCAGAAGGATTTCGTCAAATACGTCAACGTCAACGCCGTTTTCATCAAATACGTTTATTCTAAATATTCTAAGTTGTTTGGAGTCTTCAACTTTTTCTCCGTGATGTGATTAGGGAATACATTTAAATAAATACCAAGTGGATATAATAGGAAGGAACACCCTCTTCTTTCTTTCCTCGATCTGTTCGTATTTGCATGTGCGCCAGTCATCAGATAAGTAAACCCTTCCTCTTAAAAAGGAGACGAGGCGGGGGCGGGGGTGGGGGTCGAAGAGGAGCAGGTTGGCGGAGGGCGCGCCGCGCCAAGCGTCTGTTGGCGAGAGCGGCGCGGCGGCGCCGGCGGCGGCGTAGACGTGTTGTCTTTGGAGTAACAATGTTTGCCCCCGCCGCCCTCGCCGCCGCCCCCGCCGCCATGTCTGATCTCGCTGGGCGGCGGGCTCCACACCCTGCGACTCTATCATATGACATATGTTATTGTTCTGTAATAAAAGTCACACTTACCGAGTGTTTTGTAATCATTTTGTACACATTTTCTGGGTTAATACTTACTACTTTCTCTTTTTGGATTAAGTTTGTACTTATAATTTATAAAAATTTCAGATGTCTGGTTTTCCCGGAGTGAATTTGTTTGGAGTGGATTATTTTTGTTTCTTGCATTCGAAAATGTTAATCAATTATTAAATAAAAAATGGGAACACTTTTATGATACAGCAGACAATATCGCAAGTATAAAACATAAGAAACCATTATTTAAAATACATTGAAGATTTCTTACCAAAACCATACTAGTCTAAATTCGAGATTTTTCACGAGGCATCGAAAATAGCGTAGACATATATTTATAATTTATCCCCACGTTATATCTTTCCATATTTGGCACTTGCCGATAGGAAATGTCTCAGCAAATAGCGACAGTTTAGAGAATAACTTGGTAAAATATATCAAAATACGAAAGTTTGGAACTTGTTTGGTTCTTGTAAGATACCACTAAATAATGGCACTGGTCTGCATGGTTCTGGAGTTTTCTTCAAAATACATCTTGTTTATAAAGTGTATCATCTTTGTTTTCAAATACAAGTGTTTTTTCTCTATTATCTTCGAATTTTTCATAATTACTACTATTATGATGTATTAGACATTTCTAGTAAGTTACTTGTGTTGAAAGCTATCAAATATTACGAAATTCGTTGTTTAAATTGTTACGTTTGGCAAAACTGTAGCTCGCGACAATACTACTCTTACATTTACATCGATTCATGTTGAGTTTACTATCAGTTCTTAATTGCAGTAAGGAATTACATTTCTGAGGGGACTCTTTTTGCTGTGTGATTTGCTGCTGCGCTATTTGATGTTTGTTTTTTGAATAAAATGCCTTCCATAAATTGTAAAAATAATCCTGACATATTTTGTCTCGGTTGTAGGAGTTTTGTGCCAAGAATAAGACGAAATAGCAAAAACTTTGTTTAAAAGGCATATCATGCTTACTTTGGTATTAAACTAAAATATCTGGCCAACAAAAGGGCTTCCAAAAAGTCTGTCAAACTAGTGTTGAACAATTAAGGAAATAGAGTCAAAAAATGGCAAGATTTACTTTTTCAATGATTTGGCATGAGCCTCGAAAACCTGAAAAATATCATGAAAACCTAAAATATATCGTTCATCCAAATCTCTTGTCAACAAAAACACCATCTGTCGTCAATCAGTTTTTCCTGTGCCATCTCCACCGGAAACGTTTCAAAATGAACGATCTTTATACTCTGAAACAAACTCTGAAGGCAATTGCCGGGATTCAGATCCCCATCGAGTCTCACAGTTCTCACAAAATGAACTTAATGGTGTGGTAGGTGACTTGGATCTTTCTAAGGCTGCTGCTAAAGTCCTGGGATCAAGACTAAAAGAAAGGACCTCGTAACTCCAGGCACATCATTTGCATGATAAAGGCATCCTGAAAAGTAATTTGTCCCGTACATCCGCCAAGAAGACAATCTTTCATATTGCCATGATATTCCTGGTCTAGTGAATGCTATGAGAGCTGAAAAATATATCATAAGTGACTGGAGGCTTTTTATAGACCTTTAAAAAGTGAGACTGAAAGCTCTTGCCTTATGTAATGGGAACAAATATTCTTCAGTTTCAATTGCCCATTCAGTTCTCAAGGAAACATACAAGAACATGAAATTAGCTATAGAGAAAATGAAATACGAAGAGCATAAGTGGCAGATGTGCGGAGATATTAAAGTTATCGGTCATGCTTCTTGGTCAACTATGATGCTCCTTGGTCAACAGTCCGGGTTCACGAAGATGCCATTTTTCGTATGTGAATGGGAGAGCCGAGCACGATCTGACCACTGGACTAAAAACGATTAGAAACTGATAAACTTGTTCAAGGAACCAAAATACACTGTATGACAGTCTTGTGAACCAAAAAATGTTATCATTACCACTTTACACATAAAATTGTGACTTATGAAGCAACTTTTAAGTTTTTAAAAAAGGATAGTAATTGCTACAAATATACATGCAAAACATTTCCAGGAATATCTGAAGCAAAGATTAAAGAGGGAGTACTTGTTGTAAGTTAGAAAAAGATACCATATTTGAAAAAAAATGACACAGATCGAAAAATAAGAATGGACAGCTTTCAAGGAAGTCATTAAAAACTACGTAGGAAATCACAAGGATCCAAATTTTAAAAATATTGTAAAACATATTCATGAAACGTTTAGACAGAAAGGGTGTAATATGAGTGACTTCCTATACTATCACTTATATTTTTCCAGAAAATCTTGATTCTGTCAGTTAGGAGCAGGGTGAAAAACTAACACATCAATGAGATGGAACAACGTTATAGTGAAATGTATGTTAGCAGACTATTGCTGATCACCGATACGAAATGAAAAAAAAAACCAACAATTTTTATATAAGGAAATTTAAAAAGTATTATTTGGAAATAAATGAATTAGAAAATGTTATTAATGTTCAAATAAATGAGATAACATGATCATAGTGTTCAAATATTGTTTCTATTAAATATTTATGTTGGTTTATTGTAATTTAATATATATATATATATATATATATATATATATTTGTGCCACAAGTAATGCTTTACTTTTATTATTTCTTGTATTGTAAAAAAACTGACACGTGGTGAGGCAAAACGGATTTCATGAGAGCGTAGGCTTCCGCGGCCAGAGCCAGTGTTTACTTGGCTGTTCGGGAGACACGGCGTCCAGGCACAGGAGCCAACGTTTCGGTCGCCATTCTGCGACTTTCCTCGGAGCTTAGTATTGCTACCCATTTACCCACGTAAACACAAAACGGATTTCATATTCATGTTTATCATGGTCACGTGAAAGTTATTCACCTATTAAAATAAAAAAAAGCCAAAAAGTTAAAATTTGCAGACCTGGGTTTTTAAAATTTAAAATATCATAAGGGAATTTAAGAGAAATTTTAAATTCCCCTCATTTTTTGATTATTTCAGATCACGTTCAAAAATGAATTTACACGAAAACTATATTTCTCAATGTTCTATTTTTTATGTGGCCTTTAGTTCTCACAACCCTTTTATGTATAATACTTTTTGATAATTCCATTTGTATAAAACTACTTAAATCAATCCCAGCCAAATCAGGAGATAAAGGTTGCAAAATATCGTCTGTGGGCCGTGCGTTCACTTGCCAACCTCAATGAGAACGAGTCACGACACTCCGCGTCCGACGCGAAAGAATGTCACCCAGGCATTTCTTGAAATATTCCTACCGATCAGCTGAAGTAGCGACCTTGAATCCGGGACGGGTCCCTTGCGGAACAGCTGCGCCAGCGCTCTGGCTCCCGTGCCCGCGCAAACCCGCTTACGCACTTGTGCGGGCGCACCAAAAAGCGGGCGGGCGACGCAATGCGGTTAGGCGGGGCTCTCCGCAGTGAGAGGTCGCTGACGCGGTGGGTGGGGGCGCCCCCCCCTGGGACTCAAAGGCTGCGCTGCAGCTCTCTGACGGTTAACCACGGCTACCTGGCAGGTGGCGGCCGAGACGCCCAAGGCTTGCGCTCAGAAACAGAGAGAGAGAGAGAGAGAGAGAGAGAGAGAGAGAGAGAGGCAGGGATAGTGTGCCGTGAGTGAGATGGAGGGGGAGGGGAAGGGGGAAAAAGAAACCGTAAAAGAAATGAAATGAGGAGGACGGCGAAAGATAAAAAAAAAAACGCGGGCGAGGTCTCGTAGAGAATTAAGAAGAGGAGAGTGAAAGTATTTCCACTGTGAAAAGAAGGATTTACCAATCATAGAAGTAATGGAGGCCGAAGAAATTATTATGACAGAGAGAAACGAGAGAGAGAGAGGGGAGAGAGAGAGGGAGAGAGGATAGAGAGAGGAGGAGGGAAGAGAGAGGAGGAGAAGATAGAGAGGAGAGAGAGGGGAGAGAGAGCAGGGACGAGAGAGAGGGACGAGTAGAGGAGGAGGGAAGAGAGGGAGAGAGAGAGGCGAGGAGAGAGGGTGGAGGAAGAAAGTGAGAGAAGGGTGGAGGGAGGGAGGAGGCTAAGGGGGAGAGGAGGAAGGAAAAACAGAGAAAGAAGACAGGTAGTTAGGAGAGAGGGAGAAGGGAGAACCGCGAAAATGAAACGAGTAAAAAAAAACGCGAAAGAGTCGCGTAGGGAATAGAAGAGAGAGTTAAAGTATCCACTGTGAAAAGAGCGATTACAATGATGAAAGTATACGAGAAAAATTAATGAGAGAGGAGAAAGAGAGAGAGAGGAGAGAGGAGAGAGAGAGAGAGAGAGAGAGAGGCAGGATAGTGGTGCCGTGAGTGAGATGGAGGGGAGGGGAAGGGGGGAAAGAAAACGTAAAAAATGAAATGAGGAGGAACCGAAGATAAAAAAAAAACGCGAGAGTCGCGTAGGGAATAGAAGAGAGAGTGAAAGTTGTCCACTGTGAAAAGAGGATTTACAATCATGAAGTATACGAAGAAATTATGATGAGAGGAGAAAGAGAAGAGAGAGGGAGAAGAGAGAGAGAAGAGAGAGAGAGGGAGAGAGAGGAGAGGAGGACAGGGATAGTGTGCCGTGAGTGAGATGGAGGGGGGGGGAAGGGGGAAAAGAAAACCGTAGAAGAATTGAATAGAGGACCGAAAGATAAAAAAAACGGGCGAGAGTCCGTAGAGAATAGAAGAGAGAGTGAAGTATCCACTGTGAAAGAGAGGATTTACAATCATGAAGTATACGAAGAAATTATATGACAGAGAGAAAGAGAGAGAGAGAGGGAGGAGAGAGAGGGAGAGAGAGAGAGGCGAGAGAGAAGAGGGAGAGAGAGAGAGAGGAGAGAGGAGAGGGAGAGAGAGAGAGGGAAGAGAAGAGGGAGAGGAGAGAGAGGAGAGAGAGAGAGGCGAGAGAAGAGAGGGAGAGAGAGAGAGGCAGAGAGAGAGTGTGTGCGCGGAGAAGATGAGGAGGGAAGGAAGATAAGAGAACGAAGAATAAGAAATAAAAGAAAGAAGAGAATTAAAGAAAGAACAGGAAAAAAAAAACATAAAGACTGATCCAATGAGAAGATGATGATGGACATAAAAGAAAAGAAGATAAGAGGACTAAAAGAAGAGATGGAATAGAAAAAACAGAAAACTGGAATATAAAAGAAAAGTAAGAAGAAAAATATAAAAAAAGAGATATAATAGCGAAAGAATGAAGAGTACGAAAGATAAAAAAAAAACGCGGAAAAGAAGTCCTCGTAGGGAATAGAGAGGAGAGTGAAAGTATTTCCACTGTGAAAAGAGGAATTTACGATCATGAAGTATACCGAAGAAATTATGATGAGAGAGAGAAAGAGAGAGAGAGAGAAAGAGAGAGAGAGAGGAGAGAGAGAGAGAGAGAGCAGGGGGATAGCTGTGCCTTGTGAAGTGAAGATGGAGGGGGAGGGGAAGGGGGAAACAGAAAACCGTAAAAGAATGAATGTAGGAGGACCGAAAGATAAAAAACAACGGCGAGGAGTCGCGTAGCGGTAATAGAAGAGAGAGTGAAAGAAGTATTCCACTGTGAAAGCAGGATATTTACAAGATCATGAGTTACGAAAGAATTTAATAGAGCAGAGAGAAAGGAGCAGAGAGGGAGCGAGAGGAGAAAAGAGAGAGGGAAGCAGAGATGAGCAGGGAATAGTGTGCCGTGAGATGAAGATAGCGAGGGGAGGTTGAGGGGTAAAAGAAACCGTAACAAAGAATGAATGAAGGAGGACCGAAAGATAAAAAAAACGCGAGAGTCCGCGGTAGAAAGGCAATAGAAGAGAGACGAGAAAGTATTCCACTGTAGAAAAGAGGGGGAATTACAAATAAATGAACGTATACGAAGAAATTAATATGAGAGAGAGAAAGAGAGAGAGAGCGGGAGAGAGAGGAGAGAGAAAGAGAGGAGAGGAGGAGACCAACAAAGCAGAGAAATATTTCAGACTAAGTGAATGAGAAAAAAATTCTCATTTTATGAAGTTTGTTATCAAGGTGTGTTGAAAGAAATGTTGAAAGAAGAAACATTTTCATTTCAAGTTGACTGTAGATAGAGAACGATAATCGGCAAAAACTATATTTTTAGCTATTTGAGTACACTTAATAGTCTTCTTTCTCCACCACCCAAACAATTTGAAAATTTCAACATGACATGAAAACGTTTTGAATTAATTATAATCGATTATCTTTTTACACTAGAATTCATATCAGTGTTCATATAATATTGTACTCACATGAAATAAAATTAAAATTTTTATTCGTAATGAAGCTCTAAATACCGAAACACATATCTACAGTCATCACAGCAATTCATCCTGCTACAAATAACAAATTAAGCCAATTACCAGAAAATGACGAAAATAATTTTGCAAAGTGTATTAATAAAAATCAAAATTTTAAATGAACATATAAACTCAAACGTGTGGATGTGAATTTATCTCTGATATGAATGTGTTTCTTTGTGGTGAGGTGAACCATGGTAAAAATGGCTTCGATAGTGGGTCGAAAATATTGTTGTATGATTTGTTTACTATGTGATGTTTTTGTGCAAGACGGCAAGAAGTACACGTGGAGGTGAGAACCAATGTGGTCGGTGTGTCTCTTGTTTGAAAAGGTTTCATTGTGATGTGTTTGTGTCATTGAAATGGAGCTGTGCTCGGGGAGAGGTTTTAAATAAATGGCGAATAAGATTGTTATTTTTGAAACGAAATTAGTGAGAAATTTTTATTTTTTGCCAGCGTTCCTCAATATAATTAAACGTATGTTAATAATAATAGTAATAATAATACTCACAAGACATTTTACGTTTGGAACGGATTACGAGTGTTTTCTGAATCCACCACAAAGGTTGAAGATACTTAGCGGTGCAAACATTAGAATATGTCAGAAGTGCTGTTTAAAGTGCTGTGGCTTCACACAGTGTAAGAATAATTTAGAAGTCTAGGCAAAATAAACAAAGCCGTGGGTTCTCAACTCTTTCCAGTTTAGTAGCCATGTCATCTTTCTGCAGAACAATTTATAATCGGTAAGATTCTGAGAATGTACAGATGATATTCCTAACACTTGTTTTACTCCTGTTGCGTAAAAATCTCCGCCCGCGCTGTCCTTCAAAAGCCTCCCGATTGGCAGGTGCCCACAGGAAGCCCAAATCGTCGGGTCGGCCTGAAGGGGCGGCGCCGGGGCGACGCGGGTGGGGGCGGCGCGAAGGGGACTTTTGAGCGGTGTTCTTCGGTTCGGCGGCGGAGCGAGGGGGCGGGGTCGCGACAGGGGCCTATCGTTTGACACGCTTATCAGCGTTCCAGCCCAGGGCACACGCCCCTGCTAATGTAACCTAAATTAAACCTGACGCCACCGCGGCGCCGCGGGGGCAGGTGGCGCTGCGGACGGCGGGGAGTCGGGAGGCGGGGTGCGGCGGGGCGGGGTGCTGAATGAGACACGACTGGGCGTCGCAGGCGAAGAGGGTGGGCGGTGACAGGAGGTTGGAATTTGGGGAGGCGATGGCGGGCAGAAAAGGATATGTGACTAGGTGGATCAGAATTTAAAAAAGATGGTGAAGCCTTGGAGGAGGGTGATTTGGATGTCAGAGGAGGGCAAAGGGAATGTGTGACTACGTGGGTCGCAATTTGGCCACTGTCGCTGGGAAGTGGGCATGTCGGAGGAGGGGAAATATTATTTGCCGGCTGTCTTTACAGCGACTTTCGCTGGGAGGGACTACTTGTAGGATTCAAACCCCGAAACTGGCGGATTTTCAGTCTTCGAAAGGCAGATACGGTCCCTGACTTTAGGAGAACTCTTACATAGGCTACTTCGATCGGTAGTTTTCTGCGACTTCTACAATCCGCAGTACGCGAATGCTGGAGCACCGCCATAACAAACGGGCCACGGACGCGCGCGAGCTTTTATCGACTGGGTTCGGTGCCTCCCGGGGAAAATTCTTGGAGGGAGAAATCCCCTGCAAGTGAACGTATAGGTCGGAGCAGGATTTCACTCTACACCGTGGAGGTACGGCGCCACTATATATTCACTACACTAACGGGAATAAAGACCTTAGCAGTTAACTTTATTAGAAACAATCAATCAATAATTCAAAAAAATAATATGAGAAACTGGGGGGGAGGGGGGCGGGAGGACTTGGAAAGCTATGGGATTAAGGGCAGTGAGGATGTCGGAGGGTGTGTGGTTGAAGAGAACATGCGGCTAGGTGGGACAGAATTGAGGGACAAGCGATAGTGAATCTTGTGTGAGAGGAAGCGCCCGATGCCGGAAGAGGGCAATAATATAAGGCAATGGCTCTTGCGAAAACTTGTAGATAGCCGATGGTGGAATTAGGTGACGTTGGAAGACGAGAAGGTGCATAGGTGATTAGGGGAATTGGTCCAATTGATGTTGGTGCATTGTAGAAAAACGGTGGTAATAAACGGTTGGGAATGGAGTTAGGAGGCGAATACGTTTAGGCAACCTTAGTAATTACTGAAGAAAATTTAATGAGCTATAATTAATGAGTTTGCAGGATTATTTTACCAACTGAATGAAGATAGACAAATTTTTTGAATGGGAGGAGCACCCTTATCCTCAAATGGCTGCATAGCATACGTATATTCGAACAGTAATGAAAATATTACGTTGTTACGTGTTTGACTTATTTGATATGATTTTTATTATTATCAAATTTAAAACAATGTTTATTATATACTGCACTTAAATTTTAATTGATAAACAGGTGATACCACTTTGTTAAAAAACATTAATGAAATATAACAAACTTAACCAGATGATATTAATTTCCTGTTCTATGAACATTGCCGATTATTTCCTTTTTTAATTCTCAGAGAACTCTTAGACCTTGAAGTAAAACGCTACAAATATCGTAGAAGAAAATGAAATGGATTTGAAATATATTTCGTTCTTTTGCACTTTTCGCTCCACTTCAACTTGTCTAAACTAATTAAAAAAGAAGTTGTTCGGGCGAAAGAGTTTTCAGTGACGGTATTTTAGATGCAAATATCTTCGCCCAGAAATAAAAGATACATTCGCGGGGAGGGGTTTCGGGGAGGGAGTTGATTGGAGGGAAATGGGGGCCGTTGAAGGCCGTCGACCGCTTCGAAATCGTCGCCGCGCGCGCGCGCGGGGCGCCGGGACGAGCGCGCTAGTCGATAGCCGGCGGCGCGGCGCGGCCGTCGCGTGCTGCTCCTCGCGGCCGGCGCGCGAACCCGGAGCGCGCGCGGGCGCCGCCGCCGCCATGTTGCCCGCAGCCGGCGGCGGCTCATTGATTTGCCGTCAGCGCGGCCGCGCCGTTGCCGCCGCCGCCGCCGGCCTGGGCCGCCGCGTCTGCATATCTCGCGCAGGGTGCGCCCCCCCCCCTCCCGCCGGGAGCAGCGGTGCGGGGGAGGGGCGCGTGAAGGAAGCGCGCTGCAGAAGCAAGGGGAACACGGGAGGAATCAAGTTCCTCTCAACAGTAACCCCCAAATGCCTAGGTTTCCTGAATGTGAGAGACGTTAAGACGGGAGCTTTGGAATATGTGGGTCAGCAAGACGTGAAACTAATTTTTTTGTTCGTTAATTGTGTTGTTCGTGATCACGGAAGACTAAACCTTCTGGCCACATAATGCGTCCACATGGATTCGCATTTACATGTGACTAGATGATTGTGAAAATGCTAGTTCATCGGTTTTGTTTCCCGTTAGACAAGGAGTATATCTAAAAAGCGCAAGCAGTTGGAATAGACATGTTGAATGTCAAGAATGTTGAACTTCTGCAGATAGGAATGTTGATAAACACATCTCTGCGAGCAGGGACTTATTGGGTCGCGTATGAAAGAGGGAGACATAAAAGGGTATGGGAAGGAGGGTTAGTTGAGAATCGAGGGGTGTGGGTGAAGGAGAGAAAGCAATATGGAACAGATGAAACGAAAGCTCTAGGCTACTGGCAACAAACAAAATGTGTGCAAGGAATGAAGTAAGTAATGAAGAACTATGTTAAATGAAATACCTTTCTGTCCGTGAGATGATGTAAACACATTGGGAATAAAAAATGTTGCGGCTTAAGAGAAGAGATAAATAAAAGTGCATATATGAAAAGTTCCCTTTAAATAAACAAGAGTATAATTATTAAGCAATGTTAACAAAATATAATATTACATTCAAAGAAAATTCAATAGGAAAGAGAGTTGTTCTTTCAATACTATACTACTTGTCTCAAATTAAAAGCGATTCATAAATCTCAATAGCATCTTTTAATTTCATAGACTTTATGCAATTTTCCAAAAATCCCCTATTTAAAATCACCGAATAAAACACAAAATATCCCGGGAACGCCATAATGAATCTTTGGTATGTTTGCAGCAAACCAACATTGCTACAGCAATGACCCCAAAACGAAACATTTCTTGCAAAACCATTCCCATTTTACTCTGGCTAATTTAATCCTAATTATCTCCTTTGTTGCCTTTCTCGCGAAGATATTCCAGACATTAACAGACGACTACTAGATAAACGGCGTCTGCCAGGCGGCACCGGAATAATAGGGGTTTCTCCCGCAGTGCTGTCGCCGCCGCCGCCCCCGGCGTCACCGCCGTTCACCGACCCGTGAGGTTCCGCAGCGAGTGTGAAAAGAACGAACGCGCTTCATTACATGTGGCAGGTCCATTGAGAGCGGTGCCGCCAGAGCGCGCTGCGTTAGTTCGCAGTGCCACCGCTGTTTGTTCTCTAATAATAAAGACAAGTTGACACCACGTATTTATAAGACACGTGGCGCCGAGATGAAACGCGCGAATGGCCGTTTAAAATGAGAAAGCAAGTCTCTGTTTTATCAGATTTAGAGGAAGGGTAGTAATTGAAGCTATGAAGAAGGTAATAATATTTCTTTGAATTTTTAAAATGTAATACGTAATTATTAAACTAATAAATTAAATAACTTGACACTGTGTGAGTAGACCAAACGAATTTAATTCATTAGAATATCTACCATTTCCTACCGCTATTGTCTCCACTGCATCGAAGGCGCGGAGAAGAGTCCCTACGATAATAACCATGAAACCCGGGGAAAATGTTATTCTTTTAGTCAGTGTTATCCAGAAAAACGCATGTTATGTGCAAGTACAGATTATTATGAATTAAATACCGTAATTCGTTTGTTTTGAATTGTTAATTTTGTCCAATTAAACTAATGTTTACAATATTATATTGACTGCGGGTATAACTATATTCATTAGAAGATCGGACGCAGATACTTTGAGTTGTATGCGCAAGAACGCACATGGCATCACAAATGCGAATCAAATCATTATTAAGGAATTATTCAGGAAGAAGATTCATACAGTCAGGGTTAACATACGGGATTATTTTAGATTTGATAATGTTCCTGCTGGAACCCTTTGGAAACGTGATATTTCATTGACAAATATGGTACAATTTAGCCATCAAGTGTTGTCTCTTAAGAAGGGTATAGCATTCTCCAAGAACGTAGCAGGTCTATTGACTGAACTTTTACGAGATAAGATGCATAGAATTATTCACATACTAGCCTAGCCTGGAATGGTATTTCTTTGTTCTTGATGGACCAATACCTGAAAGTCAAACTGTAATGAATAGTCCAGAATTGAAAGATAACTGTAATTGTTCAGAAAATGATCATGACTGGCACATAGATTTTGGTTTATTTTTAATTCTATGTAATTACTTTAAAGGCCAAGAAATGGTTACTTTAGCTTCAGAAGGTGTTGTAGTAGTTTTGTCTGTAAAAATAAAATATTTGTTCACAAACTGCAGTACAATAATGTATCCGTATAAAATCTGATATTAATACAATAGCTTTCTTTCATGCAAAAGCAGACATGTGCGCAGGTGCTTTGGACAAAAGCAAACATGTCCAAATTTTCCACGCAAAAGCAAACGTGTCCTACTTTGAATCTGAAATATCGGCATAATTATAAATAACTGATTTCATAGCCGTATATGGAGACTATTGTAATTATATTAGTAAGCACTAAAGCACATTATATTGTTTCAAAACACGTAGACTTGTCAAAAATTAGTTTTTTGGTGTTTCTGAAAATTCTGATTTAATGGACATATTATTTGAGTGAACGCTCCTTTAATAATACGAATATACAAATACATCCTCGTCTTTATACAAATTTCTCGATCTTCAATGTCTCTGGTTATTCAAAAGTAATAGTTCTCGTTAATTTAAGCTGCCTTAATCTTGTTACAATCCACGATATCGTTCGACAGACTATGTCAAATGTTCGCAACATCAAAGCACATCTTACAATAGGGGTACTTTAAAATGCTTTGAATATCCATTTTAAGCAATATTGTTACTTTGCTACTATGCTCTCCAGCATCTTATATAGTATTTTATCATAGAATATATACAAAACAACATCATTTTTCCTTGACTTGGCGTAAAAGAAATAATTGAATAAATAAAAGGAAGACGTTAAAACGTACTGGCGATTTCATATTTTACTCTGCCATCCGTACTGATTTTAGTCCGATATTATAATGAGCAAGTGGAAACTCATAATGATCCTTGATACTTTGAAATATTAATGTAGGAAGTTCGATATCCAAACATTTAAATACAAAAAACAAAAGATAACAATAATCTGTAACAGAAAGTAAGCATATATATTCTTGATCGCCAAATATTGTATTAAATCTTCTTACTTTTTTCATGTGTTTATCGTGGACTTATTTGTTAAATTCAACATGTTTGTGTGATGCAGTATTCTCATTAACTTACGTCAATATGCGCTTAAGTTAATCCATTAATTTTGTTGAAGAAATCAGACAGGTGAATGATTATGTCAATAATAATTCAAGCGAAATCAGTCAGATACGTCACATGTATGTCAATCCTGATACCAAACCCATTAATCACATAAGACATGCACGATAACAGAGAAATGGCAAGATCACAACGCACATTAAACACGGATTATAATTTAATGAACGAAAAATCTCTTTCCTATGTTTACATTTTAAAACGCTTTCGAAACTATTGAAAAACAACAACATACAAACAAATAAAATTATTAACGTAAAAATAATTATTTTTAATACAATATTCGTTGTCTTGCAAAGTGTCAGCTAGCGAACGGACCAAAGATGCAGCAGCATTGTATTCGAATTTGCACCGTTAATTGAGAATGCTTGATTGGTCGTATCTAGAACGTCCGCCGTTTCTCTCAGCAGCTGGCTCATTCCCGCCCCTCGCGCCCTCCCCGCGACTCACTCTCGAGTGCAACGCGCGATCGCACGATGCCGCCGGACGTGAGGTCCAGGGATTTGAGGGTTGCGCCGTTTCGAAGGCGGCCAATGGCGATGGGCCGGCCTGCTTTCGGCCCCACCCCATGCCGTTGCGAGCGCGGGTCTCGTTGCGCGCTTAGTGCCCCGAATGTGCAACATCAAACTGCAAAGTGTTTGCCGTTAGTAACATACGACATGCCAACTGACCAATCTACTAAACAAAACACAATAACGAAAGGACAGGTGTACAACTGATGCACCTAAGTCTGTTCACACAAAAAAGGAAAATAAATATAGTTGTCAATGTGCGAGCCAATTACTTATACATATTTCTTTGAAGAGGAAAACAGCGTTTCAATATTTAGTTTTAACGAGTTACAAAAAAAATACTAACCTTTTGAGAGACTGATGCGGAAACCAATAGTGGAAAGAGCAGAAGTCGTACATGAGTACTGCAGAGAAAAATATATAAAACTTGATGTTCGATCGACAAAGATAGTCACAGATCCAAAAAGTCCGCAAGCGAGGTCAACGACGCCGAGCCGCAGAGAGCGGAGAGGTCCCACTTCGGACGAGGCCCGGTCTGTCACCGTCTAAAGGCTGTGTGTGTGTATGTTTTGGCGGTCGTAGGTGTATGTGTCCTTGTGGGTTGTGGTGGTGTTCGTGTTACGGGGGGGGGCGTGGTCGCAAGGGCCGCAGGTTGCGGAGAACAAAGAAGGTGGGCGCATCGCAGCTGCAGGGTGGCCAGGAGGGGCAAGAGGCGGAGACGCGGAGATGACACGGACGCAAAAACGAGCGCGGAAACAAGAAGACAAATGAACGCAATAAAGCGCAGAAAGCGGGCGAAGATAAACAATACAGCCATTCGCGTGGCGCGCCTCTCGGGCCCGAACAAGAAAAACACGGTCCGCGGGCTGCGCGGGGAGAGGCGGCGGCGAATGCTGCTGCGACGCCAAGGCTGGCGATGTCGGCTGTGGGGCGCGGAGGTGGCGACAAGGGAAGGAGAGGCGCGGGCGCAGTTAAGGCGATGGGCGAGGGTGAGAAAAGGGAAGTTGTGGCCGGCAGGATAGACGCCGTGTCCGACGGATGTAGCGGGTGGGAATGAGGAAGGCAAGGAAGAGTTAGTGTCAAGAAGACAGAGTGATAAAGGGGATCGGAGATGTTGGGTGGAGGTAGATTGTCTTTGGATAGGGTGGCGACTTACACAAAATAAAGAATGAACGTGACTACAAGAAACTAAACAAATGGGAAACTGCTGTACGAAAGCGGGAAGTGAAGATTTTAATATTGCTACGATAACATTTTGCCTTTATCAAAATTATTTTTTAGCTCTTTATGCTGCAATTCACTTTCATAGTCGAGGTACAATTTATTTGACGGCACTGATAGATACGAAAATATTTAATAATCATCAGAAAGACCTATGTAGAGCATATTCAATGAATAATAATAAATCAGATTTTAATTACTTGGTTATTTTTAATTTATATTATTTTAATGTTCAAGTTTCAAAAATATATGCATTTATTTATTTATTACCTTTGAAAAAATGCTGTTTCCATACAAGTAAGTAAATAGAAAATGATGACAGGCACGGAGCTTAATGATTGCATTTGGCTTATTAGACAGGAAAAATGCTATTGATGCGCTCTGATGGGCGTGTTCAGCGGCGGCGGCGGGCGGGGCGGTGGCGCAGGTCGGGCGAGTATGCGACCGGAGCCGCGGAGAGGCGTGGGCAGCGGGGCGAATCGCCCTATGAAGGGCAGGGAGGGGAACTGTATCCTTCCGCGAAGGCTCGCCCTCGCCCTCGCCTTCGCCCCCGCCGCAGCCGCACTCATGGCCTCGCCCAGGGCGCCGTGTGATCGCTCATGAGTGCAAAGTGCAGGCGGCGGCGGCCGTCGCAGCCCCCCCCCCGCCGTTGCCCCCGGGACCGTGAAGTGGCGCGGCCAAGAGCAGCGTGGGGCGGCTGCGACGGCCTATGCACACACAACACGTGCGGCCATGCATCACGTCCGCCTAATCCCTCGTGGCCCCTTCGCAATCCTTTCATTACGACCCCCTCCCGGCCCGCCACGCCCCCTGGCGCCCCGGGCGGCACCTGCGGCCACCGCCGCCGCCGCCGGCAGCGCTCAGACACGTAATTTAAATCGTGTCGTCTTGCGCACGTGACCGCCGTCCGGGGAGTCCCCGCCGGCACCCTAGGCCGTCGAACTCGTGACCCGAGGGCCGCGCCAGCCGACTGTCATGTGCAGCCTGCGCCGCGACGGCGCCGGCTTCTATAAAGGTTCCGGACAGATTCCCGCCCTGAGCGCCCCTTCCGCTTCCCTCGGCCGCGCGGGAAGGCCGTTGGTGGTTATCCCGGCGGACAGGGGCCAGCGCCTGCGGACGACGTCACGATGCAGCTTCGCAATACTGCAGTGAGCAGCGGGCCTCGGCAGCCATTCATCCTCTGTCACTCGCAGGCGGACAGGAGACTACGATACGATAAGTTTTGATTATGTTACCCCACATGATTCTCTATTGACTGTTATGTTATAAAAATATAATTTTTACATGTGAATATCTCACATATTTTCAAATGAAAGGCATATTTGGTGCATGAACTGAATTTTTAAGATGCGTGTGATATGTTTCACAAAGTGTTATGAATTTGAGTGCATATGTCAACAAAGAAATAATTCCGGTAATAATTATTACTTAAACACGGAGCGTAATTGTAGAATTTTAGGTTGGGACATTTTAAACTACTTTTACAAGTTAGCAATTGCACAATAAGTTATTTGTTGGAAAGAAACACACCAGTGAAGTTTTGATCGGAGATAAACAATGAAATAAACTTTAAAATAGTTGGGTGCCAAAGGAAAAGCCATATAATTGGAACTGATTTCTTGGAGAAAACATTTTTGTATTACATAACAATTGCAAATGTTTGAGAAATATTAAAATCATTTCTAAATTAATTTGAAAACTGGTAAAATATTATTCCACAAACAGAAATATACTTGAACGTCTACTTTCTAAGTTCAATGAAACTGTTTGCATGTATTTTGCATAAAAAACTCGCATAAAAAATAAAAATTCGAAGCCACATGAAGAGAAAAGTTAAGGAAATATTCTACCATTTCGCTTCCGTTTTGGATCCGCAGAGTTGCTTGGAGTTCATGATGCGAAAGAGAATATTTGGACATGGTCCCTACGACCGTTGAAAACAACTGACCGGGAAATTAGCAAATATTTATGGGATTCTTCATATTACATAAGAGAGGGCTGATCTGGAGAGGGCGGCGATAAAAGGCAGCGGCGAATCCTCTCTGCGCGACCCTGCGCCAATACAGTGTTTGTCCCGGACCGTAAAAATCGGCAATAAAGTGTTCTAAATTCGGCGATCAATATCTGCGGAGCGCCCGGCCTCCGCCAAGCCGTCCGCGGCCGGCGCCGCGCAGCCCGTGATGTAGCTGCCTGCCTGGGCCTCAAATCTCCATCGCAGGGCTCCCGGCGCGCGCGCCGGGTCGCCGCGGCTCGTTAAAAAGAAATTTATGAATAGAAAAGACGCATGCGTCCGACGTGGGGTCCGATTCGTCGACGCGACCCACGCGCGAGAGGCTTGAGCGCGACGACGACCCGAGGGCGCAGGCGGGCGGCAGGGAGAGATGGGCGGGGGCGTTCCGGCACCAGACGGAGAGCGGGCTGTTTTGCTGCAGTCGCTTGAGGCGGCGAGAGGGGGCGGGGCGGGGAGGGGGTCGACGACAGGGCATGGCGGCGGGGGGGGGGGGGGGCGGGGGCGGGGCGGGGGCGGGGCGAGGCGGAGTGCGGCCACGCTGGCAAACAGGACTCAATACCAGGCGGAGGCAATGATGGGGTTGAGCCTCCGGCCGGCGAAAGATTGGATGTCTTGCCGGGGGCAGGTGGCCGCGGCGGCGGGCGGGGCGGGGCGGGGCGAGAGGGGGGGGGGGGGGGGGGGCGCGGCTGGGAGTGCGGTCGATAGGGCGCATCTGAATGCAGCGCGGAACGAGTGGGAAGTCGCGCGGGGCAAGCGCCCGCCCGCCCGCCGCCGGCTTCGCCCAGACACCCAGGATCATTACGGCGCCTGCCTCTCGGCCAGCACTGCGCGCGCCCCGCTGCGAAATTCCCATCTGCCGAGCCCGCGGAGAGAGCGTTCCGCTGTATATTGGGGCCGAAATACACCCTCTCTATTTTTAACATTGCTTCTGCAGTAAATGTTGTTTTATAACGGCAAAAATGCTGGGGTTTTAATAATATGATGGACGCGGGAATGTGTTTTTATCTATGTGCACTCGACTGCAAATATGAAAAATTCTAGTTATCAGTGAGATCGTTTGTGTAAAATTTAATGCTATAATCCAGCGGTGCGTGTGTATTGCTGTTTATGGAACAAACAATAGTAGTTTTAAAAATTCTATATTTTCTTGTTGTAATATTGATATACAGTAAATTCATAGAATTTTAATTCCAATGTCTGTTCGTCATATCACTTGACATGGGTTTGGTAATTTATCGTTTTTTCATGGATGAGTTGTTGATAATGGATCATAACAGAAAGAATAAAATATTTGCATGAATTACATTTAAAAATTGCTCATTTTATAGTTTAAAAATGTGCTTTAGAATACGAAACGGCGTAATAACATATGTTTTACATACATGTTCTACTTTTTTCGGAAACAAAATGAGCTAAAATTGCGGATTCATAGACGCACAAAACTTTGGGCCGATATAAATAGGCCAGCTTCAGTAACTTACGCACAGATGTAAGTTTTTGCCAGAAGAAATAAACACTGTATATTTTAAAAGACGTCTACAAGCATGAAAATGGATACACGAAAAATCGAAAGTAAAGTTAATTAGATTTCGGCAGTGAATAGTTGCATGCGAGGGAAAGTGTCAATAAGTTGAACATTTTTCTGTGATATAAAAAGCTAAAACGAGCATGTATTTGGTTTTTTATTTTTAACTATTGCAATTTGCATTGCCTTACTCATATATCGGAGATTTAGCATTACAAATTGAAGTAGAATGATTGACAGTAGAAACAGTACAAAAGATACAAATAATACGCATGTTTTGGAACGCGAGAAATCAAAGTAAAAAAAAAGAAAGATGGAAAAGCAACACATACGAAGGATGTAGACGCAGTGAGGATAAAAACCGAGGGGAACGTAAGAGAACGATGAAAGCTTGAAGAGCACCCGCACGCACCCCGGCGGGCCTGGCCGCGCGCGATCTGCGCCTTCGGGCAATTAGGCCGCGCCGCGCCGCGCCGCGCCGCGCCGCCCTAAGCGGGTTACGCGGCGCTGCCGCCCCCGCGCGGCGCCGGCCAATCCAATTCGCGGCAAATCCTCCCAGAGATGGATGTGCGGGCTGGGCGCCATGCGCTGCGCCCCGCCCCGCCCCGCCCCGCCCCGCCCGGGCCGGCTCCGCAGGGACTTCATGGGGGCTACCTGAGGGACGTCCATGGTGTTTCACCCGCCTTCAGGCTCTGATGGGGAGGCACTTTCCCCCTGATGAACAGCTGGCGCGACTGGACCGCAGAGAATTCATGGTATGACCGACCTGGAAGAAGTCCTTGATGCCACGCTCTTATATGTAGGCACTGGTGCAACGTAATAGGGTGAAAATGAAATATAGGTCTGTCGTCTCGCTTCATGAAATTAAGTGGACAGCAGGAATCCTAGCATTATCTGGGTGAAATACAGTGATATAATTCGTGAAAGCGGGCTGTTACAACAGTCGGCAAGGGAAAAAAATGGCTAATTTTTCTTAGAGGAAAATTTTGCAGAAAATATAACGGATATGTAAGTGGTTATTTTGGACAAGACTTTTATTTGCCCTCACTTAACATTCCCGTTATAAACTCAATTATTTTATTTTTGTTTTTTAAGGGCCTGGTTTCAACATTGATTTCCTTTCACACAGGGTTGGGTCATTTCCACGCAAGTAGTGTTACCGTGTCAATATTTCTCAATGAGTTGAGAACTGCATTATTCTTCGACCATTATTATAAACACTTATCACACTTACTTTCAATGCACAGTTTATGACACATATTTCAATCGCATCTGTATAGATTAAAACTAATTAAGATTTTTTGAAAACAAAAGGAATCATTCCTAAAATATTCGCTATATTTATACAAATATTAAAGTTGTCTGAGAGGGGTGATTTTCAAGTTATGTCGTATTTTTGCCTCCATGTCAGCAGTTGTTGATTTTAAAAAAAATGTGAAACTGCGTTGAGTGTGACTATTTTCAGACAACCGACAATGTTTTAAAGTGTAATATTTTGAATATTTTAATTGAGCTTTTGAGCTTTTCCAAAATTTGAAAGATGTAATAAACTCATTTGTAAAGGAAAATGAGATCCCCTTCTGCAAACACCAATCACCATCCTCTTCTGCTACAATACACAAGATACCTCCAGTGGCGCTCTTCCAGAGCGATACCCCGCAGCGCGAGGGCTCGCTTTCCCGGGTCACGAACCAGGTCTAAAGGAAACCGCGAGCACATGCAAAGGAGGCCGGCCGGCCGAGAGCGCTTTGTGCGGCGAAGGGGCAAGAGGGGCGAAAGGAAGAGCAGTGATTGAATTACGTGTCGAAAACGAGTTTAAGACAGGAGAAAGCGACCTGCGGAGTTTGAGCGATCCGGAACGACGGCGGCGGCGGTGCAGGTGGCGGTGGCTGTGGCGGCGGAGGCGAATATCTCCGGAAGTGTGGGCGGGGAAAGGCGCTGCCGGCTCTTGAAGCGAAGCGTTATCGCGTTGCGATCGCCGGAGGCCAATGGCGGGCGGAGGCGCTCGCGCAGCCGGGGGCGGTACTTTTATCGAGACTCTGGACTTCTTTGAGGGGAAAGTATACAATGGACGATCAAGTTTCGTTGGCCCTTACTTTCACGAGAAAGTGCAATCGAGGTCGTAAGTAACGCTGGAGAGCCTTAACATCACGTGATTCACACGGAGATGGGTGTAAGTGGTGAATATATAAATTTAGGGAATGTAGTTTTCCACAGACGGAAAATGATCACATTTTTATGCCTGGATATATTGATATATCTATTGCTTCATTTAATATTTCTAAAAACATTGTGTTATGTTACGCTACAATAAATTATTCAAGACAAAAGTGCCTAAAAATGCAATTCCTCAGGTCTATTAAGGGCTACATATTAAGGAAACCGTTTAGAAATGGAGATATAAAAAAGGAATTAGACATAAACGCTACTCTAAAAGTCATTAAAAATTGCTGTATAATTTAAAAAATTGAAGAAAGAAAAATTGCCCAAGCGGGGTTTTTATTATATGCCCAATGGGAAAATAGAGGTTAGAGAGACCGAGGTTTTGATTATCTTCGCTAAAAGAATTTACAGAAATAAGCTGAAGTGGCCCGTGCCTGATGCTGATTCATTTCGGGCGCATTAACTGTCAGTGACATTACTTCCGTTAGTATTTATCCCGTTAGTACATATTTTATCCCGGGAGGTTACGGAGTCGCTGCTACTGATGTGTTCTGAGATTAATAAACATGTTATTCCCATAGTGGCTCTGTGGCTTGCGTGAGATGAGTCCACATACGCCAACGTCAAGGCTGTGAATTCGAACCCCGAGAAAGCAAAGATGTTTTCAGTTGTGTTTGTGATATGGGGAGCAGCACCTCCAAGCTTATTTCCTTTACTAATCCCTTGATCTTGCCATTTACTAGGGTGGTAAGGAAGTTCTTTGGAGAAGCATACCGCCCTGAACCCCAAAAAGATTCGAGTATCGAGATGGGCCCACCCGCTACCTTGAGAAACAATAACTGTAGAGGATTGAGTCGAACCCGACTGCTGCCTTTGTGAGGTTCGGGAGTTATGTATGCTCTCCATTGGTAGAATCGACCTAGAGATTTGTAGTAAGTTCTTTGGGTACCTACAGTTAGCAGTTGGAAGGGGGTCCAGCAAACCAAGAGTTGACATCACAACGGAGTCCCAAATATAAAGAAACGAAATAGTACATACCAGCAGAAATAATCTGTCACTGTTAATCTCACTTTTAATCTATTTCTCTACCACTTCTAATGTTTGTAAATGAGTACACATAATACAAATATGCCGTAACAAACCTTTTTACTAGTAAAGATTCACTAACGTATTGTAAAGTGAATAAACATATACAAATTAGTCTAGGTTTGGAATATACAATTTTTTATAATATTCACACAAAATAGTATTTTCCATTACATTCTGCGCAAAACTGGGAACGCAACAATGCAGTTATTTAATATTTAAAAGTGGACGTATATCTATTTGTTTTAAAATCAAGTGTAATTCACTATTTAAAAAATTCACTGCAGGCTTACTCACCAAAATTTTTAACTTTTTATCTTCTCTTTAAGAAACAAAATGTTGACCCGATGTTTAACAGACAGCTCAGAAAAATCAACTGCCAGAAAGAGTGAGAGAGACTCAAAAAGCACCGAGAATGAAAATAATGCTTTTAATACTTGTTTTATATGCATTAATAATGTTTTTAGTTCATGACTATGAAATGTTATATTCGTATACCACTTTCTTACAGACATTGCGAACATGTTTGTTATAATTACTCTATTGTAAATAAGACCAGATAATTCTTCCTTATTATTTAATAATGTTCTTAGTTTAACAAGAGGCCAACAAAGGAATTTATGAAAATGTTTAGTGTTACATTTTTCGAACCAGTTACATTAAACAGGAAATTAATTCCGTTTCTAATTCGAAGATCACCCAATTGTTAAATCACGACTGACAGTTTTTTCTGTTTGGGAAGTGGCGTAAACGTTCTCCATTACGTCACGTTTTACAATTCATTCAAATTAATCGGTTACTTTAATGCCTACTTGTTTTATCCAGAATAGGAGTGTAGTATACATATCTGAAGGCATTAATTACATTAATAGCTTATTAATAATAATCTACGACTCCCAATTGTTAATAAACAATGAGACAAACAAAAGAAACCAGAAGAACCCAATTCATGTCCAATTATTATTAGAGAATTACCAGCAAAGTTCGAAATGATGGTCAAAGCGATACGGTGTATATGATAAATTAAATCTTCAATAAACATCCGTCCCATTTTGACGATTTTGACTAGTTTTTAAATTGACTCTAGTGAACTAAAGAGAAAGAACATTCTGACAATAAGGTTTTTTTTACACATATCTACTCTCGAACTACGAAGCTTAACACGAACTTCGCTTGCAGAAGTTGAAATTATTAACTTTTCCTGATAATACATGAATCCACTTCCTTGATATCTGTCCAAATTGTTTGTGTGCTTGATTGGTTGCTTTATTTTGTCTTACATGCGTTTTTCTGATTATTTTAGATGTTAAATTAAGTTATAATTTAGAATTGGCCGCTTTTATTTGCAACTAAATTAAATGACAACAATATTCTGCATAAAGTTTAAACATCTTTTGATTCGAAAAAGAAGTGACAAAAGTTCTTGCTTCAGTCGATTCGTATTCCTCTTCTGTATTTCTCTCCACATTTCCATACTGAATTAAATCCACTCGCAAAATAGAATAATATTAAGACTCGTCTGAGAGTTGCGGCACTTGAAGCGTATCCCTCTCTGCAACCACGAGTCTGATTGCAGAAGTCCTGGTCACGAACGACTGGAACCGCCAGATAAGAATTTCAGCAAGTCAAACAGACAGTTTGCTCCCCTCCCGCCTCACACGTCCGCTCGTTTCGTCTCCGTCTTCTCTCCCCCCTCCCCCCCCCCACTCCATCCGGGGCAACGCACGGCCCTTCTGCGCGCGTCTGCGCCGTCAGTGCGGACGTCAACTCACTTTCGTCTGCCGCTCTTCAGATGCAAATGGCAGGAAGATTAAATCAACTTCTCCGGATATCGAGAGCGTACTTACGGCACCGGCCGCCAGACGGCAGGCGTGTTATTAAATCAGCGCGCAGTTGTTTCCCGGCAGCCCTCGCGCCGCCGCCAGCGGCACAGACCCCTGTCGACCGGCGCAGACGCAGCGAAGGTCGCGTGTTGCGGGCGCATGAACTCCTTTGGACTCTGAGTGGAGTGTAGGATAACGCCGGGAGGGGCGAAGTTCCCCTCCCGCTGGAACGTGAAAACCATCACCATTCTACTTGTAGGCTGGCGTTTCTCTTCCACGTATCTTTTACAGTGAGATGCCGCTCAAGCCAGGATAAGTTCACACCAGATAAGTCCCTTGGCATGTCAGTTAAAAGGGAGAGACGGGGAAAAGAATGAAGAAAGGAAGATCTTTGTTTGTACTGTAAGATGATCGTGGAAAATATAGAACACTAGCGATCAGAACACATCTAGTGTCAAAAACCCGTCACCTTCGGTCGAAGTCGAACTTCTTTCCATCCCGGTCAAAATAGCTGGAGCGACAACGGTTATACGCTTCACTCACGTAAACATTCTTCTTCGATATCTCAAAGGCGTTGTTCTGCCTTTCCTTCGATGGCATACAGACGTCTTCGTCCTCCTTTTCATGTTCGCTCCTTCTTTATTTACACTTGCGTTTCCCGGTGCTCTCCCTCTCCTCCTCGCCCGCGCGTCGCACCTGCCTGTCGCCGCCGCCGCCGCCGCCGCCGCTACGCGGAGCGCAGAGCAACTCTGCGCTCCGCAAGTTTAAATTAAATCCGCCGACAAATGAAGTCGGCTAATTGTTCCCGGTGGCAGGGCGTAAACAGCGGTGCGACGTGTTACTTCGGGGGCGCAGCGCTCCGAAGCCGCCCCCGCCCCCGCGCCCTGCGGCCTCGAGAAACCGAAAGCTGCCGACGGCCAACTTTCCCTCGCCCTCGAATAAGGCGGCGCTCAATCAGCCGGCGTGCTCACCGATGCGGCCCCGATCCAAGGCGTCGCCATGCGGGGGACCAGGCTCGGGGGCGTTGGGAGCGGAGATACGGACTCCCGCGTTCCTTGAGCTTTGAAATAACAGTGCTGGAGATAACGCTGGTTGAAATGTTGTCACTGGTTAGGTGCTCTTCCTGGTAGAAATATAACATTTGTAAGCTTCTACGATGCTATGTTGTTATGTAAAACAATCCTAAAATAACAGTACACTAATAATAGAGTTTTTGTAACGTATCATTACATTAACTTTCAAAATTAATTTCTTCTCATGGATAGATAATTCATACAAAAAATCATTTCAATAGGTAAAATGTAAAATTTGTTGAGTATGCAGCCTTTAATGTATATTTTACTTTTACATAGTTACTTTTACAATTTATATGTTAAATAAATGAAATAGTTTAATAATTAAAGCAATTTTAGAACATTTATAAATTATATGCTATTATTATCTATACTTTCGTGAGATATTTAGTTCAGTTGTCTCTTTTCGAAATTTATGATGAAAATGTATTTTTACGTCAAGAATAATTTAAAAGTGGTAACATCAATAATTTATATTTTTCAAGGATGTGGTATATGATTCTGTTTCATTTTGCCTATTGTATAATTTTTGCACTAAACAGTTTTTGTACAACTGAATATAGTAGTGGAAAACGCAAACAGCGATTTTTTAAAGGTTTTCAACAGCTCCGTTTCGGTGAAACAATGAACAACAGCGGCTTCGTTTTCCTTTCAGAGGAAGCTAATCAAAACGACAGCCAGCAGCGGGAGCTACATATTTCAAGAAACACACACTCCCTCTCGCTGCGTTCGGGGGAGGGGAGCCGACGATCGATGGTGGCGCCACAAGCGGCGAAACCCCGGAGCCTCGCGCTCGCGTACGCTACGAGCAACCCCCCCCCTCGCGTCAGTTTTCATAGAACGCGCGACCTACTTCGCGCTTTAATACGTGATGACAAATGACGGCGCCCGCGCCGCCACGCGGATAAAGCGTTTAATAGTCATTAGAAACGGGCGGGGGTGCGTCAACGCGAGGCGGCGGCGGGGGCGGCGGCGGCGGCGGCGCCGTGCGCAGACGGATGTTTATCTTTCCGAAGCCAGACTAAAAGGGTTGAGATGACGGAATGAATTCGTAATGGCGCATTAAATTTGGAAGCTGACGACGTCGGCGGCGGCGAAGCAGGAGGGGCCCCGAGGCAGCTCTGTCGTCGCCGCCCCTCCTCCAACCTCCGCCGGGGCCTCGTCCTGGAGCAAAGCATAATGCTGAGGATCAACTAGCCGCGTAGCTCGTGAATTCGACCTGTTAAGGAATTTCGGTGCCCTGGGAAATTATGTAGATGAAATATAAAACATACTTCGCTTTTACGAGAGCTACAAATGAGTCGGTTTAGTAAACAATGAAAACCGAAAATTACCAAATGAAGTTATGCTAATGAGAGATTATTCATATTTTACTATTGTATTGCATTGTTATTCAGAAATTGTTCATACATGTTAAAGAGTATGTTAATACTGGAACTCTATGGCGAGCCTTGTTTCAAAACACTAACATTTTGTTAAATGGAACCATTTGAATTACTTTAATAATGCCATGTTATTATATCTTTTATATGCCACTACAAACGTATTTCTGACCAAGTAAAAAGATAAAAAAATATCTCGGAAATGTCAGAAGAAACGTATTTGTTTGGGAGTTTGAAATCAAAAAGAAAATTTAACAGACATCTTGAATACAATCAAATTAACAGAATAACACTTACTCGAAAGAAACAGCCAAATTGGTTTGATCACACATACCAATATTTTCAAATTCTCTTCCAGATAGTGTACTTCTTTGACCTTTCTCTTCCCCATTATTCGTGTGTTTGTATTTAACATATTTTTTGCAAGTTGAAGCGCTTTCGCCGTTGCCCCTCACGCAGCCCCCCCCCCGCGTCCCTCGCCAGCAGGACGGTGGCCCTTTCCTCGTTGGCTGTCGCTTGTCGCATCCGCCCTCTGCCGCGCGCGCCAGACCCGCTCCGGGCGGCGCGGGAGCTGCGGCGCGCGTTGAAAATTCATTAAGCTTCGTAACGCGTCATTATTCCTTAAATTAACGAGGGCTCGTCGAGAGGAGACACAAAATGATTTTATTGAATTAATCAGCTGCGCGCTTCGTCACGGCGTTCGGCGGGTCATTGCGCGGAGAATGACGGACGCGCTGCCCACCGCCGTCCCCACCCCTGCACCCACTGCCCGCCGCGACTCCACAGCTCTGCAGGCCTGGCGACACCTGGCGGCGCGACCCCTTCCCGCTCAGCAGGCTTTGTGGGGAAGACAGATTAATCGCACTGTGATCTTTATCAATATGGATGAGAACGAACAGCATTCAGCTGCGACATAATTGATCGTTAGAAACGACAGATGCTAAAAATGAGCTAAACCGAGCTCGAATCTGAGTATCATTTCAAGATTTAAATTCATGTTAATGTACGTTTTTACTTACTATTGAATATATGAATGGGGAGAGATCATATAGAGATTGCGAAACATAGAAGTAATGCAAACTAAATCATAGGTATATTAATGGAGAATTATATTTGTATATGAACTTGCTTCTGTGTTAACCTAAATAGTATTTTACTTTTTAGAAACACGCGATCATTTGCGAAAAACACAACAATATGTCTGCAAAAAGCGTAGTAAACGCACAACGGATGAATATAAATGTGTATAATTGTTTTTTAAATCTCTTTGTAAAGTAATAAAACATTGTAATTATAGTAAAGTAGAAAATTATGCCTACGAGTGAGTAAAACTATTGAAAGAAGAATAATAACTTTTCCTATTATTTAATAAATACACGTTATATACAATATCTTTGTAATAATAGACATTAAAAACAAATGTTATAATAATGAATTTTTGTCATACAAAAATAATGTTTTGTTACGTTTTCTGGCTAAGCATTCCGAGATGTTATACATTTCATACCTTTTTGCAATATGATTTTCAATTGTGTGCATCTGTTTGTTTGAAGGATGTTTACATTTCTGTGATTTTATTTATATTCTATGTATTTGTGATATTAATAGGTTTGGAGAACCGGAAAGACAAAGAGTTAATTCATATTAGAAAATGCAAAGTACACATTGTTGGACTATGAGGTTGTCCTGAGAAAAAAGGTAACATTGTGTTTGTGTGTTCGGCTCATAAACGCAGATTAGCCATGGCATTATGGTTATTGGGAGTGGAATGGTGAGGAGGTCTTCAAGTCTGCAATTCCATCCGCAGCAGTGTTGGATGAACAGTGTGCTGTGAGTCATACTTGTAATGTGGGTGCCATTGTCCCTCTGCGCTATTTGCCGAACTGCAGCTCAGAGGTCACTCCGCACCCGGCACACACATGGACAGATGCCGTGTTTGTTTTTGATTTCTTATTGTTCCACTACTTTTGATTGATATCACGACAGCAGTACGAGAGCACCCTGCAATCGCAAGCTCGGGTCAAGACGCCATCAAGAGGCCATCAAGAGTTGTCCCCTGTCGAAAGATCGCCCGCTATTATCAATTCGACGCCGCAAGAAATACTAACGAAGAATCGATATACCAAATAATGAGCAAGCCGCGTGTAATTCTCTGCGTTTCGGGCGCAAAAACGGTCTTCCCGAGAAAATTACTTTTCATGAAGTTTTTTTATACTACGGTACCTAATTATTTCAGACTTTTTTGTCATTGTCATGGATTAAGACTTTGAAATCGTATGTTGTAACAATAAATACAGTGAAGTGTATCTTCTATCTAGCGAAAAGTAATATCGAATGCTTTTATAATGCAAGACCTTCTGCTAATATTTAAACAATCTTTAGAAATGTCAAGGCCAAACTCTCTGGTGCATATAAAAGAAGATTCTGACATCATTTAACATCCATTTTGCAAGTAGATTTTTTCTTTGACATAATTCATTCTTAACATAAATTAATCTACATGCATGAATTAATCTATATGCACGCATTACTAGTGCGTTACAATGTTACTGCTCCCTGTAATCTTTGCACTACTTGTTTTGAGAACACAAGAAGTTTAGAGTACATATTGTTGAACAATATATTTAGAATTTATCTAAAAAGAGTTTCATTTACTATTATATTAAGATATTATTAAGATATTGTTTCTCTCTATGCAATTATCTTCATTTTTTACGTTCAATGACCTTCCGCAATCCTCGTAACTTGACTGATGTACGAGAATCTGCCAATGGATAAAATTTCCAAAGCATATGACAAGCATTTTAACCTCTCCCCTATGAATTAAACTGAGCCCATGAATTGAAGGTAATTTTTCTAACATATATCATCACATCTTACGAAATAATTTATAATTACCAAACTTCTAGTCCAGATAGTTTGGTTGATGGCGAAGGACTAGCTATTTAAGTAGTGTGAGTTCGCCGAAAAACAGAATGCCCATCAATTCTTAATAAGCACGGCGTCTGAATCTGATGCGTGTGAGTGCATCTGCAGATTATTTTATGTCTCGCCCTCATTTCGCCCATGGCGAGAGGCGCTGCTGGGGTGGCTGCGGGGCGTGGGCGGTGGCTCCGCCGCGTGGGCGGGGGAGGGCGCGTGGGCGGTGGCGCGTTTGCTCGCGTCGCCCGGGCGGCCTCCGCCCGCACAGCTCGCCCCGGGCCACGCGCCGCCTGTGCGACGACGGGGCTGGCGGCAGCGGACGGCAGCGGCAGGGCTACAGCGGAAGGTGTGCGGAATGGGTTACGGAGACAGATACACAGGAGGAGAGGCGTGGAATGAATGGCAACGCCAGAAGGAAGAACGCAGGGGCACAGAGCAGTACACGAGGGGCGGAAGGAGGAAGGAGGAACGAAGAATGGCAGTTTGATTGATGGAATGGTGTTTCCGGCCTCGTCGACTGCTTCGGTTATTAGTCCTGTTGCTGTAGATCGCATTTTATCCTGTCAGGTGGCACCTTCTCCTCTGGATGGTGAAATACGGCGCCGATTTACACGTCGGCTTGTGGTTCATTCCTATCCAGCTATCTCCCCTGACGAGGAACCTCTCCAGTGAAGACTAGCTCTAAGCTCCGGTGTCGTCAACCGATATATGAGGTAGTGTAGTGTTTGTAATCATAAGAGTGTGTGAGAGTAAGGGGAGAGGATAGGACAACGAAGAGGAAGGACAAGATCGCTAGCGAGGGGCGAGGGGGGCGGGGGTGGGAGCGCCTCCGTCGAGCGGGAATCCGGTGCGGCGCGCCAGTCAAACGCGGCACGCGAGCAAACAGGGCAGATTTATAGGAGCGCGTCGGGGGTAGTGCAGCCAGGGCGCGCAAACACTCCGTCCAGGGCGAACCTGCGTCGCTCGCGGCGGGCGGGGCGGGGCGGGGCGGGGCGGGGAGACCCGCACGTGCGAAGCGTCCCTGCCTCTGAGGCCGCGGGGATCTTTTATACATCTCGACCCTGAAGCGACGAGAGCCAGCTTGCAAGATTCTGGATTCGGGGAGCCTTCAGAAAGTAAATCACTTTGGTTCAATATGAGAGCTCCAATTTTAAGGTACGTGACTCGCAAAGTTAAGTCCACATCACACTGGTGTGGCCAAGAGACGTAGCGGTGTTTTCAAGATCACGAATGAATCAAAGACATATCAATTTCCAAATGTTTTATGTGATTTTTGAAAGTACTTCCAATCATACTTTTGCATTGGATTAAAACTAACGTAGAATTTTATTATACAGACAAAGATAAAACGGCCGTATCTTTATCTCAAAGCGGAATGCAGTGTTTCAGGTTCAAATTTTGTCGTGGACTTGGGAATACAAAGAAACAGACACGTATCTCATTAAATCATTTGTGAATTAATAATTATGAATTACCGAGGAATGTGAAATAGGAGGATCCTTACTTTCACGCTCCTACAACACATCTGAATATTTTGTGTAAGTTCGAAGGTAATTGAAAAATTGATACAAAGGTAATTAGTGGTACTAAAGAATGACACGCTTTAGTTGGTTTCCTTACCTCTTTCATCTGAACTATCTTTTCGGATTTATTCCAATCTAAACTCAGAGGACATCTACTGGCACATGAACTTTTTTTTCAATTTGATGACCATCTAATGGTGAAATTGAAATATGACTTAGAAAATACTATAAGAGTAAAATCTCGTCCTGGACCCAAATCTTCATTGATAAAAATTGAAGTCATTTTTGAGAAGATGTCGTTTGAGTGTTTCAGAAAATGCGAATTTTTAAGCTCTTTTTCACCCAAAACATTTGACCAAACCAAACTTCTTTTTAAAAAACTTTGGAAGAAATTATTTAAAACAAGTTTACTCACAAATGGGATAATGAATATGAACTGTCGGCAGTGTAAATTGTGGCAACGCAAGAGAGACAACTAAAATTGTGTAATTTTTGAAAAAACAAGCAAACAAAAGAATAAATGGCGTTTATGTCATCTTCCCTAGAGAAGTTACAATTATCCAAAGGAATACTTAAAAAAACACATCGAGCGTTTTGAGCGTTTCTGAAAATAAGCAATTTGGTGCTCAATTTCACAAAAAATGTACTTGTTTTACCCATGGATACATGAATGTGAAATGAATAAAATGGTATAGATATGCGGCGGCGATATATATCGGAGTACGAGGGTTCAAAACCTATCGCAGCCGTTGCATTTGTACGGGCGAAAAATCCTTCATATGCCTTCCTTCGGAGGGGGAGTAAAGCCGGCTGTCCTGTCTTAGTAGATTTTCTGCATGCAAAAGGTCCTGAAGCCTAAATGCAGCCTCTGAGATAAATTCAAATCGCCTGTTTCGTCGTCCAAGAAATACCTCATTTCTCCGCCAATTTGTGAAAGGAGAGTAGTGAAATTTGCGTGGTCAGGCTGAAGAGCAGGCTTTGTGGCCTGAGTCTCGTAAAATTAGGCATCAATTCAATTTATTGTAAAACGAGCCAAAATCTGTAAACATGTCAGTACTATCGAAAAAGTTATTGAAAGTAATACGATATTTCTTGAAAGTTAATTATATTTTATGTTCTGAATCACACGCTCACCAATTCTTAATTCCTCGTGATAAAATATTTTTGATACTTGAAGAAATTCACAGTAAAGTGAAGTCTGTAGAGCCTCAAATCTTCAAAGATAATGATTTTCATTGCTGTCTAAAATTAATAAAGGACATAACTGTTTCGAACTGCGCTCTGCAGGTCGAGTAAAGAATGACGAGGTTGGAAATGTATAATAAAACGGCACTCCGTGTTTGCTACCCCCTTAAGATTAGGGCCGCGGGTCGCGCTTTGCCCCGCCCCACCCCCGGGTATCTCCCCGGCCCCGAGGTAATATTTCACGGCACAAAGGCGGCGGAGGCCCGGACCCCGAGCGACGAAGGCGGCGCCCAGGCCAAGACGCCACGACAGCGCCGCCCCGCGACTCAACTCCCGTCGTCCCTCCCAACGCCCTGCCTCTCTGTGGACGACCTCGTCCACTCCCGGATCCTATCTCGCCTCTTATTTAAGACTACCCACCGTCTTATTACCGCCATATTCTCCGTTTCTCTCGTGAGCGCCGTCACCTTTATCATCGCAGTTTCCTTCTTTGCCCCTGCTCCACCTGCGAGGAGGTGGCTGCCCACCGACCTGTCGTTACTTCTACTCTGGGCGAGTCGGCCACCGGCGTCTTCACGCCGGCTTCTCCCCCTACTACCTTCGCCGCTTACACGGCGCCCGCCATCTCGGTGCTGCTATGGCCGCTCTTTCGCTGCTGAAGCTGTCAGTGCCTCAGATTCCTTCGTTTTGTCCCTCTCGTCGTAGACACCCCTCTGCTGCGCCACAGGTCGCAAAATTCGCGGCGAAGCTTCCTCGTATTTCGCCGAAGTTCGCGGCTCCGGCGCTGAAAACTGTTCGCAAGAATTTCGAAGACAACTTGCTCTGACAGATACTGTGGTTAACGTGAGCGGAACTGAGTTGTTGAGTAGTTCGAGTGCTACAGTCAACCATTTACAGGTGGAAAACTCTCAAGAGGAAAGGAATAAATTAAGAAATCCTGATTTATTTAAAAAAGAGACGATAAATTAAACTTATAAAACGAAAAAACAAATGTAAAATCAGTTAAAACACGTGTTGATCATTTTACATCTGCAAGATTCAATTGCAAGTGAGTAAAAGCATAGTTTGCTAGCAAATTTCTTACTGAAGCACCAAATCACTTAGTAGCCCGCTGATAACGTCACATTACTAGATAAGAGAAAATCCTTCCCTGCCTTCACGCTCTCCTCCTCGGGCGACTCCCCTCCGGGCTCCGGTCTAGAGAGCGGTCGATCAACAGCAATAGGGACCTCTGCCGTTGGGCAACGGCAACACGTCACTCGATGAGCCCTTTAGCGTATTTTTAGATAAGCATATTTTCTCATTCTACATTGTCTGAACAATACTCAGTAAACGTTGTCTATTGGAAATTCATCGGGTAAAGCTCGATTCCTTTCTTTGACGAGAGAAATACGCTTGTGATTCGTTGTGATTACCACTTAAATTATTTCTTTCAAAAAGAAAGCGGATAAGTCATTTATCAACTGTAGGATGAAAAACTTATCACTATTGCATATATTCAGAAAAATGAAAAAAGAAAGATTTCTTACAAAAGATATGCCTAAACCTTTATCATTTCTTCGGCTGAAGTATTTAGGCGTACGTTTGTACACTATTATTTTGGTTTTTGAATCACAATTAGATCACATACCCCATTTTCGATCTATTCTTGTAACTTGAATACTGGGCTTGAACTTCTATACATGTTTTTAGATTATAACAAATATAAAGACAAAAATATGGAAGTAACTTGCACTAATTTATTATCGGTTCTCAGAAGCAATGTGAATCACAATGACATATGAAATGAAATTAAAAATGAAAATTATTTGTTTTTATACAATCGTAAATGTTATTCTTCTAATCAAACGTGAAGCACTCGGGCGGCCTGCAGGCGCTGTGGGGCGCTGCAGCGACCCTCTTAAACAAACGCCGGCGCTCGCGCGCAGTTGCCAGGGATCGGCCGCTGCCCGCTATCGGCGCACAGGCGCGGTAGGGGTGCTGGCCCCAGCGCCAAAGAGGAAGCGCGTGCCACGCGAGGCCTCACGTTGCTTTGCGCTCGTTAACGGGCCACTTCAGATCGTGATTCTGGCGTGGGGTGCAAGTATGGGCATCACTGAGTGATAGTAAATTAGTTAAAACAAAAACCGGTTATAATAATTTCCAGTACGCTCTATCTATCCCTCTTCAATATTAATTATACATCTGTTGTGAATTACGCATTAATCCAATATTAGTTATGACCGTTTTATGGAACACATAAATTGTTAACTATGTTGCAATCCAATAACAGCTAAATTTGTATGGAACGCTTGATAAAAAAAAATAATTCCGTTCAAATTTATTTCCAACTCCTTCTAACCAAAAAGTACGTAGTTTTTGCAATCAAGTTAGAGAGCAATTGTAGTCAAGTATAGCAAAGTCTTGTTTATATGGTTTTATATTGAATTATTTTTCCGCATGACTTCTTTAACATGCATTTAGATCATTTCAACGCCATTTAATACACATTTGAAAATTCTTAACATAAATATTTATTCAATGTCTAAGAAAACCGAACGTATGATTTAAGAAGGAAATAAAGACGTCATGAACTTCACGAACGAATATGTACATTATGAACACAGTACGAATATGACTAAAATTCCTATGCAAGATACTAAAAAACAAAATAAATACTTGTCGTTAATGGAAATTTATTTTGGAAGATAACACCGTTTTAAAGGCTATAAAATGTAATTTGGGCACAAAGTGTTTCCGAGCTCCCTCTTTGGAATATTGAATAGAAGGATCTCTTTCAACTTTCAAAGAAAGACATTATCTCCATAAAAGAAATTAATGTCACGTTTAGAGAACTCAATAGTCAAATATTAATTTATCACTTCGCACATTGTTCAATAGACAATGAAAGTGTCTTGAGAATTAGATTTTTTATTACATCTCCGCCGCGTTTTGCGTCCCTCGGGAATCGACGAGACTTTTCCCAACCCTGCCAATGTCTACCTTTCGCGATCACGTGCACAGTCCATTTTAACCGAGTAAACAATAAATCCTATTATTCTTTCATATCGATTAGTTAAGCGTGTTATTATTCCATAACATTTTTCATGATTTATCCGGACGGGCCGCGAAGGAAATGGGAGATGGGGGAGACGTAATCTGTTCGGGCCCCCGGTGCTGTATCTCTGTCGCTGTTGCTCCCCCGCCGGCGAGCGGGGGCGGGGGCCGGGGCGGGCGATCGGAGCGCGGGCGTTTGCGAGTGGCGCCCAGGGAAATCGAAACGCGTTCGCTCCTGTCGACAGGGAGAGCAATGGCGGCGCTCGCTTTTGCCCGCGCCGCGTCGGGAATGTTTGCGCGCTGCTAAGCGACGCCGCATTAGCGCCTGGGAGTTAGGCGCACTCGCCGTGAGCGGCCGCGGCGGGGGGCCGCGAGGCGCAGGTGGGAGGAGGAAGAAGTGGATGCGCGTGTCCTTATGACGAAGGAGACGCAGTGTGAGGGATCGGTCGATAAACAATGATAAAGTGCGGCCATGGAGAACGTAGAGACAAATGAAACAGACTAGGATGACGGGAATTGAAAGGGAGCCGTAAGCGGTATTGAAAGTGGGGCAAACGGGGCTGAGCAGCAGATGAGATGCAGTGCCACGAACCCCACATCTCGGAGTAGCGAAGGCAATTGTCTTATATTCTCTCAAGGAAAGTAATTTTAGGAATATTTTTAACACGGATAACTTATTAAAATTAGAAAAGAGCTTTTCAATCTGAATGTTATAACAAATACGAACGTGAAACATAAATGTAACAGAAAAACATTGGTTTTTGAAAACATTAATTAGAAAATCCTATGCAAATAAAATAAATGCCGTAAATAAACTGTCCAGTGAAACGTAAAATTCTGATAAACGTACAACAAAATTTGAAGCACCAGAGTTATGTGAAACAGTAAATATGAAAATTTTGTACACAGGGAATACAAGAAAAATAATATTGAAAAGATTTACATCAGTGGCACTTGTTTATCTTCAACAGTATTAAAATATACTTCGATTTAGGAAGTTATATATTCTAACATGCCTAAGTCAGGGTTCATGTACATTCAATGTACTGAACAAAACTTCCGAATTCCTGCACAAACGTGTAAGAGCGATGGCTGTCCCTCTCATTACTGAAATTGCGAAACCAAAATGCGCACCGAGAAAACTACCCATTGTACCAACAATGTCGTTCCAATCATGCCACATTTTACAATTAACGGGTAGGTTTTTAAGTTTTTGTTGCTTATTGTCACTTTCTATTGAAAATTCCTTTTTTTGCCCGCATATCTTTAAACCATAACTAATAGTATACAAATAAACCAACTTCATGTTTCTATGTTGCTTTGTTTCTCAAAATTTATGATACAATCTCGTAGACTAAGAAAAGTATGTAAAATATTACTCATTATATATTAATATAAAGCGGTCATTGACAAAGATCAAGCTGAACGCTATGTTGGGGCAATGGGACGAGGAAGAATATTCTGCGCGAAAATGATAGCATGGCGACGTGTGTGGTAGTGTGGGGCTTGTAAGTGTGCATTTAAGGGGGAAGTGGAGACAACACTGACAGAAAAAGATAGGGCGTGGTTCGTCCTATTTCTTACGGTACTTCTCCGTCATTCAACTTGAATTAACAAAAGAACTTTGAAAAATACCTATCAGAGAGGCTGGCCTCTAGAATTTCCTCCGTTCAGTGGTTCAATTGGACCCAGCTATGTAGCAGCGTCAAAAATCCCCCGACATTCGGACTCGAAACAATGGATCTGCAGGTGAGAATCACTGCAGTGGCAACTTGTTGCCTGAGGAGAAACGGTAGCTACGAGCAGAAACTAAGGAAACGTCGCGACCTGATTTAAGCTTTCAGCAACTCGCGTGCGTTGCTGGCGGCTGCGGCAGCAGGGAAGGAAAGGGAAGGGGAGGGGAGGGGAGG
>BOPP01000107.1:476164-496533 GCA_017312745.1 Gryllus bimaculatus
CGCCGGCAGATGACGCAATCCACGCGCAGCGAATTCGGCAGGTGACGCAATATTCGTAACAATACAATGATAACTGGCATACTTAATTTATTATTACTTACCATTATTTAGTATTAATGTAGTATAAATAATTAATCAAGTATAAATAATTTACAATAAGTGAAATACGGGTGTAATTATATATTAAGAGAATATAAATCTTGTTTATGGGAACTAAAAGTGTTACCACTTCAGAACAACTATTCTGAAAGGAGTTTGATTTAGATAACTTTTAATACTCCTGAAAGGACTTTTTTAAATGCGTCAGAAAGTAGAAAGAAGCCAAGTAATGTTCATTTTAGTCGACGTTAACTCGGATTTAACGATTAATGAAGCAAATATGTCGCTTAATGAAGTAACGGCAATATAGTGCAAGAACACAAATTTCATTTCTTCGAAAAAGGGACAGAAGGAATTTAACGTAAATATAAATTATTACTTCATACACCCAAAAACCCACAAGGCATATTTAATGTTTTTAGGAGAAAACTCCCCAGCCTTGGAAAAAGCTCGAGTTAATGAGGAGCGGATTTTAATAACGCTTGCTCGATCATGAGAGAACCACTCAGACCTACGCGATGTCGCCACTTCCTAGAAACAGCCCATTCTGGATGTGGATATGGAAAGCTCAGCAGGCCCGACAACGGCTCTCCAAATTCAGGGAAACCATCAGCCAGCAAGTCGCACTCGGCGCATTTCGAAAGCCATCCACTGCAGCACAGCGCGCTTCCAGCGCAGAGGGAGGGAAAGTCGCGTTAGGCGCGGCTGCGGCTCATGCCTGCGCGCCGCGAGGGCGGTGGCCAGAAATGATACAGAAGAGACGAAAACAGAAAGCAAGAAGATTGTCTTGAACCTTGAGTTGTTTTTATATTTTCGTTGAGACTTGAAAGCTTATAATTAACTGAGATTCAAGAAAAAGTTGATTATCTGTGCATGCGTCACGAGAGAGAGAGAGAGAGAGTTAGGGAGAGAGAGATCTAAAGAGAGTCAGTGTGTGTGTGTGTGTGTGTGTGTGTGTGAGAGAGAGAGAGAGAGAGAGAGAGAGAGAGAGTAGCAACAATGTGTAATGAAGAGAACGACGTATTAAAATAAACGCTTACGTTGTTCGAGTCAGATTGGCTAATAACCACATTGATTGATGTCACAACTTGCATTGCGACCGTACCATCATTTAGTGTAACGACCATGCTCACGCTTTTAGTAAAAAGGATTCAGGGCATTTTGAGTTTTATTTGGCTGAGCGCCCCCCAACGGGTTCCCTGGAGGCCTCCCGCCCCAGTAGCCTCGCTCTGCCTACAGGATGGGCACTTGCCTCGTCCTCGCCCAAACCCATCTCTTACTTACACAAGTTTATCACACATGTCGAGAGGCCAGTCGGGAGCTTACAGCTTGTCCCAAATGGGGCAGTAGGGCTGGTGGGAGATACCTAGTTAGGACAATCTCGTATCTCACCAACTAGAGAGTAAGAACATCGCTACCTCAAGTCATAAAACTTTCACTACAACTTTCTGGACTACTGACAATAACAATTGACTCGCCCACCAATACGAAATAATCAATCAATCCACCAAAATGGAATTATCTCATTATGCGTTCAACTGCTCTTGCTTCCATATTAGTACACTCTGATTAAGAATTAATTTCTTTCCTTATATTTACTAAAGTTTGAAACATCGTATTTGTTTCAACGGCTTTTACATTCCCTCAAAATCTACGCACCCCAGGTACTCGTGGAACTGTTATTCGTCTATTATTACACGGATAATCAACAAAAAAATACTCATCAGAGCAACCGGCCGCTATAATTCTCCAGTTTGCTGAATTCGACTCATCTCGCCAGTGTGGAGTGTTCACCTCCATCAAGACGTGAACTCGAGAACCTCCCGGCCAGAGGCAGCGGCAAGGAGGCTCAGAAGCGCCTTATCTGGTTTCCGTCTGGTTTGAAGCGTTACTTCAATGATAAATCATGTGGAAATGAATAATAAAATGCACAGTATTCAGCATTTAGCCATGTCCTTCCATGACGTACATAAACATCTTCCCTCAGGAGAGATTTGAATCAATAATTTTCCTCTCGAGCAGTGATTGGCGCGTTACAACCGTAAATCGGCTAAACAGCTCTTCTAAGTTCCACTTATTTTGTGTACGATTGAGATATTGATCGAGTCTCCAAGAAGTTGAATAGAATCTTTCAGAGGAAGGCTTGAGATTAACTAATCAATAAATCAGAATGTTAACTTTCCTTGTTATTATTTGCTAAATTAAAACAAATGTAACTGCAAAAGTCCAATAATAAACTACTAATTTGAGCAGCGTAAATTGACATAGAATCTTTAGCTAGACTGACATTTTCAATAATTTTTCATTATGTTTTTATGATGTTTTCTTTCGGACAATCCTTTTAAAATTGTCTCAATATAGGGAGAATATTTTTTTCAAGAAGACATTGCATTACAATGAAAATGAAAATTTTATGTTTAATGCAACAGCGGTTTCAGTTAATGACGATTTATACTGCACTGGGCATGTAATGAATGACCATGGTTGACACACAATTTAACAGATGTGGCGGGAAAAGAGACAAAATCAAATTAATCACGAACATTATAATATCGCAATGAATTACTACGAATATATTTTTGTAAATTTGATTGTTAAAGTAAATAAAACTCGATGTTGATGAAGCGTGCAATACAAATCTTAATTAATATATACAATATTTAATGAATATATGTTAAAAAGTGCCCTTGTTTTCACTCGGAAAAGTTTTTACAATTGCTTAGAAAATATTATTTTTAATCCAGGAGTCGTCGAGAAAGATTAAAATATTTTAGATGTGCAAGTCATTTTCTCGATATCCAAAAGTGGAGGCAAGAAAGCAGCGAAAGGTCGATGGACAATTAATAAGATTTAGTTAAATATCCTCAATACAATGACTCCATTACGTATAAACACTTCTTCTAATATTTAGTGTAATAGAGGGTTTATTTTGATATTTAGTAAGTTGAAAGTGTTATAAAAATATGTAACTGTTTAATACGATCAATTGAAATTCTAAAGTTCTTTTCACTCAGTTTCTCCCAGAAGGTTGCAAAAGTGGGGAAGCGTATAAAGAAGTAGCGTTACTGGAAAAGCAACTGGGGAAGCAACCTCATGAAGATTGAAATCAATTCTTTGTGGGTTTAACCATTGCCTTTTCTAGAGGCCAGAGTTGAGTCGTAACTGTAAAGCAAAGAATAGCCATATTGCGGTATAGCCACCCAATTCGACCTCGTATTTCTCAGGGACGGTTTTAAGACCTCTATGTGATTTGTAGACTTTGTGCGACTTCTCTGCGATGTGAAAGAGAGAAAAGAGAGATTCTAGAACTTGTGGTTGCTTCTTTCGATGTTGTCTAGGGAATATGTGTGACAAATAGCCTTTGCGGGGAGGGTAAGTGTTCAAAGTTCTGTGAAGGTGAGAAAGAACAAGCGTGTGAAGAACGTAAAGCACGAAAAAAGAGCAAAGCGGAATCAGCTAAAGCAGCTCTATGCGGTTGCAGTATATAACTTGAGGTGAAGACCATGAGCATTGAAAGCAATAAAAATTGGTGTATAAAAGCAAATAAGTGCAGAAAACATAAATCATTTATTATGTAAAATAAAATATAAATGAATGAGTGCTATATGAATAAAGTTGAAAACAACAAATAACTGATTTTCAAGTAGAACTTCATAAGTCTTGGCTACTCTATTGTGTCAGCCAATACAGTAGAAATTATAAAAAAACTACGTGAGACTGAAAGTCACTGGAATGTATCTGGCAACGCATGTAACATTTTGATTCTTGACAATTTGATTCCCGAAGGTTCCACACAGTCATATTTTCTGATTGTCTAAAAAAATTACATGCCGTCTGGTTTGCTATTCATCAAAGTCTACTACTTTTCTTCCATGAAGTGGCAGGCCAGCAGTGGATGAGAGATGTTCACGTTTGGAAAACTACAACCGTCGTTAAGCACTATGATAAGGAAACACATTATCATACAATACTTTTCATGACTCCACGTAGCATTGTTGAACAAATAAAAAGAACTGCAATTTACGAGTGTGACGCTTTTTTCACTTTACTAATGTCCATCGTTCAGCAGGCTCTAGCGTATCACCTTTTGCTTTCGCTGCTAATGCGTGTTGTGATAGTCGACCGGAAGTGGCATCTCGTACTTGTCAAATTGGGTTGACAAATACTGAACTACTCTCTTATTTTTTGGCAGAAAAGACGAAGTTGTCATGTCTTGTCAAATGGCTCTTATTGTAGGTGGCAAGGAGAGATAAGTGTATTCCCAAACGTTGCTTGATTTATTATTTTTAAATGATTGAAAATAAGATTGACTTCGTGCAACCGCTAGCTTCCACGTTTACATTACGACGCGTCCAAAACTTCTAGATCCTGCCGCTACGCGCTGACACGCTAAACTAATTTAGTAAGTGACAAACAGAGGGCTCTGACAAGGCAGTTCTAACTAGAAAATTGTGCACCTGACCGGATCCACCAATCAGAGAATTTCTAGGCAAGACCTCAGAATTAAAGGTGAGATTTCTATTTCTCAGCCCTTTTGGAGTACGTGTCCGATGGGAAATCCACAGGGAGGGAAACTCCCCACCCTAAAATTTTTTATAACTACTAATTTAGAATGTCTCGACACATTCAAGTAAAAATATTTTCGGATAATCATTAAAACAATAAAATCGTATCCAGCATAAGCTGAGTGTAGCCTGCAACATTTTATAAAAAAATATAAAATGACATTCGACAACACAACGACAAAATTCGACAGCAAAATTTTGAATTTTACTTCCTAAAATTCATCTCTGGATTCGCCCGTGGTAAAAAAAGTTGAAGATACGTCGAACAAAATTTTTCATAAGATGTAACTGTATTTTGAATTAGTAAATTTTAAAAGGATTTTAATTGAAAGAAAAATTAATTGCATTACAATAAACACAAGAGGAATAAATATATTGCAATAAATTTAAAATAATTACTACAACCTAAATTTTAAATGCACGGAAGTAGATTCATTAAATGAGAAACTAATATGAAGGTTATTATTTTTTCTTACAACTTCTTGCTTCTTACTCGTACCACTTACGTCTTTCTTTCCTACAAAACTAAATTTTAAAATATTCTGCTACCGCTCATCTCGCAGAGTTCTTCAATGCCATTCTCGTTATCCAGCCCAGAGAATGTTCAATGGATGTGGGGTAACGGGTGAGCGAGGACACCCAGCTACGGACCTTGAACAACGCCCCCGCCCCCATTCCAGAGCATTCGGAGAGAGTTACGATGGTTGTGTCAGTCAATGAACTGTCTGCAATTATCTGCTTTAGTTTGATCTTTGTTAGAAAACGTACAATTTCAAACAGTGTTTCAACTTTGTTATACGAAAAATTCCGTTAAATTTTGTATCTAGCGCTGCAACCTTCAGTCAAAGTCATAACGCAAACGAGTTATTAAAAGTACTAGATGTCGTTAGCCAAAGTCAGATGATATAAATGATAGGGACTCTTTTATTATTTTTGTAATGAAACCTTGACTAGGAAAGAAACGAAAGTAGCGAAAATTAAACTTCTGATTATTCACTTACTTACACGAACTGGGAAACATTTTAAAATATAATTTATTTAACAGCTGTGAAGAGAGTGTTAATTTACTGCAAGTAATGCGCACGTAATTATTCAACCTGAACTCACTATTGTAAATAAGTATGTATTTTTTGTGGGTTTAGATAACTATTTTTCTTAGGAAAATATTTCAAGTAACGAATAGCTGTTTTATTTTCTGAATGTGAACATTTTTCTTGTGTATGGGTTTTAGATTTTTGCATTGGTATTGTATTTCTTTTTTAGAAATTTTAATTTGTTTTATGCTTTCTTTCAATTTTGAGAGTTTGTCATTGCAAGTAGAGCGATTACTGCTTTTCTTGCTTTTTGGTTTTAGAGACAGAATATACTTCCTGTTTAAAGAGCAAACTGGTACTAGATTATTTCTTTTATTTTCTAATAAAAAAACGAATCCCAGACTCCCTCAGTCTAAAAAATTTCCTTCAGCTGCATTGATTCTCGTGACATCCAGAATCAACCGGAATGCAGCGCACTGAGCATTTTGTTTCGCATGCTCCAATCATCGGGACCAGGAACCTGCGCGGTGAGACATTGGTATCCAAGGCCCTGGAGCACGTGAGGTTACATTGGGTATACTCATTCCAAATGTGAAGCCTGATAGGCAAAAAATCAATAACGCTGAATTCTTGGAATATCCGTTGTCCTGAATATATCCTATAATAAATTAGATATAACACCCAAATGCCTCTCAAAAAATGTCATTACAGATATTTGTTCAGTAGTATACGGAAAATATGCGCTATTGATTTGACATAAATGAAGCCTAAATAAGAGATAAAATGTATTGTTATGACTTTTTACATATTTTACGTAAGTTACTTTTATGTTGGAATAGAAAATATTATATTTGATGAAAAATATTGAGAGCGTGGGCTTCCGCGGCCGGAGTCAGTATTTACTAGGCTGTCCGGGTGACGCCGCGTCCATGGCAAAGGTGCCGACGTTTCGGTCGCCATTCAGCGACCTTCCTCAGGCATTACGCCCTGAGAAAGGTCGCAGAATGGCGACCGGAACATCGGCACCATCACCCGGAGAGCCTAGTAAATAATGAAAAATATTGTTATAAAATAATTCATCGTAATATTAACAAGATTTTTGATTGTGTTTTGACGGTATTTTCTAAATTCCGTTGTTGTTATTGGTGAGAGGAGAGGTAGATGTTTGAGTTGTTTTGATTCTGGTGAGCTGGAGGATGGTCATACTTTAGACGTGCCGTATTTTATGAATTAGTTATTGGGATGTAAACAGACGTTGGAATTGAAGATTTTATGTCATGTGTGAGCATCAGTAGACACATTAAAAACTGTCAAATGCAAATAAAAAAAATTACACTGAATTTAATTTTAGTAACTGAAGACGTATTTCTAGAGGAAACGAATAGAAATAACTTGAGTTTGTAGTTTAACATTGTGTCAATTAGTTCATTGAAGAATGAACATTTTTACGCTGTCTTTTGACATATGAACATTCAAACGTATTAGGGAACGTGCAACTTTGTCCACTGAAATGTGTAGGGTAGTGCGGATATATTTGATGTATGAAGATGTATATACAACATGTATGCTAAATGAAAATTCATTGAAGAAACAGCCCACGCCCGCCCGGGGAGCCATTTGGAGGAGGGAGGGGGGCGTGCGACCACCTGCCAGAGGCTGAGGCGCAGGGCGGAAGGGCCGCCCCTGTCATTCCTGTCAGGGACGTAATTAAACGGCGCCCAGGGAAGGGGGCGGCTGGGGGCGGAGGAGAGGGTTTGTTATGCGAGGAGTTATCTGGCGGCGACCGAGGCCGCGATCCGGCCAGCGCAGCGGCGACGGCGGTTCTATGAATTTAAATATGATGGCGAGGCCACCAAGAAGCAAGCTCCGCCTGCGACGCCGACGCCTCCGCCGCAGCTCACGCGAAAATACAGAAATTTATCGCCCTGCCGTGGCAGCCCGGCGCCACCGCCGCCGCCGCCGCCGCGTCCTTACGGGAAAAGAGAGAGGGGGCGTAATCTGAGGCGGCCGGACCCTCGTAATGTACGTCTTCCGCTCCGATCCTTTCACCCCGAAGGCGTCCCCCGCGCCCCCGTGACCCGCGCGCGCGCCCCTCACCCGCCCCGCCCCGCGTCCCCAGCCCCAGCATGCAGAACGCCGCCCAATCTAAGAAGAGTGCAGTCGGGCCAGCTGGAAATTACGGCGCTGCAGTTTTACCTGCACGAGAAATTTAATAACAGCGGGGCGAGTACGACAAATGCCCAGGGCGGTTGAGGCCCGGGCGCCCACAATGGCGTAAGCGGGCGGAACTGAAGGGGAAGGGATGAGGGTCGGGGCGGGGTCGGGGCGAATGAAGCAGGGGCGATCACCATTCCCCTCTCCCCTTATCAACGTTCGGTGCCGGCTCACCATAATTCATTTCTGTGCGGTCTCTGGAGGATGAGACACGGCTCAAGATGAAGCAGATGTGCACACTATCTTACGGTCGGATAGAGAATATTGAGCAGCAATTTTTCTGCGATTAAAATTAGACATTTTTATCAAAATACATGTATATATATATATATATATATATAATTATATATATATATATATTATATAAACTTAAAAAAAACTATAGAGTGATAACTGAACTATTTTCTAACTTAAATTCCATCCTATCTTTGATAAATATCGCCAGCTATTTATTCCATCTATACAGCTGACAAAAAAATTTTTTCGGAAATACTTTCAGTGAAGTTTTCACGACAACCCAAAACATGAATCGGCAGAATCAAACAGAAAGTCACTACAGTCACAATACTTTCTGATATGTCTAGTAGTTGCCTTTACCTAAATGATTTTCTTTACAAATAACGTTTTGCTTAAATATATTTATGAGATTAGAGATAAATTTATAAGTCATTAAATTTGTTATTGTGTTATACCTATAACTGAATTTAGACAGAAATCTAGCAGACATAGAGCAGCTCTCCGTGCTGTACTAAAACTCCATAGTTCATGGTCGCGGCACTTCAATTCAAACGTGTGATTCACGTGCCGCAAGTATCTGTAGATACCCAATAATTTTTACTACCTGTCATAATATTCTGATTCTCTTCAAATCCTCATTCAATGATAAACGTAATTCTCACATAGTGTCGCGAGTGCTGAGATATTACAGCTGAAATAAATCAATGCATCAAGGGCTGTGAGACTATTATTATTTGCGCGGCACCCTGAACGCAAACCTGTCACCCTGAAATAATACTGCTGCCATCGAAATACCTTTTGGACGCGGCTGTACATTAAACGGCGTATTCGGCGAGAGCTTTCTATGCTTCTCTATTGTAGCCTGGCAGTGGGCAGTGGCGGGGGGGCGGGGGCGGCAAGGAGCGAACACAAGCGCGGCGCGCGGCGTCCGGCTGGTGATGGCGCACGCGCGCGGCTGACGTCAGCGGGGGCGCTGCAGTGGCGGGCGGCGGGGCGGCGACGCTCCGACCAGGCGAGAGCTCCTCATTAGGGGGCGCGGCGGTGTTGGCGGCGGGCCACGCTGCCGCCGCACCGCCAGATTATGAAACTTCGAGTGCGAGTAAAACTGAGCGCTCGCGAGCAGAGTTTCGGTGCTGATTAAGAATGTATCCGCCTAAGTGGCGGCAAGAACGGGGCGAGAGGCAGACGGCAGCGGCAGCGGCTGAGCGCGGTGTCGGCTGCGGGGGGAAGGGGGAGGGGGCGGGGATGGTTGCGTTTTGCCGCGCGGCTCCCACACGCCCCGGCCAGCTCGTTAGCGATAGCCCCCGCCCCGCCCGCAGGGCGGGGCCGCCGCCGCACTGCGTATGCCCTCCCCGCCGAGCGCGCTCCGCCCGGCGCGGCGGACACGCCCCCTTCCGCTGGCCGAAGGAGGGCGACGGAGAGGTGTGGGAGGAGAGGTGCTCCAGAGGGAGTCGCCAGATGAGGTTTGGCACCCGACGCGACGCGCTCAGAGAAGAGAGCTGGCGCCGCGGCGAAAGTCGCTCGCGAGGAAGGAACCGGCCTGCTTCTGAGCGGTTTATGCAAGTGCTCAATCGGGGGCTTTCAGGCGGAGAGAATTGGCAATTAGAGTGCAGATTCAAAGCACATTTGACCGTCATTTGCAGCAAGTTCAGATAGTAACGACAAGAGAATTTTTATGGCCAGACTTGTGGAAAACCAGAGTTGTAAAAAAGTAATTAAGAGAATAACAAGTGATGAAAGGAAGGTATATTATCGAAATAACCTAATATCTTATTTTTTCTGCCAATAATACAATTTTTGATATTAGTAACATTACGGATGACAACATAGAAATTCGTGTGACATTATAGTCAGTGACATTATAAGATGTTACAGTATATAGATTTAATGATGACGCTTTGATAACGATTTTTCCTCACGCAGATTTGCATAAAATATAAAGACAATTACGGTCGGAGAAGAATGACATATTTTGCAATTCTAATCGCTTCAGTTTAATGAAATGTATGATTCAAACACAATATGAAATCAATCTTAAATTTTGGATGAAAGTGAATACGGTTTCTGTATATAGACAACCATCGGTATTGCCGACGAGAAACCAGAAAAGGGAGTAGCGATCTTCTCCACCCGCTGCGGAGGTCCACGCGCTGGAAATCCGGAGGAGGCAGGCGCGTTCGCTTCCGCCGCAATCTCCCTGGCGCCGCCCCGCACTGTTCCCGGCCCGCCCGCGGCCCCGCGCCGCCGCTTCGCCCGCCCCGCTGCGGGAACCTGGAGGGCGCTCCGCGTATAAAAGGGCGGCAGACGTAAGAACAGCAACTCACTGTGAAATGCGCGACACAGTGCCATTAAGTGCTACGCAGTGGCGTGCGAACTCTGACTAATTAAAACTAAAAGATCCGGATGCGAAGTGCACTTTTCTGAAGAATTGATGTCTACTAACCACCTCTCGCAGCGTCGCCCAGCGGCCCCGCCCCCGCCTTGTCCACCTTAGTATACTGTTACCCTGGAGTTCTTAGCACCTTTCTCTCGCCGGCCCCGGACACAATTATCACGCCTACTGGTAATTCAATAAATACGCGTTGAGCCGTTAACAATCAACCTTACATTACATGAGAGCAATGCTGACGGACATAATGCTATTCAATAACTACGACTGATTGTGTTATAGCCTCGTAAGCGACAGCCGACGCGACTTGGCCTGGCGTCCTGCGTTAGAGCAGAGAGTCGAGAAACGTAAGCGAGAAAGATGAGTCTCACCCTGCCGGAGACTGCTTGTGTTGTACGTGTAGTTGTTAATCCGCGTCCATACGAGACGTCGCACAAGAGCAATAATCGTGACGAGGCCCGAGTTTGAGAGCGAGTCTGTAACTTGCGAGACCACTGTAGCTTCTATGAAACGAATGGCAAGCCATCAGCCTGATAAAGCACGATAAATTAGTCTGCGTAGCGGAGAAACACAGAGAATTTAAAGCTGCAGCGCGCGAAGCGCACCATTCAGCGGCACACATGCTCGTCGTCTGAGCGAGCTGAAAGACTATACGACGGCCTATACGCGCCCGGCGACATCCCTCGCAGCTTCGTTCGCTCTTCGGGCACGCGCCAAGTAGCGAGTCGCGCGACAGCCACTTGAGACTCCCGACGCACGCACCTACTACACGTAGATGTATAAGACTTTATCCTCTCGTAGAGGATGCGCGGATGAGGTGATTCAGCAATCTGGAGTTGATCACTCACACAGTATCCTGACAATATCCAGTATTGCGCGTTTATACCGACTCTGCGCTTCCTCATTCGGTCGCGATACTTTGCGCAGTGTGACAAGCCACGTTGCTTAAGGATAGCACAACGCATCCATAGCAAGTGACGACCACACGTGCTCTATCGACCTATAAGAACTGAATCCTGGCCTCCCCACGACAATTGAAATCCAGGAATGTGCAGAACCTGCTGGGCTCGTGCGTACCGAGACTGCGTGTCAATAATACATGTCTTCTTCTCTGTACTGAGTATCGACCAGCATGACTGGCATTGAGTTTTTATGTGTGCCCAGTTATCGTTCACTTTACGAAAATCGTCTCGAGCGACTATTGAATTAGTGTAGTTAGGCGGTTAGATGCGCCTACATGGTGACATAGTATTCCGGCCGATGGCGGTGTGGTCGCGCGCCATGCTGGCTGGGCAACACAAGAGCCGGCCGGCCCGGTGTAATCCCAGACGGAGCTTCCGAGGGCAGCGTAGTTCTGTAGAAGTTATAACAGGTTCTACAGTAACATTATGAAGAAGAAACATCCTGTGTAAAGCCGCAAAAAAAGCTTCGTTAGAAACAAAATGTACGACTAGTCGACCTAGCAATGGTCATTACGCGAGATATTGCCGTCTGAGCTTATTCTCGATGAATGTAATACTCGCGGTATCTGTACTGTGTGATAGCTTAGTGTGCGATCAATGAGACGAACACAGTCGATTCGAGAGTGTGAGAACACTCGACAAGCTTGCAAGATGCTCTATTCTGGCCAGCGCCAGCGAGCAAGAAAGTGACTTATATACTATGCTAAGTTGCAATGTGAATATATAGGAAGAAGACAAAAGATATCAAAGAAAAGATTAGGAAGACGACTGTGTGTATATCGCGAAATCTAATTGTGAGAGCTTCACATCGACAAGAGATACTAGCCTCTGCTGACCAAAGCGAATCTAGATATAGGCTATCCAATATCAAAAGTAAAGCCTTTTTATTTATGATTTATATGAAATTTCCTGATAGTAACTTTTGTATATATCAACGCGTTTATATGTGTGAACGTATTAGTTACAAACTAGCAATTATAAAAAAGTAGATAATAACTATAGTGTGCAATTCACATGATACCCTCCAAAATACAGTCAACATAAATTATGAGAATTTTGCGCTGCTCTTCCCTAACGAAAGAAAAGAAATCGAAGAGCGAGTTGTGACATTACTACCTATGACACTGGGAGACAGATAGTCAGGCTACATAGAAAGCCAGATAAATCATACACGAAAGAGATTTATATACGTTTTAGCTAGATAGTGAATAAGAGTGTAAATATCTTATATAAAATTTCCATTTCAATTACTTCTGATCATAGTCGATATATCTATTATCTATATAAACTCTAACTTATCTCATGCAATTATGTATATCTATTATTAAATATTTGCAGATTCCCTAAAACACTCAACAATGTTGACATTATATTCTCTGATATACGAAAAAGCTATAGCTTTGCGAAATAAAATGATGATGGGCGAGCAATTTTCTTTTGAGTAGAACAAAAAACTAAGCTTTAGATTTATATGACTATGTGATTGGAGATGGAGATATATTTCCATTGGAGCCCACACCGCGATCCGATCGAAATGTGTCTATATTCAAGAATATTACAACATATATAGTACCTATATGAATTCAAAGAATCTTAACTCAAAAACTTTTTTTTCGTATTTTTCACCACTAAAGTACTAACTGAGACAAACAGCTTAGAGTGAATAGGCTCTGCATTGGTTTTTCTTAGATGCTAAACTTGTGTTTTCTTCGAGAATGGTAATATTTCGTGCATATTACGACATTATGCAGATGTTGTTAGAAAGTAACTGCAATCAAGTTTAATATAGCATCTGTGCCAACTTATGTTATGCAATCGACATTTGAATATTTTGTCGCACTTTATCAACGTTTTTATATTATGCTCTGAGGTTTTATCTATCATCTATGCAGATCTCTCAATATAAACTTTGTCCCAATGTAGTTCTTGTACGGCAAAAGAATATCATGTGAGAGCTGAGTGAAGTTAGGCGCACACAAGCACGTTATTAATCTATTATGTATTACATTAGCTAGTACAAAAATTTCGTAAGATATTTCTAGGCGATTTTATTGTTGGATGATTGGTCATAACTATAGATGTGATCCATTACACAACAAAAATAAAGTTAATAGTATAGCATAATATACCATCCGAAATCTTTTAATATATAGACAAGTGGTATGCAAAGTATCTAATTCATCTCCATCATCCTTTTTGGTAATATGACATTAGAATCCAGTGGTATAGTAGCGTGATTGATATTATAAAGAAATTAAAAATGAAAGGTAATGTAAAAAATACAAACTATTTTATTATAATACAAAACATTATATACACACATATTCACAATTTATTCTCGCATGCGAGATAGCAGCAAGTTATTTAACCCTACATTCCAAAATAGCTGAGCAAGAGTCGAACTCCGTCTCTAGTTTATTATTTTCGTCCATAGATAATGCGTCCTCTCTATATTCTTATCAATGAATCACAGATAACAGATTACTCTCTTCGAATATCAAAATCGCAGGTCATGCATCACGTGTAAAAAAAACCCATAAAGTGTATAATAGCGATTATATTCTCATATAGTCGCTCTTTAAAAGTACAATATACCACAATATTCTACACGCGAAAGATGATGTGATATACAAATAAGGTTATACACTATTTAAATATCGCAATATTATTAGAGGAAAATAACTTGTCTGATATGCCAATTGTTTCACGTTGCGCATCGAGCGAGATCCACCAGCAAGAGACAGTGCTGGACAAGAAGAGCTTGTGCTAGGAGGAGAAACTGAAAAGCGTTCTCTTGCTAATAAACCCTAGCAACTGCACGATTCCAGTAGATGGGCGATGGCACTTTCATATCTCTGACGCGGTTTGCATAGCGTATGCTAGGCGTCACATCAGCAAGCGCAAGAATGAGTGTTTATACCTATATTTTATAGCTTTAGACCGTGTGACCAACCAACGTCCACTAAAATAAATAAAGTCTTCTAGTAGCCTCCAGGAAGATAAGTGCGTCATCCACAATATTAGATTACATAAAGAGAACTAATAAATTCATGCTTGTATTCTAAATTTGTACGTTGATGACATTGACGCTCCAGTAGCCATATTGGAACCTGTATCGATGAGTGCCAGGACGTGAGAGCAGTATAATCATAGTTGAGCTTAAAAGCTCTCTCAATAAGAAGCATGACACGCCGTGAGATATTCGGAACAGTTTTTGTAGACGCGAGCGACAGGGTAAGAGAATATTCTCCCCGCCCACGGGCGTGGACGATATTCGACCTTACTATCGGGTAGAGGCCGCCGCCAGCGAAGGGGTAGCCCCTGGCGGCGGACTCGAATGTTATGACTGTGCGCATAATGCGGGGAATGCTGCGCTAGCAGCTGCCACCCTTAGCATGCTCGTACCCACAACCAATCAAGTATCGCTCGCTCTGAGCCCTGCGTCTAGCCTGCCAAGCCAGGGCTGACTACCATTAAACTGCCCCTGCCGAGTCGCACAAGCACCTACAACTAGCATTTTATACCGCTGGCGTGAATGGAAAAAATCCTACAAACTATTTTGCATGCGAGGGACAGCGCCAAATTCTCATCAAGTCTACATGGCTGAGAAAACTTCATATAAACAAATGATGAGTTAAACCCAATGACGAGCAACTTATTATATTTAAATGCAAGTATTATCTACATACTATCTTACTGAAGTCGACTGAAATTCATACTACTGCTATGGTCCAAGAAGCCGCAGTAATCTGTGTTTATTTAACACCGTATTCAGATCTGTGGACAGTAGGAACTGCGAGCAAAGAGAATCTTCCCAACTCAGCTCACAAGGACTCACAGATTCGTCCTATGTACAGAGATCTAACTACGTGGAGAACTCATGACAAGTGCGAGAGCATAGTGTGAGTCGTAAGGAGTGAGCATTTATCCTAACAAACTGAGAGGAGAAGATCCGCGATTCATATCATCCAGTTTATGGTGAAAAGATATCTGCTTCTATATGAGTCGTATATATCAGCGTATATGTATGTTGATCAGAATGAAACAACGGTGAAACTCTCTTATTGCATATATCCACGAGCAGCCACGCCGCTGAGAACTTTCACCGCAGACAAGAGTCCAGAGAGGGTCGTATTAATAAAGGATATCGTTCAATAGAGTCATAACTAAACATGTTCACGAAGTTTATCATTCTTATCATTATCTTGAAGTGGTGGATATAGTAAAAATATTGTCTTCCATATGCACATTGCATTTTTCCTTTGTACTTTTACAGGAAAACAGATCTGCCCACTGTATTTATGGGTAAATTAACAAAAGAAGATCTATTGTTTAATATTTTCATTTATATTTTAATAATAAATTGTAAAATTTGTCTTTATTACTTTCACTTTTATCATTCGAGCGAGAAACTAGGACCATCTTTGACAGCACAGGATAACACAGTGACAAGCAAATGCTGATTATATCAGGAACTATTGTTACCAAGCCAGATCAGTAAAATAAATTATTGCCTACCCTGTCTTAGATTTTTCTTTAATTTGTGTATTGTTTAAGAATGTTTGTGTATGATTTTGTATATATGTTATGGTATGCATTGAGTTTGTTTAATACGACGGCGTAGATTTAATTTTGAACAGTAGTTTCGGTACTCTGAGTGTCACCGCTGCCGCTCGAGATATTATAGTCGACATGTGCGATACTAGTTTTTGGAGTATCATTTCTCGCTCCCCCTTGCGCAGTGTAATCAGATTTGCCCCCCACCAGTATATTGCTTTTAAGTAGGATAGATTCAATTTCTGAGAAATAAACAATAGTCTAACTTACATTTGCGACATTTCGTCCTTAGCCATATCTCAGTCAGATTTAATAGCGTTCTCCACTGGTGCAAGTGGCGTACGTTGAATACCGCGAGTCCAGAGTCCAACCCGAGCAATTCCTCATTCGCATCTCGAGACGTTCAAGCCAACTTCATTTAAAGAAATAATGTACTGTCGATAACACCACCCTAAAAATTTAATCGTACCCACTTTCAGTAATATCATTCTTATTATTAGTAATGTTGTCCTGTTAATGGATTAACAATTCCGAACTCTTTGGTCAAAGTGCTACAAAAATCTAGTGAATTACATATATTATGTACCTTACAGGAAATTTTGAATACCATCCCATTATTCTCTTTAACATCAGAGATTTCTATCGAATTAGTATTTAATAATATTTATTGAAATGATGCCTTGTAAAGGAAACAACTCTCAAGAAAAATTAGTAAAGCTTTTTATTGTAAGATCAAACATGCATTTGAAAAAGATGAAGGAATTTGCTGTGCTCGCGGCCGTTTCCGAGGCGAACGAGGCCCCCTGGTGCTCGGGGCGGACCTTGGCGGGCAGCAGCTGGCTCTGTCCAGCGCGCCCACGTACAGAGGCCCGCCGTCGGAGGTCGGGTGCCTGCGGGGCAGGGGTTGCAGCTTCATGGTAACGATTTCCGTTAATCGCCGCATGGGACAGCACGAAGTATCCCACATTACAGACGGCCTGCACCTTAGCATGCAACTACCACTAAGAGAAATGCCATTTAAAGTTAATCGTAGATTAATGTTTTAACGTACATTAAACTCAAATGTACCGTTGTGCGTAAAAAGTTCTTAATGCACTAAACATTGAATTTTATGCTTGAAATTTAAGTCCCAGTGCGACAGATGTTTAAAATTAATGGTATACACAATCAGAAATTTCTACATTACTTTAGAGTGTACATTATAAAGTATAACGATGAACGCAATATTCAAACGTATTGTAGACGCGAAGCCCTTTATGGTCATATCTGGAAGGGATGAATCTTTGATGCGGCTGGCGAGTGTTGGATTTGGGAATGATTGTGAATTTTTGAAACCACCCACAAACACTCCCCCATCTTATGAATGATGAGAGCAACGGATACGGCAACGGTACGGTTTCGGGTAGAGGTACGGGGCTTCTTAATAGTAAAACTTAGTTGCTAACGTATAGCCAGCGTGCCTCATGGCATCTATTTGGGGATGCTTGGGAGAGGAACTTAGGACTAGCCACAGGAGTAGGGTTTTTCCGTAAAGGAAGAACGCGGAGACGGAGACACAAGGCTTTGCGAGTGTCTTCGGCTCTATAGAAGCTTTTCACTGTTATAACAGCGAAGGGGCTGGCGTGATGTATAGGAGGTCACGTGGCTCGCCTAATAACAGCGTTGTACGAGCCAGTAGGCAGGTTCCTGGAGACGATGGGAGAAAACCTCGTGCGTGGTGCACAAAACTTGGCGCCAAGACGTTGATATGCGAGCCAGGCTCGCGAGGCTGGAGTCATTAGTTGACGAATGCCTGCGGACTTTATGTCCTTGGGTGACTGCGGTCACGGAGAGCGATGCTGTGTGCGTGCTCCGAGGTGAGAGTGGTTGAGTGCCACGATTCACGCCGATTCTCAATCGGATAAGATCGGCTCCTGCGATCGAGGCAAACCAGCCGTTGGTGCGCCCAGAACGCGACTTGTTGTCCCAGCGTGACATTCCGGTCACGGAAGCTAGGCTTTGTGCGCGCCTCAAAAGTAGGAGTGGCGAATGCCACAATCAAAAACCATCTTCAATTGGGTTTGAGATCGCTCCCGCGATCAGGGGATAGTTAGGTCTATCAGAGCTAGGGTTTAAAGTGATTATTAAGTGTTATATTGTTTTGTTTCTGTGTTAATAAATATATCTTGTTTACGAAAGCTCTGGTGTACTGTGGTCGCTGTGAAGTATCCCATGACGTCACACTAGAAGGCTGGCAACAATGAACTGAAGGTTCTGTGGTCGTTTGTTCAGCCCTTTTTGACTCCCGTTCCTTCATTCGTTGGTTTGCAGTTGGCTAAGTAAATGGCTTCGACGCAATCGTACTGTGATATCTCGTCCCGACCGAAAAATATAGTTCTCCATGAGAAATAATTGAAATTAGAAGCGCAGTGCTACTGTGCTTTCTGTTAATTTTTTTAAAACATTAACATTGAATTTACTTTTTTGTGATAAGTATATGTTAAAACAGAATCTTGAATGTCAGATGCGTGGGCGTCCGCTCCTGTGCGGCGTAAGTGGCGAGCTGTGGTCTAGCAACGTTCTGCGGTTCCGGTGCTTTTGCGTTTTATCAGTTTATCTTTTTAATATAAATTACTCGGTGTGAAGGATGAGAAGCCCTGACGTCTTAACGGGAACCGTTATACAAACAAAGAAACCCACTTCCCGCAGGCGGCGGATCCACGGGTAGGAAATGAGGAACTTCGGCCTCCCAAAACGTTTCAGATAACTATTCAATTTGAAACTTGTCCCCGAAACTTTCAAACCAAGCATTTTTTTCGTATAGACATTATGAATAAAATAGTATCGTTACAGCGAGTTGAGTTAAGCCTGTGCATAGTACATAATCTGCACTGGCATATTAAGCCCAAAAACCGTTTTTGCCTAGAAAAGTTCGTGTGTGCATGCGCTACCTGCGCCGGACGGGCGCTGGGGGCGCGCGTCGTGGGCGTGCGTCCACCAGGGCAGCGCGGCCGGCGGGCGGCGGCGGGCAGCCCGCGCGTCGGCCGCTCGCGGTGCCCACGCGGCGCCCATCTCTCGCCCCGCGCCAGCCCCGCCACAGGCGCCGCGGGCTCGAGCCGCACTTGCGGGATGAAACGGGTCCATGGCTCCACGGCCCCGCTGGCTCTGCAAACGGCAATCCAACGTACGCGCGTAAAAATTAAACAGCCATCTTCAAAGGAACAGATTGCTTGCTTCAAGGAAAAAATATCATGTTCATAATTGTAGTTGTAGGGAAGACAGAAAAATTTTGAATTTTTGCAATTTTTTCGAAAAAAAACAGGTTTTGAAGACGAACATGACACTCTGCGCGCAGTTCTTCACATTATCCAACAACAAAATTTAATAAAAAACGAAGAGCCCCTTCTTGAAAGTTCAAAGAAATGTCTAGGATGGCTTCATGGTAAGTACCCTCCAAAATTTATAATATTGGTTTCAAATTCAGGATCCTGCGACTTCAGTCAGATCGATTTGGAGATTGATTAATTAATTTTAGAGAAAAGAGGCTGAACGTTTAGCTGCTTGCGATTTTCACGGACCGACGACAGGACACGTTTCCCGTCATGTGGAGTTTTTGGGATATCAAGGACCCACAAAACGCATTGCTGCCCACTCCACGTGTTGAGATTTTTTCTTAAAACTCAGGAAAGTGGGATTTACCACTTTTTCGTTACCAGGCCTTCTGTGGTAAATAAGGTTTCTTTCGAAAATTCGCCGGTTTCGTGAGGCATTACATTATAACATTTTCGTATAATAATCTAATCTAAATAAAAGATTGTCTATATTACCGTTATTATGGAAACTACTCATCTTTTCGAAAAATTCAACATAGGCCTTATTCAAGAGGTGTCTATAAAAAAACAGATTTTATTAAGGAAAAAATATCTCACGTTCCAGGAATACGGAAACAATATTACCGCAGTGCAATTTCGAATCAGGAATTTTCAACGAAAAATAGACGCTGCGCCATTCTCTGGCATAAACATATTTCCGAAATTGTTCATTTGAGAGTGCCCCTTTCAAAATTTTCAGAAATCCATTACCCCTCCCCCTCAACCGCAACCATATGATTCTTGACCGTATAATAATCGTACGGTAGATTAAGAAGAATATTCTTGTTTAAAGATATAAAAATTTCGTCGTTTACCAGTTGTAAAAGTGTACTTGGATTTAATGCGTTTTTCAATAATTAAATTAGTTTATTATTTATGACGCGTTAACAAGTTTGAACAAAAAAACCAAGCGCATTCGTGACTAGTATTCAATGTGTGTCATCGAATCCTTGCTGTGACAA
>BOPP01000107.1:496558-513918 GCA_017312745.1 Gryllus bimaculatus
GACTAACTTTAAAACCACACGCTCCTGCTGTATGCTCTCGTCCGACGAAAATTTATGTGCGGCCACGAGAAATAATTAAATTAGGAAGTGCAGAGCTTTGTGCTCTAATGTAAAAATTCGTTTTTTTATTAAAAAATATATTGAATTTAGTTTTTATGTGATAAGATTATGTTTGTTTCAAAAATGGAGTCTTGGATGTGTGATACGTAGTCGCCACGGTGCCATGATTTCCGGCCACTGTCTGTGTGGCGACTGGCGACCTGAGCTTTTCGAGATATTTCGTGCTTTTTTTTGTGCAATTGTATCACGATTGTGAGCAATAGACGCCGGAGTGGGCGCAAAGTGCATGCTCCTTGTTCACGCCACGACAAGAAGACATTATAATCCGTTGCCAGGAAAATTTGAAGAATGCAGCGTGAAGGAAGACTTGAAGCAGATCTTGTTTTTTTGCTCACAGCAGAACTGCTGAATCTGGAGCAAAATACAGTTTTAAAGTAAGCTTTTATAATTATAATTACACATTAATAACTGTTATTGTGCAATTGATAAAAGTGTAACTAGGAATTATGTGTATTTAGGTATTATAAACAGAACATAAATGAATGAGGACTCCTACGAAGAAAAGAAATCGAAGAGCGTGTGTATTAGACAAAGTGGACGATTTCGCAAGGTATCATCAGAAAAATATTTACGGGATGTGTGAAAAGGGTAAGTTTTAATTATATTTAATTACTTGACAGTATATTTCTAATTGAAGTTCTGTTTTGAATTGATGATCATTTCTTGCAGGTCAACATGTGACATTAGATTCTTTGATCGTGAAGTGAGAAAAAATGAGGATGTGGGATTTTCTGTAGCAAAACAACTTTGAGAAATTATTATTGAGATGGGATTTTCATGGGAGAAGACGGACAATCGAAGGGCCTTGATAGAAGAGCGGATATTAGTGCTCATAGAATAGAGTATTTACGGCAGTATAAAAATTGATAAGATGTAGATAGTAATTTTGTTTTCTTAGATAAACTTGTTTTTTTCGAAAGTAATATTGCAGAACTATAATGTGTGTACTTTATTAAGCCTTCACATATTGATATTGATATTTGTAACAACGGTTTTTTGTTAGGTTATGCTACAAGACTTGGCAAGACTCAAGTAGTTTCAGCTGGTGAGAAGAATCTGAGTGAAGGACAGCGTTATAATAGTTTTACATGCAGGAGGTAAGAAGGGGTTTCTGGATGATGCAAATCAGTGTCCATCGCAAAATATAGTAAGAGTACCATGGAACAATGAATGTGAGAGGTTTGGAGAATGATGGGAATACCTACTTTCCAAAACTTTGATGAACCGTCTGTTATTGTGCTAGATAATGCTTCTTAATCACAGTCTCATGTAGTAACAGTTGAATATCAATGCGCTTACTCTGTAAGAAACAATTTAATAGCAATATTCTCATTTCTGTAAATACAAATGCAAAACAACAAAATGATGTGACTTATTTTCAAAAAGGAAATTAGGAAATAATTTTATTTCTATGCTTTTTTTACAGTTGGAGAGTTTACCTACAAGAAAGTGGACAAAACTGCAACTGAAAAACATTCCGGGAAAACCACAATATTCCATTTAAGGGCTGATGCACTTCACCAGGAACTGTTTGCTTTAGCTTCATCAAACAAGCCAGAGAAAGTGTATGTATTTCTCTTAATGCTTTCCACTTATAATAAATAATTTACAACCACAGATAGTGGTCAGCAAATTTAAATTAAAATATATTACTGATTTTCTAAATTTGTATTTATGAATGTTCTACAATGATATTGTCAGGAGTCAGTATTTCATATTGAGTTAAAGCCTTCTAATAAGAACGCATGACACGGTTAGAATATTCGAACAGTTTTTTGTGAAGTAGAATATTTTCATCCAGTATAATATTGTAGGTAACCGTGTGGACAATATATAATGCTGCTGGACATACTGTGTTGGACTACCACCCATCACTGCCACTACAATCCAATAGAATGTGGTGAATGATTGCAAGAGGTATTACAAAACTCATGTTGCAACTCAATTTTTATCGTGCTCAATGTAAAAAAGTTGGCAGGATGCCCTTCATCAAGTTACAAGTGAGAAGTAAGTAATGATTAATCATATTATATTTACAGTTTGTACTATTTCTTAATAATCATTGAAATGTGTATTGTTAAATGAGAACGTTATTACCTGATTAGATGGAAAAACTATGTGAAACATACAGAGAAATGTTGAAGAAGACTGGAATCGAGAGTGAAATGGGACAGCATAAATGTGGAACCATTATCATCAATTTAGGAGAAATTCAAGTGATGAAGAGAATGAAGATGACAGTGAACCTCTTGCTATCCCACTTACCAGGACAATCAGGAGAGGGGTGTTAAATATGAAGAACTGTAAGTATAGTTGAAATTATCTTGAAGTGTGTATAGTATAACATATTGTTCTTTCATATTCACATGCATTTTCTTTGTACTTTTACAGAAAAAACAGATCTGCACTGTATTTATGGGTAAATTAACAAAGAAGATCCTATTGTTAATATTTTTCATTATATTTTAATTAATGAAATTGTAAATTTTTCTTTATTACTTTTCACTTTATCTTCAGGAACTTCACTGACACAAGGACACAAAATGTTATAATTTACCACATTATTAAAATAAATATTTCCTACCCTTGTTAATTCTTTCTTTCAAATTTGTATTGTTTAAATGTTTGTGTATTGAATTTTGTATATTGTATTATCATTGTAATTTTGTGTACTGTATTATAATTGTAGGTTTTGTATTGTCATTGTGTATAATATATATTTTAATTTGGATACTGTTTTTGATAATTTTTTTTTTGCATTACATGTTTTATATAATTCTTTTAAAGTATGATAGATTCTATTTTGTAATACTGTAAAATTGTTGCTTTTCTACCATATCTCAGATTTTGGTTTCATTGCAAGCTTGCTTGAACTGCATCCAAGCAAAAGTAATTTCTCTTCAGTTGCAACTTCAGACATTCATTAATTTTGTGAAAAAAATAAAATATTAATTTTATTATTATTATTGTTATTAATTGTGTCCTAGTTAATGGAATTAACATTCCGAACTTTGGTCAAAGTGCTCAAAAATCTAGTGAAATTACATATATTTATGTACCTTAAGAAATTTTAATACCCATCCCATTTATTCTTTTAACATCAGAGTATTTTCTATCGAGATTAGTATTTAAAATATTTATTTGAAAATGAATGCTTGTAAAGGAACAACTCTCAAGAAAATTTAGTAAAGCTTTTAGTTGTAGATCAAGACATGCATTGAAAAGCATAACATTAGTGAAATATAAAACAATCATAAAACACATTTGAGTTTGAGATCTATAGTACCGAAGTTTTGATAGTCGAGTATTAATTATAAATAAGCCACCCTCAACACCACAAAGTGTTTGGACAATTTGCTGTGAAACGTCCAGAAAAGGTATTTGGAACATCCCATGAAAAATATTTTCTTTCTATTTACATTCGTGCAGTTTTCTTTTATTGAATGTGATATTACTGTTAGACATTTTCCCATTTATGTAAATAAATTTCTATATTCCCGGACTCGCGTGGTGCATATAACTAAGCGAAACTCGGACATCTCGTCAGTGATGTCTCGCGTGAAACCGTAAACAAACCCTACGAAGGCGTAACTAAACAGCTGACGCGCGGAGGGATACTTCTCTGAAATAACGTGATTTTCACTTGTTTTTTCCGATCTGTCACTTTATCCATCGTAAGGAAAATTCTTGTATATGCGCGTGCTTTCTCTTTTTAACTTGCCCCAATCATGCAAACCTGTCGCGCCGGCCGGAGTGTTAATTTCCTCTTGGTAAACATACCGCCGCAGCTCTAGTGACTTATTCGGCAAAAAGGGGCAAACTTACTTACTAACTTAATTTCTAACTTAACCCTATGGACATGAAGCGGCACTTTAGCCAGCAACTAAGATTAGCAAAAGAATTTTTGATAATTTTTACTACATGCTTATTTGTTTTAATTTTCTTGGATTTTTTTCCATTCACACGCACATTCTCACGCCCATTCTCACGCCCATTCACACTATGTTCTATTTACACTTGCCACACGCACTTTCACACGACACTATATACATGCTTCCTCTACAGATGCATACAATGCACAGATGCCGCACTGAAACCTATGAGAGGCTAACATGGAATTGCTGCCTGAAGTTCAAGCTTTAATGATACCTTCATTCCTTTTCATCTTAACTTTTTGAAAAGAGAAATTCATGAATATAAATTCATGAAAGTGAATTCATGAAAGTAAATTTATGAAAGTAAATATTTTGGAAATTCACGAATTCAAATACAGTTTGGAACTAAACTTTTAAAACTCAGTAAATTTGTTTAAATCCATCCTACTTATTTTACTTTATCTTTTATTTTATTAATAAATTTACTAAAACCTCTAGATAATGTTTAATTAATAAAACATTTCTTAATTCGTTTAAAATTATTTTTTAAATATAAAAACCTTTTATAATAAACAAAACCTTTGACGATGAAATACAACTCATTTTTAAAAATATCATTCAGTAAAATCTAAACCGAAATTGAACTCAAAATGAATTAATAAAGAATAATTTAATTCGAAACCTTTAGGATTCTCTTTACATATATAATCCATTAAAACATCAAATTTGAAAAGACAAAACATCTTCTGATGAGAGAAAACATATTGCTCTTCACAAGTCATATTTCACAAAACATTTTTCGTATTTAACTTGTAAGAAAAAAGTGACTAATACGACATATTCGAAACTACTCAACGTTAACTGTCAATGAAACCACGTCCAACACTTTGAAAATACATTAAAACAATCTCAAACGTAACAATTTGTAAACATTCAGATCGTCAACTGACATTATCGCTGCAAAAACGACCGATATTTGCTGTACTATTAATAAAAAGAAAAGGCCTTCTCTCTATTGGAAAAATGTTTGCAGTCACATGGATGCGCCAGCCTTAAAGGACGTGATGTCATCCTAACGCAGAACATATTGTTCCCACACGCCGCCCGATCGTTACTTGGCATCGGAAAGAACGTATCGATTCCCTGCCAGTGTAGGCGTATCGGTTGCACCCTCGATACAGCCGTCCTGCGAGGCGTCTCCGATACGTCGCAGCCGGGCGCGGTTTCGGGGTTTAGGGGGAGGGGAAGAGCCGGCACGGGTCACTTCGGGGCCGCGTCCAGCCTCCACCTGGCTGCGCACAGTCGCTTGCCCCTCGCACTAATAGAATTAATTCCCCATTAGTGATAGTTGGGCTGATTATCACTGGCCGGCCCGGGATATGCTGTCCAGCTACAAATTGGCCCGACACTTTGAATGCAAACAGTCAGTTAAACATGCGTTTGCGCGCACGACCAGGGACTAGTCGGCATTAAAACACACACGAATTATCATTAACAATATCGGATTTGTGCAGGCTCGCGTAGCAAGGACAACAGCCCCAGGCGGAGTTTAATTGAAGATTATGTCGCGCAGGCCTGCGCGGCGCCTCAGCGAGCGCCTCAGCGAGCAGTGGGTGGCCTCGAACCGGCGGGCGACGGCGCTTTGATGATTGCAAAATGGGTTTATAAAATTGTATTGGATCACACGTACGTACAAAACACTACACACATATGTGGGCAGTTTATATACATATTGACCAAACACATTTGAGAATAAAATATTCAAAATTGGAAATACTCTCGTGTGAAATGCTAACACATTTCTATGTGTTTTCTTTGCTTTTGAAAATTCATACAATGCTGTTCTTGTGTTCTGGAATTCTGTGGTTTGTTTTATATATTGTCCACCGTTGCAATGAAAATCCCGTACATCTTTGCCCTTTGACAGAAACGCAATATGGCAGTAATTTGTTTGTGTTATAATATTATGCCTCTGCATATAAAATCTAGATCCACAATGATGAATGAAACATTGTAAGCAATATACTGATTTATTTTACAGGTCATTTTCGATATTTCTGAACGAAAGCTTTTTCGTTTCATTTGCTTTCCATTTGTGTGTTTTATCCCTGTTGCGTTTGATCGTATTCATATATTACTGAAATAAAATACACCATATATCGGGCACAATGTACAATGACAAGATAGAATACAAGTAATCTATTTATACGAAACCACAAACAAGAGAAATTTGCGCTTGTGCATTGTAGCTAGATCCGAGAATGGAAGAGAATAATTCCGAAACCACCAAACGAATCTTAATGAAATTTGTTACTGGCGAGTTTTAGAATAATCCACCGGTGCAATTCAATTTAGGTTAATATCGGACGATATTTGTTCGTATTTTGCATGAATATTTAAAAGCATTTCCGCGACCATTTCGCTGAATATATCACTCTCTGGGCGACGTACTTGCAAACAAAAGTTGAAAAGCGAATTAATGTTCGTATTTTTGACTAATAACCTTACGCGAAAGGGCCTAATTGCATTACGTGCACGCACGCGTTTTCAACGGGCATCAAAGGTTTTGTCGATCCGGGGCGGCCCGGCGGCCTGGCAGCTGCAGTGGGAGCCTCACAGCGCACGCTCCCGCAGCGACGCCGCTCGCTCATATCGTCGTGGCCGCCAGAGCGCCGGGCCGGGCCGGGCCGGGCCGGGCTGGGCCGGAAGCCAGCCCCCTCGGCCGCCGCCGCCACAGCGCTCGAGGCCACTCGAAACTTGGAACCGCGTCCGCAAACACGGGCCGTGGCCGTGGCGGCTGCGCAAACAGCGGCGCGGGGCCTCTCGCTTCGCTCCTCGCCGCCAGACGAGTGGCGGGCTAGGGGGTGTGGGTGGCTGGCTGCGGCGGGGCGCCGGCGTTCTGTGAGTGCGGCAGGCAAAGGGGGCTGAACCGCAAGAGGTGCAGTTTCTTCAGAGCGAGGCGCTGGCGAGGGACCGCCACGTGTGCGGGGAGGCGATCGCTAGGTTTCTCACGAACAAAGTGCGGGAGTATTCCTCTCTGCGATGAGTCAATTTCAGCCGTGAATGTTTTATTGTTCCTACGATTTTATTTTGTAAGCTGTTTCCTGGGAAATGTGATGAGTATTCGTACCTTTTTGAAAGAAATGGGAGAAGCAAAGGGATATAAAGAGCGTCACAAAGGAACACAATATCCCTCGATAAAAAAGCGTTCGCAGCCGCTGTTTCTTCTGACACAAGCATACAGCACGGAATGGCGCTCTTTTTATCCCTATGCCGGATGCGTGTTCTGAGAATTTCACAACAGTTTGTGCAGGGCAGTAGTGAAATCTATAATAGAAGATAACACGCGTAATTCATGTGAATGGGAAAAGAAATGTAACAAAGTATTTGAAGAATGTTGAATGAGGTCACGTCGTAGAGATTCGTGGAAGGGAGTGTGACAATAGAAGTATGAGTCTGATGCGCGAGTTCACCAAGAAAATACAAACTTTCGAAGAAGTAATTTTAAATACAGATATTTATGACTGGAAAACATATGATTGAACAATGAGTAAATTGAAGGGTGAAATGCAAACATACTCATTATCACAGAAATGTTTGCAGTCAAAAATTTAGATGTCAATTAAGTAAAAATGGCTTCACTGTTGAAAGACACAAATGTCTCATATATATATATATATATATATATATATATATATATATATATATATATATATATATATCAGAGGACAAATAATTTTTTTTTAAACTTGCGAGAAAAATTGTGCAAAGTTAATACCAAAATATATCATCTACAAAGGTGACGCTAACTTCCATTAAAGAGAAAAACTTCAAACATAGTTGAACTGCAAACGTGATATTGGAAGGCTACATGACATTCATAATAAAGTTTCGAACTAACCCAACAGATTCGCGGCTAAACAGTGCTCGTGGCCTGCCTAAGGGAAACACAATGGGACAACCACATTGCACGCGAAGAGGCCCAGACGGGGCGGGGAACTACTGAACACGAGCGTGGCGGAGCGGTGCGAGGCTGGCTGGCGCGAAGCAGGGCGTGGCGAGGCGGAGCGCGACGCCGCGAGCGTACCCAACTCCCAGCGCCCGCCGCTTGTCAGTGGAGTAGAGAGCACTATTAGAAGCCGCCCAACTTCCCGGCCCTCCAATTAATATTTAATGAAGAGAGCTTTACTTTTATGGTGTGTTTGCTGAGTAACGAAACGAGTCGTAGAGTCTTCGTATTAATAATTTATAAAAACTTCCAGCAATTCGCTCGTGATTATCGGCACATTACTCTTGGAATTTTAAAGAACATTGAGTTCTAAAAAAGTTAATATACTGTTGGCGAAAATGTGCGATGCGGTGCAGCCAGCCACTCTATCGATGACGCGTGATGAGACTGTGCTCCTAACCACTTCCTCTCAGGGCACAGTACATTAAGTACATTAAACACAGGATTTAAGAATTTAAACAACACAACTATCAGTCACTTTCATTAATTAAGAATTTCACATTTATATGTATGTGCTCAATGTTAATGACGGATGGGGAGTTAAAAATAAAAATGAAGGATTCGTTTGTGATTCAGGGCGCATCAACTGCTTTGATCATTATTCCCGTAAAGGTAATGCATGTAATATCTCAGGATGTAATGATGAACCTCCACCGCTAGAACGGGAGATCTGGCGCCGGATCAGAATAAAAAAAAAGAGGATGGTTGAATACAATGTTTGTCACTATTAGATATTTTCTGCGATAATTCGAAGGTTTCGAGTTTACGGAGTCATTCTCTAGTCTAGTTTTCTTTTCTGTGGCATCTCCAAATCTGCTCGTCGACAAACCATTTTCCCTTGAGGTGAGTGCAAAAGAAGTGAGTGAAAAACGTACTTTCGCTGTCTCGTTTTATTGTTTTGACAAAAATTAATTTTGTCAAGATAATACCGCTCAAAAATGGTTTTCATTAAAATATTACCCCAAAAATTTTTACTTTTGTTTAAGCAATTGCAGGTATTTTTTGCATTGCAAGATAATTCAAGCTAATTATTACATGACAATAAATCATTACGAGTAAAAGTTTTAGGTTTTGCCAAGTACTTTATATTGATCGCTGGCGAGTGTCAATGGATTTCTTCATCTTTGAGCTTGAGTTTGAGTTTCAGCTTGAGGGGAGGGGGTGTCGCCGCGCACCTTGGCGGCTTCCGAGGCGACGCTAACGGCGTCAGCGCGCGGCGGCCGGCGCCTGGCCTGGCTGGCCGCGTCCCTCGTGGCGCCGGGCGGGGCTGCCCCCCCCCCTCTTCCCGACCGGACGTCCCCAGCGTGGGAGGGTCGCGAATTAAATTTAATTATTCAAACGACTGATATTTGGTTACGGAAAATTGATTATATTTTGCAGTGGTATTATGTACAGTCTGTTTATTAATGTTGACGTACGTGAGTGAATTCTGTGGGCAGTGTAATAATTTCACGTTCACGAAACGATTCAGAGTTGGATCGTTTCAGTCACTGGAAACAGCGGGCATGCATAATAAAACAATAGTTGCTGTAGATTATTCTGTGATGTGAGTCAAATTGCTTTAATGAGGTTGATGTATGTCGCTATGTGACCGCCTATCTCCCTCGTCCAGTGCCACCCGATTTAGGGGAAGAAGGTTAGTGGAGACCGGTGCGGTGTGGTGCCTAGCACAGATGGAGGGGAAATCGTATTCAGAATAATTCATTTGCCTGTCGCTACTCCATTTTATCATTGATGTATCCGGATATGAAATGATTGTGAATAAATAATCTAATAACTCATTGTTTTCGGACAGTTAGGGAGTATTTCGAAGTTAAAAATTCACAACATAGATTAAAACACGATGAAAAAAAGAGTGGCGAATAAAAATGTTCACATCGTTCGTTAGAGTTAAAAATGTACTATAATTCTCTCCATCGATGTACGTAAAGTTGCTTTGCCACAATTGCAAATAAACTGAGTAAACTTGGTGGTTAAAGTGGATGGGGCCTTTTTTGGAAGATTATATTACACTTGAGTTAATTTCAAAATGTGAATTGTCCCAAGAAGTAACTCCTTGCTTTTAATAGCGATGTTTGTCTGATCTCAAGAAACGTCCTGCGATATCATCATAACAGCTTGCGACCGCAATCAGAGGCCTGTCTTGCGCAGAATCGTCAGCCAGCGCGGTGGCAGCCGGGATCTCGGCAAACGACGCTCTGGCCGGGTGCCTTCTAACCGCCCGCCTTCCGCGCTCGCGCTGAAACCGGCACTTTTAGTGCCAGTAACGCGCTCCTAATGCTTGGCGGGCGCAAACATTGACCCAGGCGACTGCGCCGCTGGGCCCTCGCGCCCCGCTGCCTGCGCGACGGCCCCGCCCCGCCAGTGGCGGGCGGGAGGGTGCACATTTGGAAGGTGGGTCCTTTTGAATGATTGATTCAGGCATTATGTCGGTTCGTGGTGCGTCAACTTCTATGGTCTTTATTCGCTCAAGTGTATTACATGTTATATTCCAGAAAGTGGCGGTGTTCCTTTGTGCTGGTGCGGGAAATACGGCGCCTCCCTGTAAGTCCCTTTGTTCGAGTTTTCTTCCTTTAGATATCTTTCGCAGTATAGCACCGCCCCATTCTGAACAAACTCTAAGCTCTCGACTGGTCTCAACAGCCTCGTCTGGTCTCGAGAGTCAAGCTGAGTGTGTATGTGTGTGTAGAGACGAGAGAAGATGGGTAATAAAGGAAAGATCTTGGTCCAATAGTTAAGATTGTCCGGGATTTGTCTGGGATCAATGAAACCACAGGAATCTCCCGATTAGAGCAGAAGGCTGTAGAATTCCCTTCCAGTCAGCGACTCCCGAGCTGTTGGCTGGCGACGAAAACACGCCACCCCGCTCCACTCTACAGCTCTGCAACCCACACCCGACATTGCTCGCGATTGACCTTCTCTGGGAGGACGCCGTCCTAGAGATATTGAGGAGCAACCGACACTGGCTGTAATGCTTAATTTATTCTACTGAAGAAGATGAACAGAAGAAAATATAATCAATTACCTATTTGAACCAATGTGCTCTAAACGTTCTCTGTGTGAAAGCATACATATTAAGCGACGACATTACAATGATCATAGGCAATGAAGAAAAGCAGAAAATGCATTTAATATGTCCAGAGACTTATGTATTCTTGGTGAAAACAATAGATATAGCACCTCTGAACTTTCTCACGACTCAAATGTTGAGAATTAGAGAACTATGTCATTAGAAGTCAGTCAATAATACAGTTGAAATTGTAATTATTTATCATTAGAATCATTTTGAGTTTATTCCAAGGAATATTTCAGGTCATGGAATAGGTAAGATACTCTACTGACATTTATCTGATTTATCTAAAATTTCTGTTTCGTAAAAACCGTGCCAGAAATAAACAACAATACCACAACCAGTAACAATTGCAATTAAAAAGCAAGTCATGTAATTCATTTTAGTGGTGTAGGTTGCTCAAAATTCTCGTTACGTAGGAAGTAAAGGAAAACGTAAAGGAAACTAGCATTTCGGACGTGACACTTCGTTGGAACTGAAATAAATTTCTGTTTCAGAAGGTAATGTCATATTTATTGACGGTAAAATTGGCCATATCTATCAAATACTTATTCTTCGCAATGGGTCAGCTGGGCCTCTTCCCTCACTTTTATGCGCTCTTCACGGCCCTCTTTCTCATAGCTCTATTCTGGACTCCTAATACATGGCACTCATTATCCATTTCCCAACGAGATGCACTTGACCCTTTCCCCAGCACCTCTTCGCTTTCCACATTCACCCTTGAATACATTTGCTAATCTCCCGCTCATCGAACTCTCTTTCGCCAGCTCTCGTCCGCGCGCTCGCCCCGCTCCACTTCATCCGAAAGCGCTCTCCTCTCTCGCGCCGCCGCCCCGCCCCTCCCCCGCGTGGATATCAACTTCCCCGCTCCACCCCCACCCGCCACCCCTTGTCTCCGCTACGCCCCACTCTGCAGCGACCGCTCTTCCCCCTCCGCCCTCTCCGCAGTAAGCACCGTTCCCGCTCCGCCCTCCCCGCACCAGTCATTCCCTTGCTCGCCCCTCCCATTTTGCAGCGACCGCTCTCTCCCTCTTCGCCCACCCCAGTGCTTTTCCCGTCCTCAGCCAGCGCATGGCTTCACCCGTCCCCTCCCGTGGCGTTCTCTTCCCCACCCCTCGCCCCCTCAGCCATCACTCTCCGCCGCGTTGGCCCCTTCCCCCTCATTGTTTCCTTCCAGCTCCGCGCCCCCCGCAGCAGCGATCGCCTTCACCCGCTCCTTCTCCCTTCCCCACCTCTCGTGCCCTTCCTTCCCCGCTCTCCTCCTCTCCGTCAGCGACCGCTCTCCCTCCCTCCCACGGCGCTCTCTCTCTCGCGCGCGCTCTCTGCCCTCCTTTCGAGCCCAGAGGCCCAGCGTCCGCCGCCGCAAGCGACGATGCCACTGCAGTGGCTGCGCGCACACTAACCGCCGGTTGCAGGTTTTTAACGGGTCTCGTTTCGGGCGCCCTTCGGCGCGCCCGCGTGCGTTCTGCCTCCTGATGAGGTCGTTGAAAGCGCGCTGACTCGTTTTGCTACAAAAGCCTGCAAACAGCGGCCATTAGCTGGGCCGCGGCCGCGCCCCCCCCCACCCCACCCCACCCGTTCGCCGTCACTTCCCCGGCGCGCGCGCAGGGCACAAGTCGGGGCCGCGGATTTTGACGATGTCTTGCAGCAATGGCTTTACGCCAGTCCTGGAAGTACGGAGTTCGGGGGCGGGTTCTTTTAGGTTTGTTAGAGTCGTGAAATCGTAACAACCACTTGGCTTTAAGACTTGGATCCTCTTCTTGGACGATTTCGATCGAGTTACTGTGGGATACGTAAAAGATCACGACCCGTGCTCAACGAGTAAAGATCTCGTTTGCGGTGTTGCTTGAGTGTTAGATTACATTAATCCAATGTAAAACGAGTGGCTTGGAATACACCGTGTTTCCTGAGAACATACGATACTTTGTTAAATTACGTTTAGTGGAAGTTCGTTGTTCACCGAAACACATACATATTTTTTTAAAGAATTAAAATATTAAAAGCTACGTACTTTTTCAAATATCAATATCTATACAATTATGCAAAAGGTCAAATAATTCGTGGAGAAGCAACAAACTAGATCCTCTGTAAACGACGGGCGCGCCCGGGAAGGCAGCGCTTGCCCCGGCGGTCAGGGTTTCCGGCCCAGGAAGCACCGGGGCCTACACTTGCGTCGCTCTAACTCAAGAGGGCTGCCTCTCCCCCTCGCCCCGGCCGCTCTCGGCCGTCGAAGCCAGCCGCAGCGCCGCCCCCGCCGCCCCGCCGCCGTGGGCCATGCGCCTGCCTGACCCCGTTAGCCGACTTCTGGGCGGCGCACCCACCGAGTTACCTCGTTACTGCCACCGCCCCGCCGCCCTTCCCTCCCCCGCAGCCGCCGCATTCACAGCCAGAAGAGTGTACAATGGCATCGAAAACACAAAGCGAATCCAACGAAGTTCTTTCACCCACGATACAGAAACTACGATACCACCCGAGCAAAACTGTCGCTGCAGTTCACTTAAAAAGAACGCTTTTATCAATACCGCTATTTATCTTGCTTTGGGCTCAACCTCGATTACAATCGGTTCACCTTTTGTCTAAATAGCTACATTGAGCAAGAGAAGAAAATTCAGGTCAAACCCAAACGGCAAAATGTGAAGTAATTGTTAAAAAGTTAGCTGTCGTTACGACGCGAAAAACAAGCGAAAATGAACGGCAGACGTGACAAGGCAGTGTTGGCAGAAGGAAAGCGCACATTTCGTAGCTTTGGTAATAAGGGGTGGGGAAATAATCGCAAAGGAGTAAAGGTACTAAGTAGAAATCAATGAAGCGGAAGAAGCAGTTCGAAGAGAGTTTTCATTCTGGGTCAGATTTTGGAACGATTATATATTTTCTATGTTTCTTCTTTTATAAAGCATAGAGCTATGAAAAAATAAAATATGAAAAAAATTTATGAATATTAATGTTGATAAAAAATGTTAGTTATTAAATGATATTTGGCAACAGCAACAGCACTCGAGTAACAACGGTGAACATGAAAACGTTGTCTGCAATGTCATTAACACTACACGATGCAGTTCTCACCCCTTCTAGGAGAGGTGTTGAAACGTAAATGCATCGCTTTGAATATGGTGGATGTGGCCCCCAGTCACTGCATTTGGTGCAATTTACATGAACACCTCCAAAACACTGCCCGTGCAAATCATCCGTGTCTTTGATGACTATTCGCAACGTGCCACTTTGAATTGAAACAGAAAATCTAAAAACAACGAAGGCCAAAGTTTTGTCAACTTGAAATTAAATTTGCTCAAAGTGGTATGTATATATTTAAAGACTATAATCCTGGTTCTTTATGCGCTTAAAATCTTTTTATTTGTCAATAACTTCATCAAAGTTCGATTTCCAATATTTTGGCAAATCGCTTGAAAATTATGATGTCAACATACGTTTTGTTTTTACGACATTTTGTATTTACCGAAGAATTATAAGAAATAATTAATTTACAGAAAATGTAACTGAAAATAAATTTAAAAATTAAAATATACTGATAATAGGTTTTTAAGCATTTATATCTTGGGAAACATATTTATCTAGTTACTTATCTCCGTTATCTACTACCTGATTTGGTGGTATATCTAAATATATTACATGTACAAAATATACAAAATATTCTGAATGTGTAAACAATAGTTTTGATATGATCTGTATTATGGAAAAAATAGTTAGATCTCTAAATTATCAAATAATTTGGTGAGTGAATTATCTATAAATACGAGTCATTCCCTATGATGATTCCCTACATATCCCTATATTACACTATTGTAAATGCAAAATGCATTGATTTTTTCTCTGAACATTATTACATATAAGTTATGAAGAATACTGTTATTTCTAATAAGTGTTATTGCTTTCTTCTCCTTGGCGAAGAAAAATACTCGTAGTTACAGACGCACTGATCGGGTCTCAAATTAAAGAACTGAGGGCCAGATTTGGGTAAGCCGACTGGCAAGGGAAGGCAGGCTTCTGACGTCTTCCGGAATGCGGAGTCTGGGGGGCTGGCTGCGAGAGCACGTTGGGAGGGGGGGGGGAAGGAGGGGAGCGGCGTGTGGAGTGCGCTGTGTCACGCATGGCGGGCGTGCCAGCGCCGCCCCTCCCCTCCCCCCTTGGCCGCGGCCGCGCCGCTGCGCTCCTCGCGGCCTCCCCACCTCCCGCCGTTCGCTGCTTTCGCGTCTCGCGCCGTTCCTCCCGATCGGTGGCGTAGTGCGCTACTCGCGGCCGTAAACACTCTCACCAGCCATTGGGCCCTGGTTGCTATTCTCACTTCCACGCCAATTCTTCTTCGCATCTGCCAGCGCTGTGACGTCTTCGCTCATCATCTCTGTTGCTCAGCGCTTCTCTGCATCTACGTTCTTGCTCCCTTCGCAGCATACTCTACTCAGTTGATCCTCTTCCACATTTACTGTCATTCATCACGATTATGTACTATTTTTGGGCGCATCCATTCTCACAAGCGGTTTTATCCTTTCTCCCTCCCAAGTTGTCATTCTCACTTTTGTGCAACCTCTGCTTTGCCTTCGCCAACAGTTGCGACAGTGTGGTGTCGCGGCCGCAACCTTTCCCACCAGCAGTTTTGCTCTAGTTATTTTCTCGCAGCGCCTCTTCTCTGCCTCCGCCGGCCCTGTTGCCGTCTCGCCTCATCGCCTCTGCGGCGCGGCGCCTGCCGACATCCTCGCTTCTCGCTTCTTCGCGCTTCCCGCCGTTTCTGCCGAGTTGTCTGCCAGTTCTGTGTCTACTGCCATCCATCAAAGTTGTTGCTGGGGCTTCTGGTGCGAATTCGCTTGAGCAAACTGTCTCACAAGCGATTTCATTTTTCTCCCTTGCTTTCATTCTCTCCAAATTTATTTTCTACCCAAGTCAGCCCCCCCTTTCGTCAGACACCACAGATACACCGTGCTTGCCGGTAGTAGTGAGATAGCGTTGTCTCCACAAGCTATTTTGTCTTTTTCGCTCTCCCATTTTGACTCCAGTCTCACCGACATCACTAAAGACGTTGCACGCTTCACTGACACCTGATGGCAGCGCTTCGTTGTTGCGCCCCTCCCTTCCCGTCTGAAACGTCGCCCATTACCTCCCAGCCTCACATCCGCCCTCTCGCTGCCCTCTCGCCGGATGCCCCATCCCCGCCGCCACGGGCGCCATCAGCGAGTCCTCCCTTCTCGCGCCGCCCGCTCGCATACGGACAATGCCGTCGCCTGCGCGCGGTGTCGTAACACCCCCCCCCCCCGGCGTTGGCGCGCCGCCCCGCGCCGCCCCGCGCGCCGCCGCCGCCCGCCCGGGGCCGAGGCGGAAAGCTGCGGTGTCAGGCGCGGCGCGGTGCGGGCCGGGGGGGGGCGACGCGTGGCGGCGGGCCGTGACAGCAGGCGACCGGGGACGCCTGGGCGGGCGCCGGGGGCGGGGGAGCAGGCGGCGCGACGCGTTTGCCCGCCCGCTGGGCCCGAGGAGCAGTGGTGGGGGAGGCCTGGCGCCGAGGCGCGGGCGGGGCGGGGGCGGGCGGGGCGGGGCGCGGGCGGGGAGGCGAGCGTGTCGAGGGGTCGAGGTAATGGGAAACGTCGCGACGAGACTGCTGATAAGAGAGGACAGCCGCCGAGAGGATCACGAAAGAGTTGGCTATTTCAAGGGGAAGGGAGGTTGCTGGTTCGATGCCCGACTAGGAAAGAATTTCACAGGGCGGCGGAGTGGATGTAGTTTTAACCCGTTCTTATTTCGTATTCCCGTATTTGGAGGAATGTAGAGTTTTGATCTCTCTACGTGCATGAGCAAACGGCTACTTCAATTCCTACTGTTTCCATAGTTATCCTTCGGGTTAGAAACTTTTCTAATAAAATGGGTAATATTTTTTGTTGAAAAAGTTTGAGACTGCGGCTAGCGAGAACGTATTTTAAATACTTTCAAAAAATTGTAAAATCAAATCTAAAAGTTAGTTCGAGACAGTGAGCAATCCATTGAAAAATTAGCTTGTAAATAAAAATAATTTTGAACCAGAATACTTGAATGAGAAAGTTATTTTATTGAGAAACCACATTATACACTGAAAATCATTAGAGTAGACGTGTCAGACTATTAACTGGTATGGCAAAAAATATCAAGTAAAATATTCACACGCTTTTGGGAAGTTTTGTAGAACGAATACTTACTTGCTGAATTATAAGCAAAATAGGAAGAATTTCGATAAGTGAGCATTGATTATTCTTGAACGCTTTCAACTCTGAGTGTTCTTGAGTAAATAGAAGCTCTTGATTTACTGCGG
>BOPP01000107.1:513943-532365 GCA_017312745.1 Gryllus bimaculatus
ATTCGGTAGAGTCTTCGTATTAATAATTTATAAAAACTTCCAGCAATTCGCTCGTGATTATCGGCCACATTACTCTTGCATTTAAAGAACCATTGAGTTCTAAAAAAGTTTAATATACTGTTGGCGAAAAGTGCGATGGGTGCAGCCAGCCACTCGATCGATGACGCGTGATAGAACTGGTGCTCCTAACCACTTCCTCTTCAGGGCACAGTTACATTAAGTACATTACAACACAGGATTTTAAGAATTTAAACAACACAACTATCAGTCACTTTCATTAATTAAGAATTTCACATTTATAATGTATGTGCCAATGTTAATGAACGGGATGGGGAGTTAAAAATAAAAATGAAGGATTCGTTTGTGATTCAGGGCCATCAACTTGCTTGATCATTATTCTCCGTAAAGGTTAATGCATGGATATTATCTCAGGTTATGCTTTAATGATGAACTCCACCGCCTAGAGAACGCCCTGGGAGATCTGGCGCCGGATCAGAATAAAAAAAAGAGGATGGTTGAATACAATGTTTGTCACTATAGATATTTTCTGCGATTAATTCGAAGGTTTTCGAGTTTACGGCAGTTCATTACTCCGTCTAGTTTTTTTCTGTGGCATCTCAAATCTCTCGTCGACAAACATTTTCCCTTGAGGTGAGTGCAAAAGAAGTGAGTGAAAAACGTACTTTCGCTGTCTCGTTTTATAGTTTGACAAAAAATTAATTTTGTCAAGATAATTACCGCTCAAATGCGTTTCAATTAAAATATTACCCACAAAAATTTGTTACTTTTGTTTTAAGCAATTTGCAGGTATTTTTTGCATTGCAAGATAATTCAAGCTATATTTACATGACAAAAAATCATTACGAGTAAAAGTTTTAGGTTTGCCAAGTACTTTATCATTTGATCGCTGGCGAAGTGTCAATGAGATTCCCTCCCTTTCTCTTCGTCATCTTGCAGCTTGAGTTTGAAGTTTCAGCTTGAGGGGAGGGGTGTCGCCGCGCACCTGTGGCGGCGTTCCGAGGCGACGCTAACGGCCGTCAGCGCGCGGCGGCCGGCGCGCCGGCCTGGCGGCCGCGTCCCTCGTTGGCGCCGGGCGGGGCTGCCCCCCCCCTCTTCCCGACCGGACTCCGCAGCGTGGGAGGGTCGGCGAATTAAATTTAATTATTCAAACGACTGCTATATTTGGTTACGCGAAAATTGATTATATTTTGCAGTGTATTATGTACAGTTCTGTTTATTAAATGTTTGACGTACGTGAGTGAATTCTGTGGGCAGTTAATAATTTCACGTTCACCGAAACGATTCAGAGTTGGATCCGTTTTCAGTCACTGGAAACAGCGGGCATGCATAAAAAACAATAGTTGCTGTAGATTATGTTCTGTTGTTGTGAGTCAAATTGCTTTAATTGAGGTTGATGTATGTCGCTATGTGGACCGCCTATCTCCCTCGTCCAGTGCCACCGCATTTAGGGGAAAAGGTTAGTGGAGACCGGTGCGGGTGTGGTTATGCCTAACACAGATGGAGGGAAATCGTATTCAGAATAATTCATTGCCTGTCGCTACTCCATTTTATCATTGAGTATCCGTGATATGAAATGATTTGTGAATAAATAATCTAATAACTCATTGTTTTTCGGACAGTTTAGGGAGTATTTCGAAGGTTAAAAATTCACAACATAGATTAAAACACGATGAAAAAAAGAGTGGCGAATAAAATGTTCACATCGTTTCGTTAGAGGTTAAAAAAAATGACTATAATTCTTCTCCATCGATGTACTAAAAGTTGCTTTGCCCACATTGCAAAATAAACTGAGTAAACTTGGGTGGTTAAAGTTGGATGGGGCCTTTTTTGGAAGATTATTTACACTTGAGTTAATTTCAAAATGTGAATTTGTCCCAAGAAGTAAACTCCTTTGCTGTTTAATAGCGAGTTTGTCTGATCATCAAGAAAGTCCTGCGATATCATCATAACAGCTTGCGACCGCCAATCAGAGACCTGTCTCTGCGCAGAATCGTCAGCCAGCGCCGGTGTGGCAGCCGGGATCTCGGCAAACGACGCTCTGGCCCGGGTGCCTTCTAACCGCCCGCCTTTCCGCCTGCTCGCGCTGAAACCGCACTTTTGTGCCAGTAACGCGCTCCTAATGCTTGGCGGGCGCAAAACCATTGACCCAGGGCGACTGCGCCCTGGGCCTTCGCGCGGCCCGCTGCCTGCGCGGACGGCCCGCCCCGCCAGTGGCGGCGGAGGGTGCACATTTGGGAAGGTGGCGTCTTTTGGAATGATTGATTCAGGCATTATTGTCGGTGTGGTTGCGTCAACTTCTATGGTCTTTATTCGCTCAAGTGTATTACATGTTATATTCCAGAAAGTGGCGGGTTCCTTTGTGCGGTGCGGGAAAATACGGCCTCCCTGCTAACAAAGCAACTAACACCAACCCTCAGACGTTTTCTTAAACCTTATAATGATATCTTTCGCAGTGTATAGCACCGCCCCATTCTGAACAAACTCTAAGCTCATCGACTGGTCTCAACAAGCGCTCGTCTGGTCTCGGAGTCAAGCTGCAGTGTGTATGTGTGTGTGTAGAGACGAGAGAGTGGGTAATAAAGGAAAGATCTTGGTCCAATTAGTTAAAGATTGTCCGGGATTTGTTTCTGGGATCAATGAAACCACAGGAATCTCCGACAGAGCAGAAGGCGCAGGTAGAATCCCTTCCAGTCAGCGACTTCCCGAGCTGTTGGCGCGACGAAAACACGCACCCCGCTCCACTACTACAGCTCTGCAACCCACACCCGACATTGCTCGCGATTGACCTTCTCTGGAGGACGCCGTTCCTAGAGATATTGAGGGCAACCGGACACTGGCTGCTAATGCTTATTTATTCTACTGAAGAGAGATGAACAGAAGAAAATATAATCAATTACCTTATTTGAAACCAATGTGCTTCTAAACGTTCTCTTGTTGAAGCATACATATTAATGCGACGACATTACAATGATCATTAGGCAATGAAGAAAAAGCAGAAAAATGCATTTAATTATGTCCAGAGACTTATTGTATTCTTGGTGAAAAATAGATGATAGCACCTCTGAACTTTCTCACGATCAAATGTTTGAGAATTAAGGAACTATGTCATTAGAAGTCATGTCAAAATACAGTTGAAATTTGTAATTTATTTATCATTTAGAATCATTTTGAGTTTATTCCAAGGGAATATTTCAGGTTCATGGAATAGGTAAGATACTCTCTACTGACATTTATCTGATTTATCTAAAATTTCTGTTTCGTAAAAACCCTGCCAGAAATAAACAACAATACCACAACCAAGTAAACAATTGCAATTTAAAAAGCAAGTTCCATGTAATTCATTTTAGTGCGTGTAGGCTTTGCTCAAAAAATTCTCGTTACGGTATTTTTGGTAAAGGAAAACGTTAAAGGAAACTAGGCATTTCGGACGTGACACTTCGTGGAAACTGAAATAAATTTCTGTTTCAGAAGGTAATGTCATATTTATTGACGGTAAAAATTTGGCCCATATCTATCAATACTATATCCTTCCGCAATGCGGTCAGCTGGGCCTCTTCCCTCACTTTATGCGCTCTTCACGGCCCTCTTTCTCATAGCTCTCATTCTGGACTCCTAATACATGGGCCACATTATCCATTTCCCAACGAGATGCACTGACGCGCTGTGTCCGAACCAGCACCTCTCCTTTCCACATTCACCCTGAAATACATTTGCTTAATCTCCCGCTCATCGAACTCTCTTCGGCCAAGCTCTCGTCCCGCGCTCGCCCCGCTCCACTTCATATCCGAAAGCGCCCCTCTCCTCTCTCGCGCCGCCGCGCCCGCCCCTCCACCGTCGTGGATATCAACTTTCCCCGTCTCCACCCCCACCCGCCACCCTTGCTCCGCTACGGCCCCACTCCTGCACAGCACCGGCCTCTTCCCCCTCCGCCTCCGCATAGCACCGTTTCCCGCTCCGCCCTCTCCCCGCCACCAGTCATTCCCTTGCTGCTCCCCTTCCATTTTTGCAGCGACCGCTCTCTCCCTCTTTCGCCCCCCAGTGCTTTCTCCGTCCTCAGCCAGCGCATGGCCTTCACCCGTCCCCTCCCGTGGCGTTCTCTCTCCCCACCCCTCGCCCCCTCAGCCATCCACTCTCCCGCCGCTTGGCCCCTTCCCCCTCATTGTTTCCTTCCCAGCTCCGCTCCCCCGCGAGCGATCGCCTTCACCGCTCCTTCTCCCTTCCCCACGCTCTCGTGCCCTTCCCTTCCCCGCTCTCCCCCTCCGGTCAGCGACCGCTCTCCCTCCCTCCCACGCGCTCTCTCTCTCGCGCGCGCTCTCTGCCCTCCTTCGAGCCCCAGAGGCCCAGCGCGTCGCCGCCGGCATAGCGACGATGCCACTGCAGTCGCCGGGCCTGCGGCACACTAACCGCCGGTGCAGGTTTTTTAACGGGTCTCTTTCGGCGCCCCTTACGGCGCGCCCGCAACGTGGCGTTCTGCCCTCCTGATGAGGTCGTTGAAAGCGCCGCTACTCGTTTATGCTACAAAAGCTGCAAACACGGCCATTAGCTGGGCCGCGCCGCGCCCCCCCCCACCCCACCCACCCGTTCGCCGTCACATTCCCCGGCGCGCGCCAGAGCACAAGTCGGGCCGCGGATTTTGACGATGGTCTTGCAGCAATGGCTCCCTTTACGCCAGTACTGGAAGTACGAAGTTCGGGGGCGGCGTTCTTTTAGGTTTGTTAGAGTCGTGAAATCGTAAACAACCACTGGCTTAAGACTTGGATCCTCTTCTTCGGACGTTTCATCGAGTTACTGTGGATACGTAAAAGATTCACGACCCGTGCTCAACGATAAAGATCTCGTTTTGCGGTGTTGCTTGAGTTGGTTAGATTACATTTATCCAATGTAAAAACGAGTGGCTTGAATACACCGTGTTTCTGAGAACATACGATACATTTGTTAAATTACGTTTAGTGGAAGTTCGTTGTTCACCGAAACACATACATATTTTTTTGAAGGAATTAAAATATTAAAGCTACGTACTTTTTCAAAATATCAATATCTATACAATTATGCAAAAGGTCAAATAATTCGTGGAGAAAGCAAACCAAAACTAGATCCTCTGTAAAACGACGGGCCGGCCGGGAAGGCAGCGGCTTGCCCCGCGGTCAGGGTTTCCGGCCAGGGAAGCACCGGGGCCTACACTTGCGTTCGCTCTAACTCAAGAGTGGCTTGCCCCTCCCCCTCAGCCCGGCCGCTCTCGGCCGTTCCGAAGCAGGCCGCAAGCGCCGCCCCGCCGCCCCGCCGCCGTGGCCATGCGCCTGCCTGACCGCCGTTAAAGCCGACTTCTGGCGGCGCACCCACCGAGGTACCTCGTTACTGCCACCGCCCCGCCGCCCTTCCCTCCCCCGCAGCCGCCGCATTCACAGCCAGAAGAGTGTACAATGGCATCGAAAACACAAAGCGAATCCAACGAAGTTCTTTCACCCACGATACAGAAACTTACGATACCACCCGAGCAAAACTGTCGCTGCAGTTCACTTAAAAAGAACGCTTTTATCAATACCGCTATTTATCTTGCTTTGGGCTCAACCTCGAATTACAGAATCGTTCACCTTTTGTTCTAAATAGCCTACATTGAGCAAGAGAAGAAATTCAGGTCAAACCCAAACGGCAAAATGTGAAGAAATGTTAAAAAGTTAAGCTGTCGTTACGAACGCGAAAAACAAGCGAAAATGAATCGGCAGACGTTGACAAAGGCCCCAGTGTTGGCAGAAGGAAAGCGCACATTTCGTAGGCTTTTGGTTAATAAGGGGGGGGAAATAATCGCAAAAGGATAAAGGTACTAAGAGAAATGCAATGAAGCGGAAGAAGCAGTTCGCAAGAGAGTTTTCATTCTGGGTCAGATTTTTTGGAACGATTATATATTTTCTATGGTTCTTCTTTTATAAAGCATAGAGCTATGAAAAAATAAAATATGAAAAAAATTTATGGAATATTAATGTTGATACAAAAATTGTTTAGTTATTAAATGATATTTGGCCAACGAGCAACAAGCACTCGAGTAACAACGGTGAACATGAAAACGTGTCTGCAATGTCATTAAACACTACACGATGCCAGTTCTACCCCTTCTAGGGAGGTGTTGAAAACGTAAATGCATCGCTTTGAATATGGTGGCATGTGGCCCCCAGTCACTGCATTGGTCTCAATTACCATGAACACTCCAAAACACTGCCCGTGCAAATTCATCCGTGTCTTTGATGACTATTCGCAACGTGCCACTGTTGAATTGAAACAGAAAATCTTAAAAACAAACGAAGGCAAAAGTTTTCAACTTGAAATTAAATTTTGCTCAAAGTGGTAGTTTATATTTAAAGGACTATAATCGCTGGTTCTTTATGCGCTTAAAATCTTTTTATTTGTCTATAACTTCATCAAAGTTCGATTTCCAATATTTTGGCAAATCGCTTGAAAATTATGATGTCAACATACGTTTTGTTTTTACGACTTTTGTATTTACCGAGAATTATAAGAAATAATTAAATTTACAGAAAATGTAACTGAAAATAAATTTAAAAATTAAAATATACTGATAATAGGTTTTTTAAGCATTTATATCTTGGGAAACATATTTATCTAGTTATTATCTTCCGTTATCTACTACCTGATTTGGTGGTATATCTAAATATATTACATGTACAATATACAAAATATTTCTGAATGTGTAAACAATAGTTTTGATATGATCTGTATTATGGAAAAAATAGTTAGATCTCTAAATTATCAATAATTGGTGAGTGAATTATCTATAAATACGAGTCATTCCCTATGATGATTCCCTACATATCCCTATATTACACTATTGTAAATGCAAAATGCATTGATTTTTTCTCTGAACATTATACATATAAGTTATGAAGAATACTTGTTATTTCTAATAAGTGTATTGCTTTCTTCTCCTTGGCGAAGAAAAATACTCGTAGTTACAGACGCACTGATCGGGGTCTCAAATTAAAGAACTGAGGGCCAGATTTGGGTAAGCCGACTGGCAAGGGAAGGCAGGCTTCTGACGTTTTCCGGAATGCGGAGTCTGGGGGGCTGGCTGCGAGAGCACGTTGGGAGGGGGGAAAGAGGGGAGCGGCGTGTGGAGTGCGCTGGTGTCACGCATGGCGGGCGTGCAGCGCCGCCCCTCCCTCCCCCTTGGCCGCGCGCGGCCGCTGCGCTCCTCGCGGCCTCCCCACCTCCCGCCGTTCGCTGCTTTCGCGTCTCGCGCCGTTCCTCCCGGATCGGTGGCGTAGTGCGCTACTCGCGGCCGTAAACACTCTCACCAGCCATTGGCCCTGGTTGCTATTCTCACTTCCACGCCAATTCTTCTTCGCATCTGCCAGGCTGTGACGTCTTCGCTCATCATCTCTGTTTCAGCGCTTTTCTGCATCTACGTTCTTGCTCCCTTCGCCAGCATACTCTACTCAGTTGATCCTCTTCCACATTTACTGTCATTCATCACGATTATGTACTATTTTTTGGGCGCATATTCTCACAAGCGGTTTTATCCTTTCTCCCTCCCAAGTTGTCATTCTCACTTTTGTGCAACCTCTGCTTTGCCTTCGCCAAACAGTTGCGACAGTGTGGTGTCGCGGCCGCAACCTTCCCACCAGCAGTTTTGCTCTAGTTATTTTCTCGCAGCGCCTCTTCTCTGCCTCCGCCGGCCCTGTTGCCGTCTCGCCTCATCGCCTCTGCGGCGCGGCCCTGCCGACATCCTCGCTCTTCTCGCTTCTTCGCGCTTCCCGCCCGTTTCTGCCGAGTTGTCTGCCAGTTCTGTGTCTACTGCCATCCATCAAAGTTGTTTGCTGGGGCTTCTGGTGCGAATTCGCTTGAGCAAACTGTCTCACAAGCGATTTCATTTTTCTCCTTGCTTTCATTCTCTCCAAATTTATTTTCTACCCAAGTCAGCCCCCCCTTTCGTCAGACACCACAGATACACCGTGCTTGCCGGTAGTAGTGAGATAGCGTTGTTCTCACAAGCTATTTTGTCTTTTTTCGCTCTCCCATTTTGACTCCAGTCTCACGACATCACTAAAGACGTTGCACGGCTTCACTGACACCTGATGGCAGCGCGCTTCGGTTGTGCGCCCCTCCCTTCCCGTCTGAAACGTCGCCCATTACCTCCCAGCCTCACATCCGCCCTCTCGCTGCCCCTCCGGGGCGCTGGGGATGGCCCATCCCCGCCGCCACGGGGCGCATCAGCGAGTCTCCCTTCTCGCGCCGCCCCGCTCGCATACGGACAATGCCGTCGCCTGCGCGCGGTGTCGTAACACCCCCCCCCCCCGGCGTTGCGCGCCGCCCGCGCCGCCCCCGCGCCGCCCCGCGCGCCCCGCCGCCCGCCCGCGCGCCCGCCCGGGGCCGAGGGAAAGCTGCGGTGTCAGCGCCGCGGCGCGGTGCGGGGCCGGGGGGGGGCGACGCGTGGCGGCGGGCCGTGACAGCAGGCGACCGGGGACGCCGTGGCGGGCTGGGGCGGGGGCGGGGGAGCAGGCGGCGCGACGCGTTTGCCCGCCCGCTGGGCGCCGAGGAGCAGTGGTGGGGGAGGCCTGGCGCCGAGGCGCGGGCGGGGCGGGGGCGGGGCGGGGCGGGGCGCGGGCGGGGAGGCGAGGGCGTGTCGAGGGTCGAGGTAATGGGAAACGTTCGCGACGAGACTGCTGATAAGAGAGGACAGCCGCCGAGGAGGATCACGAAAGAGTTGGCTATTTCAAGGGAAGAGGAGGTTGCTGGTTCGATGCCCGACTAGGAAAGAATTTCACAGGGGGCGGCGGAGTGGATGTAGTTTTAACCGTTCTTATTCGTATTCCCGTTATTTGGAGGAATGTAGAGTTTTGATCTCTCTACGTGCATGAGCAAACGGCTACTTCAATTCCTACTGTTTCCATAGTTATCCTTCGGGTTAGAAACTTTTCTAATAAAATGGGTAATTATTTTTTGTTGAAAAAGTTTGAGACTGCGGCTAGCGAGAACGTATTTTAAATACTTTCAAAATAATTGTAAAATCAAATCTAAAAGTTAGTTCGAGCAGTGAGCAATCCATGAAAAATTAGCTTGTAAATAAAAATAATTTTGAACCAGAATACTTGAATGAGAAAGTTATTTTATTGAGAAACCACTGTATACACTGAAAATCATTAGAGTAGACGTGTCAGACTATTAAAACTGGTATGGCAAAAAATATCAAGTAAAATATTCACACGCTTTTGGAAGTTTTGTAGGAACGAATACTTACTTGCTGAATTATAAGCAAAATAGGAAGAATTTCGATAAGTGAGCATTGATTATTCTTGAACGCTTTCAACTCTGAGTGTTCTTGAGTGTATAGAAGCTCTTGATTTACTGCGTAACTACTATTTTTAAAATTTGAGAATTTTAGTGATTGGGGTCAGATTTAAAGTTGCCTACGCTTCTTGTGTTCAATGTATCATACATGTATGCATTCAATATATCATACTCAAAGTGTTAAGCATGTAAGAATATTTTAAAATTCCTCATTTCTTATTATTTAATTTTAAAGCTCGTAGATATTGAATATTTCTATAGTACATAATACTGCATTTCTGTGGTGTTACATCAATAGCACATACGCGTTTTGCGTTCCCAGCCACACCCCACCATGCGAAGGCAGAGAGCAACGGTTCTGAACCAGAGACTGAGAATTCGGCCCGCTGCAGGGATTTCACACGCGACCGGAGCGGCGCGTCATCGCAGAGCGCGATGGGCGATGGGGCGTCGGCAGAGGGCGATTTTCGCGCAACCCCACCAGCCGCTGCCTCCCGCCTGCCACGCCCCGAACCGCCGCCCACCGGACCCCGCCGCGCGGCTAATCCAAACCGTAACGCAGTCGCTCCGATACCGCGGCAAGCCGTAGAGGCCGCGCGGCGAATTTTGCATGAACTGAATAATGGCAGCAGGTCGCAGCGCCGGGCGGCGCGTCGAACACAAGCGCGTACCTGGCCGCTCCGTGGACCTGAGCGAGGGGGGGGGGGGCGGGACTAATCCGGGCCGCAACGCCGTCAGGGAGCGCGGAGCGCGCCCGCCCCCGCGCTCAAAATCACTGCCCGATATTGCTTGCGGCCTCGCCGCCGCCGTGCTTCTGTGGCGCAGCTCGGACAAGCCTTCTCTACTGCCTTTCGTCGCCACCGGCAGCGCAGCGCCCCTTGCGGCGCGCTGCGCAAACACAGCCGCCACCGCCGCCGCCGCTCGAAGCCACCTGCGCAATTACCACGACTTCCCCGCAACGCGGAACACGCGCAACAGATTTCGCAGAGTTCGATGCGCCTGTGAAAGGGATTCCCCCTTCATGACATTGATTAAGCGTAATTGGATTAAACCGTCGCGAGCGGTTTGGAAGTACTCGGGGCACGCGCGGGGCGGTGAAAATCCAATAATTAAATGATTATAGACGCTTTTGGATATCGGAGACCCGCGAGGTGTCGGGTTCTCTTTTTTCAAGCGCCGGACGCTCGTGTGGCGACTGTGGGCGGTGCCACCTGTTCCCGCGATCTCCCCGTTCGCAGCTCAACGGCCCGCGCGACCTCGGGCTCAGGTGCAATGCTGCGCCGCGCGCTCCGCACAAGGACGGCGCTGGGTAATTGGTCCCAACGACAGACAACTTCGCGTAAATGCGATGAATATGCAAATGAAAATCAGATACGCTAGGGGAGAAGAGACTTTAATGGGGATTATAATTCCAACATCAAAGAGTTAGCGGCAATTTCGCTGAATGTTCCAGCATTCGCGGCTGTCATTCGGGGAGAATGATTACGAGGGAGAGCCGCGCTTAAAAGGCGCGTTGGCTAAATGCTAAAAATTGGATTTAAATTTTGCGGAAACACAAAAGCCTGTCACGTTATTACAGCAACATATATTGATGAGTTGAATGATATTATAAACAATTTCTATGATCCTCACATGAAAAACTTCACAAGCTCGACTAAAAATATAAAATGATAGGATAAAAAATATAAAATAATAGGATAAAAATATAAAAATATAAAATGATAAAAATATAAAATAATACAAGAAAAATTAAGTTATTATTTTAAAAATTGAAACAACTTTCACCAAAAATTACAATGGGGAAGTTGATGAGTATACAACGGGAACTTACCCTTGATTATTTTCCAACATTAACGAGAAAATATCTAAAACGACAACATGATGATTTCCGATGTTTTTTGTCAAAGATATTGTTCAATAATTATTATTCAACTTAAATGTACGAGCAGTTTTTCAATTAAATGGCACAGATGAAATTTTCTATAACAAGAGAAAACCACACATTTGCTGTCACAGACACCCGCACATCAATCAGTCACTGTTTGTACATTACTTTTTATCTTTTGGTAAACACATTGGTATATTGCACACCATTCTGGTGCAGCAGTGCATCAACAATTGAAAACTTTATTTCCGCACAGTGCGTCATGCAGCTTTATACTTTTACCCGGTGTTTAATTTCACTAATTTGCGTTAGCAACAATTCCGTATATTATGAAATTAAACTTTTCCAGACAGCTATAAAAGAATTATACTCCCTTTGAGAATGCTTGGTGAATAAGTGTGGGGAGAAAGGTCTCGAAATTAGTCCGAACCCTTTGGAGGCGCCCGTTTCTTTTTTGCGGTCTCTGCCGAAGTGTCCCAGCCTCTCGCACTCTTTCTTCCGGTGTTTGCAGCTGTTCCACAGGGAAGTCGACTCGACGAGTTCCCCAAAGCAACGACAATATTTTTGAGGATCATCTGACGTTTTCCCACAATAAATGTGACACAAGATACGTAGTGCAAAATGCCATCCTTTTGCTTTATTTATTATTTCTGCTTTATTTAAATATTTGACACATGTATGTTTATAAACATTATTTCTCAACAGTAATTAACGTTCAAAAGCGCATATATTAGTACAGAAAGGGCGAATATAGAAATAATTCAACAAACTCACAAATGTAACATTCTCTAAAACCACATATCTGACGACACTGACGTACCAGTATCCCGGTACAGTACGAGTACCTCATGGTGAAAACAATCTACCGAGAGTTGGTCTTTGAGCATTGTAAACAAATATTTCTGAAGAGAGTGTGTTTCCCAACTGTAGAACGTTATACGTGTTGAGAATAAGAACAATCTTACCTGCATGTACAAAATTGAATGCTTGGAGACAATTGTGCGGCGTCTGCGCGCAGAGGTTGAGTCGTCTCAGGTAACTTTGCCCCTCGAGTCAGTGGGTGGCGTCGCGGTGGCGCAGTTCCACAGACGTGATAATTAAAGAGAGTTAATTAAGAGCTCGTGCAAAACTAACCCTTGCTCGCTGGCGGCTGTCGCAGGTTCTGCTTCCGACGGAGCGAGCGGGGCCACAGCGGCCCGCGCGGGGGCTGTCGGGGGCAGCGCCCGGTCTGCCGTTTCCAACTGTGCACTGCGAGTGCTTCTACTTGAAGCAGGGGCGGGTCTCAGGTGCAGACGTAAGGGAAAGAAAGAAAGTTTGTAAATTTACTCCAGAACTGGAGCTTTTAAACGAAAATGAAGGTCTGATGTACTAGGCAAAGATATTGGCGGTTTCGAGTCTAACGATAATACTCTTTGAAGTAAGTTAAATGTATAATTAAGGGTATTTCATTGTTGCGTATATGTCGTTTTATGAATTGAATTAGAAGATATTGTCGTTATTTTTGTATTGCAGGACTTTCGATTTGCGTGTTGTTAAATGTCATTTACAATTTAATTAATGAGATCAATTTTACAATTTCTTCATCAATTCTAATAAAAATATTTATGAGAATATTGCCATTGAAAAAATTATGATCATAATACGTTCAGATTTGATTGCAAAAGAAAACCCACCGATTCGATATTTGTAATTTTTTCTATCAATATAGCCACGTTTAATCTATTTGTATTGAATCATGGTTATCATCTCAAAATTCTATACTCAACTTGATATACGAATTAAATAATGAAATTTCCCTTTATTATCGTTATTGTTTACAAAAAATATTATCCTGATTATTTTCTAAAAATTCTCATGTGTCATAGTATTCTCTGTTCACGACTGGCGAACCGCTTGTTCTAAAAGAAGTACTTAAAACACGTACATGAAATATTTATTTATTATAGAAGTCACAAATATTGCCCACTAAATGAAGAAAATCACGACGATCAATTTCAAAAGATGAAACAAACCAATACATTTTAATACTTCTCTCTGTCGGACGCGAAAAGCCAATTACCCAAGACGTAACCGGTTAATGGCCAGCCCGAGGCTCGGAGGGCGTGTAGTGAGCGAAGGGGGGCGCCCTTTCTGAGCCCCAGTCTTAAAACGTAATTTCAAAAAGAATTGTGGAAGGTGCCCGGGCAGCCTGTCGCCAGCGGAGGGGGCAGGGCGGGGCCGTGCTGAGCCGGCGCGCGTGCCTGGGCATGGCCCGTACGCGTGCCCTATCGGAGAGGCAACGTCGCCGCCAACCGAACTCCTTCCCTCCTCGCGAGCTCTGCCTGCGGAGAAGTTACCGCGTGAAAAGTGGAAGGTGAGCCGTAAATACGCCGGGGAGCCTTTTGCTCGAAGAAGGAATGCAAATAGGTTGCGTGGCCAGAGAGTGTGAGAAGCACTGCTCTGGGTGACGTGTTGTCGACAGAGTCAATTAATGAAAACTGCGTTTCAGTTGGCAGAAACTTAATCAATACTTTAGTAACGGGAAAAATTTAACAATAAAATATAATTTGATGTCAAAAAATCAATTTTTAAGTTATTAATTTTACTTTCTTGAAGTCTTTTTCTCTGAATTAGTAATTCATTTTACCTTCTAATACAGCAACTAGTATTTTAAGAATTCCACAAGTAAGTGTGTAAGTAAGTTTGGGAAAAGCGAATGGAGAGAAAACAATTACAGACTTAACAACTGTAATGTGAAAGTAAGAAACAATGCAATTAGTAATGTTCTGAAGAAAAAAAAAGTTTTAAAGTCATTCTACTCCATTTAGGGTTACGTCATGTTCCTTAAGTTCATATAATTTAGATTTATTTTTAAATGGAAAACATGGTATTCAATAGTTTATTTAAATATTTAGATATTGAAATTAAGTCGAGAAAACAAATTTGTTGGTTGGGGTTCTCCATTTTATAATAACCTTGAATTGCGAAAATCGGCCATCCACTTCTCATTTGATATTTCTCCTAGGTATTTCTTATCAATCCCAGTCAGGTATAGGGAATTTGCTGCATCAGTGCGTTAGCGAACCTAGTTGAAATCTAGATAGTATGCAACCTGGTTTTCGAGATTTTGCTGATCACTTTGATTTCAATGTCAATGATACTCGTTTACAGCAAAATATGGACCTTTATTTCCTTTCCTGTTCCCATTCTTATCATTTTAGCCAAGTGATGGATTGGTGTCTTTCTGCAAATATCCATCACGAAAAACAAAATAGGAAATACACACAGCCCTGTGAGCCCTGATTTTCAAAGAAAGTAGCGGTAGATAACACAGGTAGTTTAGTTACAAGAAACGCGCAAAATTTGTTCTCTATTTTTAATGCAATTCTACCCGTTCATTTTTTCTTTGTAATTTGAAAATGATATTTAAAGAAAAATGAATTTCAGAGAAATTTTATGTTCAACTCCCCTTCAGAACCTGCAAAATTTTTCATCTATTACAGCATTCCCTAATTGAAAAATTAATATTTTAATCCTAAAATATGCCCAAATGAATTTTGATAGCGTAATTGGAATATACGTTTAACATAAATGTTTGGTGATATTATTAATTGGATTGTTGATGAGGTACATACCTTTTTATTATGATAAATAAATAAAGATATTGTCTGGTATCAATACTTTTTTGTGATATGCTTAAAAAACTATGTTGAAATGATTAATTCATTATTTTTTTGATATAAGGTAAAATATATTTAAATAAAATTTGCAAATAAGTAAAAATCAATGTTATTATTCATGTAAAAATGTTATGTATGATTTAATTTTTGTCGATGCAACTGAGATCGCTAAGAACCAAGTAGTTGAAAATAAATACATTAAAAAACTATGGCATGAGAATATTGGCCTTACTGTCCTATTTAAACTACAAAATAAAACGAATTCTAGAATGTTTACAGAATCACACGTCTGCCCACAAGATACCTGAAAAAAGAACGTGGTCACGATATTACTCTTCGAAAGTGCCTCGACAATTGTGGTGCACGGCCTGTGTGCCGTCTCCGACGTGTACAGAACGTTCCCAAAAAACCGCGCAACTCGATTTGTTCAATGTAATCTAGTAAAACCGCGACGCAGGAGTGTAATTTCGATTGGCGCCGTGAAAAGCAGCTTAGCGGCCGCGATTGATGTCGGAGGAGCGGCGGCGGCGCCCCGGGCGGGAGCACAGAGAGGCGCGTTCGTTCAAACGAAGAAAGACGGCTCGGCTGCGCGCGGGGGCGGGGCAAAACTTGCAAATGTAGGTCAAAATACATCAAATTCAATATATTACTTTCTTAGCTGTGTATGTACTACATCGCTAAAAGTCAGTTATTCGCTTTACTGTTAAAATAACTATTGTAATATTACTAAATAAACTGTTCTGGTACTATTGTCATCGTCGTTGTTGTTGTTTGAAGTGGATCACAGTGGAACCTTTCTGTAAAAGAGACGTGTGAGAAAGTGTAGTGTCTGGTAATGGAATAAATAAATTATATAGAATTATCTATTATTTTTTCTGTGAATGAAAATCTTCAATTATAATCATACCACTAATTTATATCATTTTATACGTGTTTTGTTACTTACTTACGAAGTGCGCTCTGCGACCATTGCAAATTCGAAATCGTTCTTTGCAAGCCGAAGTCTAAAGTTGTTTTTTAGGAATTCCGCTCTACCTCATTGTGGGGTTTTTGAAAGTTATCCAGTCAGATTGTCGGCTGCTAGCACGTAAAGCTGCTTCTCTTTGGGTGAATGAAAGTTGGTTCCAGTCGCGGTGACTCACTTTCTGTGCTTGGGTGGCTGTTAATACTGTGTCTTTCGCAAAGAAAGTGCACGCTGAAAATTATTTATTTATCAAATCGGAATTTCTAGGAAGTTGTTCTGCAATGACATGAAAAAGTTACAACCAATGTAGTGATAAAGACATCACTTAGGATGAATATTGTGATTCACTATACCATGATAAATATGGCAATTTTAGTGTATTGAAGTTATTTATTGTTGTTTATTAATAAATATATATATATAATTAGTAGTATATATATTAAATATATAGTATATAGTAATATTATATATAATTCGAAGCTTTATTAAAATCTCACAATATTTTTGTATTTAATTTTTTAAATAGAAGCCTTTTAATTATTTTTCTCATGTAACACAAATAGAGCAGTTTTCCAGGGAAATCGAGATTTGTGCATGATTACATTTCTGACAACAATAATATATATCCAGAGAACAGATGTGATTTTTCAACGAGTACCAAATAACGTTTTTTATTCTTTCATTTCTACAATATTGTCGAACAGTAACAATGACTGCATTACGGTGTTTGCATGACTCTTGTGACTCCACCGTAGATAAATGTTAAGTAGAGAGACAGATAATGGATACCTTCAAAGCTTTTGAAATGTTTCAAAAAAATTGTAGCGCCTCGAATAATTGAATAAATGTTTAATACGACCGAAATGAGGTTCTTTAAGTAATAGGCAGCAATTAACACTCTCAACAATAAGCTGGATTATTGTTGAGTGCTATGGATAAAGAGTCACGAGTCTCAGAATTCTAATTTTCTCAGCACTGATTCTGCTTGCAAAATCAAGTAATTACAAGAAATATTAGCTGACTTATTTCCGTAATATTTCCTGAAACGAATTTCTAAGGATTTCAATTCTCTGCGAAAAGCTTGCGAAAAAGTGACTACCATTTCCTCCTCAGGATTGGATCGTTGTAAAGTATACGAAGCAACCCTTCCGCCGGAGATTCACGAAGCAAGGCGCACCATCTCTTTTTATTTTGCAGGGGTTGGCAAGAGGGAAACAACAGACTGCACTGCGCATTACTTTCAACGATTTCCTGAAAAAAAAAGAGAGAGAAGACGCTGTGCGCTTTATTCTATTATCGGCCGCACTTACAAGAAAGTGCACTGCGTTGGCAATAAGAATGAAGAGTTCGCATGTGTTAGCATCAAAGTAAGCAGAATAAACAAAGCTCGTTAGTCTTTCTTAAAGCGCAATATTTCAGGTAGGTACAACGTAATATGTTCATAAAAGTTCCCATTAAAATCGTTTGTTGCTAAAAATCGCTTTCAATCTGCTTTAGTGCAGCGATGGCATTTTTCTCTGTTGTGTTTACAAAATACCTAACGATCAATACATTATTCAATACTGCTCACTGAAATGAAATTATATTACAATATGGAACTAGACAATGTGCCATTTTCAAGCGATTGCTCCTGGCTCTTTCAGAGCCCTTTGAAAGACATTCCATTTTCTGCGAAAGGGAAATCGTTTCTTGGGAATTTCCTCCTTTTACTTTAAATTATATTTTCAGCGACTTTTACGTTTCCATTTCTAGTGAATGCAGCCTGCGAAATTCCATCACGTTTCAGAAACAGGCAAAGACTTTTGGTTCGCATCAGAGTCAGCAGTATTTACCTAAACAAAGAACTCTGGCGAAACCTTTCTTCCGTCTTCCATGCCGCCAATAAAAGTTTTTCTGGAAATTTCGTTTCCTATAGCCGTGCTGCTTCACAAATAACGTTGGATTCTGCTTCCTTTTCATATTCCCTAAGAGTTTCATTCCAAATTGAATATCTTAAATGAAACAGAAAGAAGTACATGTTAAAAAAACTCGGGCTTAGGACTGTTTCAAAACGGATAATCTACATTAATCAGATTAAATATATTAATTCAAATTGTAATATCCAAAATTTAATTTATTGTAATAAATTTTGATGTTGTATAAAACGACATGAATACAGCATTCATGACCATTAATTTCTTGTGAGACCACCGTTAAGTTTTACTTGAAAAACAATTTCTTGTTTATAAAATCACAATTTTTTATCAAATATATAAGACGTTGCATAGGCAGCTTTAAAATATTTACTTTGAAAAACTTTGAAAATCTCCTGCTACCGCGCTCTTGGTGATGTTGATCGAAAGAAAAAAAACTTGTGCGATTGTGAGAGATCCGAATCTCACGGCGACAATCGCCCCACGCACCCTCAGACATTTCCTTGCGGAAAGGCGTTTTGCGAAGCGCCTCTCCCAATGGTCGCGAGTTCTGCCCCTCTTCCGCATTCCGACGCCGGCGCCCTGCCGGGCCTGCGAGGGGGGGGGCGCGTCATTACCTTGGTGTTTGCGCGCGGCGCAGCGGAGGCGCGGGCGCCAAGTAATTGCTCGAGGTCGGGCGG
>BOPP01000107.1:532378-550675 GCA_017312745.1 Gryllus bimaculatus
GGGGGGGGCTGCTACTCGGCGCTACCTCACCGCCGCCGCGCCGTAGCTCCGTGCTCGCAGATACGCGCAATTGGCTGCGTTTAAGCATGCGGCGAGCGCTCGCGATAGCGGTGCTAATCACCCTCCTGTAAACAGCGCCCCTCGCAGCGAAGGAGCCGGCGCCTTCGGGCTGCCTGCCTGGCCTCTTGGCGCGCGCCCGGCCAGCGCGCTCTCGGGCGGGACTTCGCGTGCGGCTCAACGCCCCGGCCGCAGTGCAGAGGTCGAACTGGGTGCGTTTCCAAGGTCAGGCAGTTTTGACGAGAAAACTCGTTTAAAAATGGGCATTAAAATGAGCGAGAAAGCAGCATTGTGCTTTTTTAATGATTTACGAAGCATGGTTTAACCGTAGCCCATTTTAATAGTGAAATAGATAGTAAAACACTTAAAACATAATACTTTCGTTTTACCGTATTATGTTTGACGTTTACTCACATTCACTAAAAAGTCATACATTCATCTACAAACATTCATGATTTCATTTCATCAAAACACTTGGAGTTTTGTCGGTCAAGTCATTGACGTGAGCAATCTCATTTATTAGAAGACTTTTTGTGATATCAAAGGTATAAGGTATGGAAAATAATATGGAGTCATTTAAATCTAACATATATAAAGAATGCTCCATTTAACTGTTGCTTTTTATGGGAGCGAATAAAATGGCCGATGAGTGTTCGATCACCTCGATCGCCTAGCCGATGGGCCTATCGTGTATTAATGTCTATAAACGCTATTTTTATCAATAGATTTATTTGATGTAATCAAAGTAAACATTTTTATGTAGCACTTTAGAATTCAGTCAAACCACTTTATTATACACATGCTCTATAATAGTGAGACAATAGTTTTCTGTACATTATTGTAGAAGCAAAAATACCATTTTATAAAAAGCGTTTAATATTACAATTGAACACAGTGAATGAAGAGATTTTTCTAATTAAAACACTTCACCATTCACATTATTTTACATAAACTAACCAACAAAGAATTTACTGTCACGTAACGGCACATTTCAGGAACAGATATTTTGAGAATACTGCAGTCATTTTTTACATCAAGTCTCGCGTTCGCAAAGACGTTGGGCGAATGTCACGTTTTAGCACGAAATATCCAGCAAACCCGGCAGAGCACAGTCGCAAGCACCGTTATGGCTCATCAGCGTCTGCCATTAAAACCACGGCCGCTGCCGCATCCAGTGTCGCACAGCCACCTCCATACTTGGCTTCAGAGTGAAGAAACTTGCAATTGGCACACCTGCATTTATCCATGACTCCATCTATTCCTGTCACGTTCTCTCTCAGCCACGGCTGCCAATGCAGTCTTCGTTACCGAGACTTATCTTCAAAGCGCCTTAACGTCACCAGTATTATCCGCGCAAGTTTGCTGGAGCTCCAAAATCCCTACCCCCACTCCCTTACTAAGTTCATTCGAATTGAGAATAAAATATAGTTCAAACATTGTTAACAAATGTGTTTACAAGTCGTTTTCACTCCAATGAAATATTGAATCCAAATTTCCAGAATTCCAGAATAGAAAAACGAGCTAAATATTTTATATAACAGCTCTCTCATCGAACGAACCAAAGCCCTCCCCTTCTCGCTTCTTGGAAAATTAGAGATCAAAAAAACGTACGCGAATTTCGTACATTAATCATTGCGTTTTCCCGCAATACCATAGCCCGGCCCCTTCATCAGAATTTTGCAATTTGACGCCTCATTCGTATTTCCAATATCCTTTCCACCCACACGTGACTTCACAGCCTACGCAGCCTTCATTCCATCACGTCCGCCTTCACAGCGCCTTCACGTCACCTCTACGAGCACCGCTATTGTTTCCACAACGCCATGCCCCGCCCTCCGCGCCGCACTCGCGCCCGCCTCCGCGCCGGCGCCTCGCGCCCGCACTGAACCCGGATTCCAATCCTTCAAGGCCGGTGGCCGGGCGACGTCTCGGCGCGGCGGCGCGGGCGGCGCGAGGCTGGAGGGGGCGTTTTAACTCCAGCCATATAACGCCGCTGCGCAGCGCTGCCGCGGGCGGCGGGCGATGCGTGGCGGCGTGGCCGCGTGGCTGCCGGGAGGGATTGCGGTGCGGCTGCGGCGCGCCGCCCCCCCCCCGCAGCCCGCCCCGCCACGCTCGCCACAGGTCACCTGCGCCCGCGCGGTCCATCTCGCGGCCGCCGCCAAGAAGTCGGGCCGCCCGTGACGATGTAGCTCCGGCCACCGGCGAAAAGGGGTAATCAATGCTTCTCTGAAGTTGTGTGCCTGCCACAGCATTATTTGCTGGAAAAAGGAAGTTTGACACTTCGCTCAACTATTATGTTGAGCAAATTGTTCTGAGCAGAATTTGGTATATATTGATATCATTTTGTGCACACTTAAGCATTTTTTTCTTAAAGTAGACAAAAATAAATATCTTAAAAACCTTTGCGTTCGTAATGCAAATACAAAAAACTTTACATAACTAATTTTGAGTACATCAGTATAATAATTGACAAATTTAACTTGAAGCTCTTGTTCACATTATAGGCCATCTTGAATATTTGTTCGTTTAAATAAAGTATCGAAATTAGTGTTTTGGAAATAAAGAATTCAGTTTGTTACGACCATGAAAATAATAAAATAAACTTTAACTATTTATTAAAATTTTAGTAAAATTCTGCACAAACTCGTTGCTATTTTTGCCAGACTTTACACATAAAATAAAAAAATGTTTACTTTACAATATATATTTTTAAGTCTTTCTTTAAGATATATTTTCTTTTTTAATTGTTCTCAATGAATGATCTTGTCCTAAAAAAAAACAGCGAATAACTGAATACACTTTTTAACTGAGTAACTGTACTGAATAACTGTTTACACTGAATAAAATAAGTAAGCAATAAGCGATTACTCATTGTATTTTAAGAGTTCCTTTCTGTAATCAGTGAAGAGAAAAACACCTACTTATAAACAATTAGTGATCTTTTCCTCTCTGCCTCGTTCAAGATGATTGGGTCGGGATTAGGAAGGGCAGCGCCTTCCACGCCACCCAGTGAGAAGCTCGCGCCATCCAAGGGGTTGAAATTAGCAAATAACGACGGTCGCACCGCGAGTGCTGGAGCGCAAGAGAGCGCAGATGCTGGGCGGGGCACTCGCAGCCTCCACCCGAGCGGCGCGCTATCGGTAATGAACTCGCAACGCCACAAGCGCCCGGCGCCGGCGCCGGCCCGCTGCTGCTGGGTGGCTTCGCGAGGGAAAGCCCGGTGGCGATCGCTGCGCGAGCCGTCCGACTGATCAATAACGCCCTGACCGCGCGCCCTTCGGACCGCATCGGGCCACGCCGTCCACGCGCCGCCGGCCATCGACGCTCATTTAATTGAGAGCACCTCGGCACGCCTCGTTACCGCCCCTCCGCCCCCGGGGCCCCATTCAAGTACTCACCGCGATGAAATAAGCGGGACAGGGGGGGAGATCACTGTCGATTAGTTTGCGCAAAATGGCCGCGTCAAAGACACCAATCGCAGTCGGATGGTTTCCGGGAAGCGCGTGTGCTGCGGTGACAGCAATCGGCTGGAGAGCGCTCGCTGCCGCGCCTGGGGGGGCTCGATGGTGCCCACGCGCGCCAGCGAGGCGTGGGGGCGGTCACACACACGCCGGGTGGGCGGGGCGCACGTGGAGAAAGGATCACATTTTCACTTTCACACGCCAGCGACAACGAATTTCTGCAGCGCACTTGCGGACGTGCAGCTTTCGCCCAAAATTGCATTCCCCGCACAAAGAATATAGCTTGCTTTTAGAAATTGTGTTGTGAAACGGTGACCTACATTCTATTGTTTGCTTCCAAATACTATGTTAGTGTACCATTTAGCTGAACATATTTTTTGCACTGAAAATAAGAACCAAAAACTCGGAAAATGTTTTCCGCACATTATTATAAAACATCTATAGTAAGATTAACACAAATTTTATCCTACTTCAATTACAGGCATTTCAGAAAAATTTTAAAAGCAGTAAGGAAATTTAACCTAGAAGTGTTTGATTTTTTCATTCGAAAGGGATTGAAGGATGTATGGTACAAATACTCGTAAATATTTCAGACATTTTTTTACTCAACATATAATGCACTATTAAATGTTGCAAGCGTACATTTATCTCTCTGAAAATAATGTAAAGGTCAATGCTATTCAATCTTCTTCAAATTGGAGAAAAAGGTAAATATCGAATTAAGAACTTATCAAGATAAATCCTTCCCACAACTGATGTACTAAGAATAATCATTTCTTCCTCTCGTCACTTCTCTATTCTTGGGGTGCTACCCCTGCTCCTGTAGGCGCGAGTGTCCTGCGGACTGGCGTGCGGCCGGACGGGCCGAATGGGCGGATGTTGGCGACACGAGGTATTGCACCCTTCAACAAGCGCTGTCAATGGCGGGCCAGGAGTGGGTACGTGCGGCTGTCAGGCACCTCGTAAACTCAGAGTTCGACGCAGGTACGCTCTATTCAGATTCGTGCCGCGTACCGGCCGGTGCTTACCCCGGCACATAGACTCTTCCCACGCGATGTCTACCACCGCCTTGCTCGTGGGGGCTTCGCCGCGGACGCCCTCAGAGAGCCCGTCGATCCCTTAGTCCACGTTTCCGTGCGCACCGACGAACGCGCGCCACCTCTAATGAAGCGAGCCTTCCTGCAGATCCGTTCGCCCCCCTGCACCGACCCCCCCCCGGCGCCGAAAGTCCTTAAGACGACGGGTAGCGGCACGTACCCGCGTCTCACAAAGGCCGCCCGATATTTACGGTCTGGGTCCATTAGTAGAACTTTGAGCAGGCCATTGGTGAACCATTTAATTCCTCTTCGCTACGGAGTCTTCGCCCCCCCTCCCCGCCCCCCGCCCCCCGCCCCCGCCCCCGCCCCGGCGCGCCGCCGCAGCGGGGGCGAACGGCCGCAGCGGAGCGGAGCGCGCACGCGCACTCTCTTATTACCCGCCTTCCGCGCAGGCCATCTCACAAGAGCGCGCTAAAGAATATGCCAAATCGCGATCTCCATCCATATGGCGCGCGATCGCATTCTCTCCGATTTGATGTCCGACCACCGCCGATTCATGTCCGCCGGAGTCTTTCACACTGTGACGTCATAAAGTTATGTAGCCCGCGAGGAAGCAGGCGGCGGCACGATTCCTCCCATCCCGCCCCTCCCCCCTCCGGGCAGCCGCTTGGCCCTGCATGGAATAACCCTTCGGCCTGTTTGCGCGAGAGCGTGCCGGCCGAGCGACGCGACTAGACCGTGCGATCCGATTGCCGTCCCCGCTTCGCACCCCGCTGCAGGACCCCGCAATGCCCCCGGCGCCTCCCGCGTCCGCTCCCTGCCCCGCGCTGCGCCACCTTCTCGCCGCTGGCGGGGGGGCGCGGGCGTGGCGGAAGGGAGGTGGGGGGGCGCTTCCACTCCAAAGCTCTGAGCGGTGGAAACACGACGCGGGAAACGAGCCCGGCGGGGGAAGCCTATTTCTGCGAAACGTCTATTCCCCTCGGAAGGTGGCTAGGGTCTCCGCCCTCTCGCCCCGCACCGGCCCCCCCGCGCCCTGCCCGCCTGCGCTGCTCTGCCGGCGAGGAAGTGGGGACAGTAAGCCTTCTCATCGTTGGTTATCGGATACCGCGCCCCCAGAGCCCGTCCCGGGCCGCGAAGGGGCGACACCTCGGCCTTGCGCCCGCAGCCGCCGCCCGCCGCACCGAGCCCCTGCGAAGGCGCATTCCTGGCGGCGGCAGGAAATTAAAAAATTGGAAAAGTTGACAGCGCGCGCCGGGGGGCGGCCGCAAGGGACCGCGCCAGATGCCTGGCCTGCGAGCAGTGACGGGGCTGGTGAGAGGTGGGAAGCGTGCTGAGATGCGGGCCGCCCGTGCGCGCTTTTCTATGCAGCGCCGCTCCGACCACGGGCCAACCTCCCAGTCGGGGGCAGCCCCCTTTCCTGCTTGCTATCTCGCCGTTTCGCCCAGCAGCGCCTCCGTTGCCGCCCTGACGCGCGCTGCCGCTATGCATGCCCAAGTCTCCCACACAATGCTCTTCGCACCGCGCGCTCGGCCGCGACATCCGTTGCCCTCATTCTCGCGGCTCATCGCAAGCGCATACGGGCTGCGTGGCCTGGCCGCTGCGCGCTTCCCCGTCGTCCGGTCGGCGCCCCGCGGGCCCGGCCCGTGCGCGACGAACGAGCGCGCGGCGCACACAGCTTCTTCAGCGTTCGCGACACCTGCGGGCGGGTATAATTCAGATTTCGCGTCTGGCCGATGTGTCTTGTTGCTTTTGCCGCCCTGCCCCCCCCCCTCGCCTCCTTTCGCTGGCGCTCCGGTGGCGCGGCCTGGTCAGCCGATTAGGCCGCGGGGCCCGGCTGCCTCGAACCAATCGGCTGATCAAGCCGCCGCTGTTCGCCGCCACCCGCTCCCGCCCTCCGCCTGGCGAGCGTCGGTCGGGCGCGCGGGCACTGCTGCAGCGCTACATGGCGAGAAGAGCGGCGCAGGGCGTCGGCCGGAGGGACAACATAGGGAGGGCCAACTGTACACGCTTCATTATATAAGGGTTCATTCATATAAGTTTAGTACGATAATTATATTAATAAAGAAATATAAACACATTGAAAGATGGTGCAACCTTTTCTAATGATCTTGTGAATCTACTTTTGAAACTAAAATAGATTAGCTAAAAAGTATAATTAGAGAGCCAGTTTAAATGAATATAGTTTCAAACTCGCACAAATATATTATTTCATAGTTATTCTTGTTTATTTAATATATATTTATTGGGATGTAGGTTTATTATTTCCTTACTTATCATTCATGGGTTAAAAAAGTCTCCTACCACCATTTGAATTTAAAGGAAAGTATAATTTTCCCGCACGCTATGTTGGCAATTCTAATGAAGATAAAAAATTACAATATAATATGTTTGGTACTTTATCTGTATTGTGTATAACAATGTCTAGTGAAACTCTCTAGACACTGTTACACATATACAAAATGTCCCTTGTAAATTATTTCTACATAGATAATCAAAATTTTTATTGAGCTCCTTATAATATATATGAAAAAGTGCAGAAATAAGTCTGAAGGGTTGATAATATAACTTTTGAGAAGATCACCAAAATTTAGTTTTTTTTCCGGAGACTCTAAAGTGTTAAAGCACGAGTGCGCGCGTCCCATGCCCCAAATGCCTGAGGCTTGCCGAGTCACCGACAGGTTCTTCCGGGGTGGCAGGTTAAGGCCTGCGGGATTACCCGACGGGCAGCGAACCGAGGGCGCCGTCGCCCTCCGCGGCCCGCCGGGAGCCGGACTGACGCAACGCGATCGATTTGGGACATAATTCCTCCAAGCACAAGCCACGGCTGCACGCCGCCTGCGCTGCCAGGCTGACGCGCTGCCCCCCCCTCGCCCGCCGTGTGGGATTGCCCTCCCGCCCGGTGAACCGCTGGAAGTATTTTTGGTAGACGAATGAATCTCTCAGTTGAAAAAATGTTTTCATTTCCCAATATTATTAAAACAGAAAGCCTTGAAAAATAAACAATGTTTTGTAATTCACATTAATATGTGAATAATTGGCCTCAATAATTCTCAATTAAGTTTACTCCTTCATGCCATTCTTCTTTCTATGTAGTTGCGTGTTTGAAATATGCTCAATTCATTTCATAATATCCTAGAGATATAATAATTTTAATACCATTTCCGTAATATATGATTTCATATTATTACACTAAATTACAATTAAAATTATTCAAAAACTATAACTATATGTCCGAATTAAAGCAAGTAGAGAATTCTAAAACAGTCATTACTATTTCAATCAATACAACTATATCATTCAACTGCAGTTATTATAGAATTATTAACTTATCTCTAAAATATTTGTGTATTCAACCTCAAATAAGCCTAAACAATTACATTGTGAAGCGTTAGGCTTCCCGCGCGGAGTCAGTATTTTTTACAGGCGTTCCGGGTGTGACGCCGCTCCGATCGGCGAAGAGTCGCGACCGGTGTTCGCGTCGCCATTCTGCGACCTTTTTCCTCAGAGCGTAGATCCCTTGAGAAACGCAATGTCTACTGGCATGTTGTGGTAGTCCGTAGTTTAGTGTAAGTGTGTGTGTGTGCTGAGGGTATGAGGAAGCGTCGCAGAATGGCGACCTGGAAACGTCGGCACCTTCGCCATGGACGCGGCGTCACCCGGACAGCCTAGTAAATATAAACAATTACATTCTATATTTTCATTACATTCACCTTAGAATACGGAAATAAATAAGTAATTATATTTCAAATCCAGCGGAAATTAATCAATATTTTCTGGATTTGAACTATATGTGAATTACAAAGCGGTATTGTAATTTCATATCAATAAAATAGAATAAACAAACTTTTATCTGCAGAAAAGTTGCCTAAAACGTTGCTGTGCGCGAAACATTTTTAAAGCTCAGTGCACAACGTGTTAAATCCCGGTGGCAAAAAATTGTTTTATGAAATTTTTCTGTCCTCTGATTGTTTACTGATGTATGTTTATACATCATACCCACGCTTTTAGGATTGAAAGCTAGCGTTTAAAAAATGTTTGACGCTGTATATTTATATCGTATCTATATTTCATGTTCGAATATTGTTCTGGCATGCTTTGTTTATCTTGATGAGCTTCTGGGATGTTCGATATTGATTATAGATTCTCGGAAATAAAATTGCTAAGTCCTCGTTGGTCGCTTTTCGTAGCTTTAATATTACTTTTTTAATGAGTTATGGGTTTTGAACAGGCGCTTCCATGACCAATTCGTTCTTCAATGATAATGAATTCTAACATCCAGTGCCCGCTGTTAACGGCGATAATGCTGTCCTCTAAACGTGACTGATTGCTGGTCTCTAAACAAGACTAATATGAGCTGTAATAACTATAAAAAGTTATTGTAAAGTCAAAACAATTCAAAATTTATTGGGGATTATTATAAAATGGCAGTTAATTTCCCTCAAATATTACTTGTTAGAATTGAAGTCTCACTTAAATAACCAATATAGCTATATATACAAACTCTTTGAAAGAAAACAATTTGATCGATGCACTAGTTATCCAATGTTGACATCGCCACATACATGCGGAAGTGAAACACAAACAGAACGGAGTTACCAGCTAGAACACTAGACGCAAATTCACGCTCAGATACCACGTATAGGTCCCCTATGTTGACTTATACAGAATTGACCTACCGGCCGAAGGATAAACCATTAGATTTGCAAAACGCAAATATTTGAACAAAGTTTTCCCATATATTATTAACTTGTAGACGACACACATGTAAATAACTGTAATACAATCAAAGTTGGATCTCTGAATTTCAAACATCATGCACGTTTGCCCTTGTATGCCGTGACATGCTTTGTAATCTTGAGAGCATAGCAAAGCGGAAACTTCCAATTGTTGCATTATCAATGGTCGAAATTCAGAAAACGAAAATGTTAATTCACTATTTCACTGTTTACTTTCAAATTTTATCACAAAAATTTTCATCTATTACAATATCTAAAGAGATCATAAAATATTTTTTTTTCATTTTGCAACCTTGCAAGACCTAAACATATATATATATATATATATATATATATATATATATATATATATATATATATACACGTACAATGTGTTACATTTTAACATAGTTTTATTTACTGTCTTCTTTTAGAATTCTATGGCAGGTGAATTGAAGCGCACCCTTAGATATTCACAGAAGACTTACCGGCATTGCGGGGCAAGATGTTCAGAAAGATCTTTCAAACATGTTATTGTGAAATATACCATTTTAACGTATTTTTTCTTAGTTCATACATTTGAAGACTACTTTAACGGCTCTTAAAATATGTGTTAGTTTAATTTAAAATAGATTCAATCATGTAAACAAAAGTTGTAGTACTACTTCATTCAGAATTAATTATGAGAAATCTCGGTAAAATTATATTTCTAAAAGACAATATTAGCATATTTTCGTATGTCGTATATTGTTGATAATATATATTTAAAAACATAATTAACCCTGAAACACTATCATCTTTTGTAAATAAATTTGGATCAAAATGTCAGTAATCATGAAATTGAAAAGGCAATTTTGAATAAGAATATTAAAGTTTCATTTGATGTAAAAGTAAACAGTCAACAATTTTGACAAAATCAACCTGACAAATAGAATGAACCATCTTTCTCATCGCAAATAGGAAACTGTAAATTAATTCGCTGTGAAAAATAAAAATAACACAAATACAAAGGAAAATGCATCTCTGAGGGATATTCTTTTTTCAAACGGAATGAAAATACTTTAGGCATAACTGATCATTCTGAATAAAGAGTCTTAATATGACACGCGCCACACATCGAACTGAAAAAAACATACTGTGCGTTTTTAATCGATCTATTTACGGCTCCGCCTACACCGAGGGGCGTAAAATTAATGCAGCAGCAGCAGCAGCAGCAGGAATTTCTCAAATCGTAGGCGGCAACTCGGATCAACGGTGAGCGAAAGCGCCGGGCGCTCGGCCTTCTGGCCGCCCACGGGCGCCCGCCCCCAGCGCTGACCTTTTTCCGCGCTGCGTCAGCGGGTGCGATCAGCCGACGGAAGCCCGCCCGGAGGGCGGTGGGCGATGCACTGGGAGGGGGGCGGTAAGGCCCGATGACGCGCCCACTCATGCAGCGCCACGTCCACAAAGTTACGCGCCGCCGCAGCCTCAGCGCTGCCCGGGCGACTCTCTCCCTACCGCCAATCGCGGCCCGCCGCCAACGAGAAGAGGCGCGGCGATGGGACTTGCTGGAAGGAACGAAGTATGCTTCGCTGATAATCATTATTGCATTGCTTACGGTAGTGACTATGGCAAAGGCGGCTGTGCTTTAGATAGGTACGGAAAGAATGAAGATGAACATCGAAAGAGCAACGGTGAGATTCGGGCACCTTCTGCGACGAGGAAGACGTTCACATGTTATTGACCCCAAAGGTCAACGGCCCGCGAACGGCGAGGGCGGCTGGCGGGAAAGCCGGCCTCGATGTCGATGGTTGATGGCTTGACTTTAGCCACACCTGTTCCGAATTCGATTGGAGAAGGGGGGGGGCTAACGCCGAGGGAGGAGAGGCAGTGGAAGTAGTGGCGGTGAGGCCCCCCTCTCCTGCCAGTCGCGCTAATTAGAATCGGCAGGTCAAATTGGTGTCGCCGTTGATAGACGATAACGCTGGCGCGGCAGGCGACGCGCTGGCGGCGGCGGCTGTGGCAACAGCGGCTCACGTGCCCGCCCTGTGGCCGGGTGCGGTGTCCCTCGGGACACGCTCGTGTGTGCGTGTGCTGTGTGCGGCGTGCGTGTGTGTACGCGCGTCTGTGTGTGCTAGCCAGTGCGACGTGGGCCAATCTCACTATATGTGCGTCACAGGTACGGATGCTGTGCAATTAGTGGACGCGGCGGATGCCTGCGGGAATTAGGAGATTTTCCCAAGGCTGGCGATTTCTGTTGGCTTGTGCAATCGATGGGAATTTCGCAAGCATAATCATCTAACGATGTGTGTGATTTTACGATTAATTTTCTCATAGCATCGGAGTTGAATAAATAATTTCTCATGCATTCCAATTAAATTATTTCTCGTTCAAAAACTTGGTAAATAATTCGAGAAATTGGTAAATAATTTTCATTAATAAATATTTAATATTTATTCACAAACTGTTGAAGTAATTTGAAACGTTGAATACCTTACACATTCAGCCATAAATATTTGACAGCGCGCGATACATAAATCATTAAATGGAATTTGAATATATTTGAAGAATAAGTAAGCTAATGTAGAAACAATTCATTACATCAGATTATTGTACTATAAGGAAAGGTATTACAAATAATTAAACCACAATGCATATTGCAAAGATTTCACTAATATTTTCTCTTCTAATCTATGTCTTATTTAATTGACATGAAGAATGTGTTTATTATTTCGTATTATTTTGTATTATATACAAACATATTTACAATGTGACTCTTAGATTAACCAGTGAATAAATATATTTGTTTAGAAAATAATTCATTTTTTAAATTGTTCTCTCAAATTCATTTTTATGTAATCACAGGGACGTTGAAAGTGCAGTCTATAATTTAGCCGTGTTAAAAGAGATAATAAAACAACAATATCTCTTATGGTGTAGAAATTCAATAACCCGAAAAAAATGCAAATGACTATGAATACACAAGTAGAAGTTTAATATTACGCTTAGTGAGTAATGATATTTTTGCACAACAATAAAGAACAAATAATGTTTAACGCTGTCAAATAAATGTTTCATCCTAATCAATGTACATTTAAAAGTAATGAATACTATATTGTATCTGATGTCAGAGTATATCAGAGGACGAAAAAATTGTATTCCCAATGAATGTAACTTACACTTCCTTTTTGGAAATATCATTAAACAGGTAGAGTTTACTTTCGCCGAAAGGATTTTGACGCATTTAACTGCAGAAGTGATGAATGTGAAAGCAGAGCGATAAGATTTACAAGCTGTATCGCCTCAGACGCGGTAGGCAAAACATCACGTGATCGCAAGCTTGTTGCGGGCGCTAGAACAGAAATGTATTCGTTATCGCTGCTTGCATCGGACCCGGAAACAGCCTCCGAATTTCCGCTTTCCATTATTATCCGCTTGATCTACACCGTGTCGACGCGTGGTCTTACCTTGAAACTGGTCGTAAATCCCCGAGGGTTTGCTTTCTTTCTCCTTTCTATTGAGAGAGAGAGCTCGGACTGCTGCCATCGATCAGAGTTGTCGTGCCAACATTTACTTAGCGTAAAACTGCGGCTGGAATACAATCCCCGCCGTTCGCTTTTTCCTCCGCAGCAACACGGACGGATTTAAAGTTACGAATGGAAGGTCGCGAGAAACCACCGCCCCCGCGGCGCGTCCTGTTCCTCGACCTCACCGGGGCCATCTCCTGGATTGGCGTGGAAGTTCGAAAGTCCTCTCCACCGATGAGGTGAGAAAGCGCTCCGTTGAAGAACGACGTGTTGCCGCTAAGCTGGCAGCGAAGGCGACCGCCCCTCGAATGGAGTTTGAAACTTAGCTTTTACACTCGCTAGGTATGAGTCTGCAAATTCTCGCTTAACTGGAACAGAAATTTCACGCCAGCTGCTTGCTTTGCTCCGGCGCTGCGACTCCCGGCCGCACGTCGCGCTGCGGGCGCGGTCCAGGGCCTCCTGGAGCACCGCGCAGCGACTCGTGAATTTGAGCCCGACGGCCCCGCGAAACGCCCGAGGCAGCGGGGCAGCGGCCCGGCCTCCCTTATTATCGACAGGAAGAGATGCTCTTAAGAGGTTAAGGAAACCGGAGAGAAAATGTAAAGTTTGCGAAGACGAGAGATTTGTTTATTCGTCTCAGAGGTGAAAGGAAGGAACTTTGAGGAGAAGAGGATCCGTATTTGATAATAGTAATAACGCGGCATTCGCTTTCTGAAACTGAAAGTCAGGCCGTGTAACGTGAACGTCAGGCCGCTTCTTTAATACTGGGAATAGTGCTATTGACAGGACACTGTTTTTAATGTCACTGTAGAGACAGATGCGAGATAATAATGCGGTTTAGAGATGGCAATGCGCATCGAAAATATAGACCACTATATATTTGTGTATTATGTAATAAAGAAGTACAATTTTGGAAAATGAAATAAATATTGGAAAACACAATAGACCGATCTACAGTAATCGCAATTATACAAACTTCATATTGCAATATTATTGTAAGATTTGAGCAAAAATGTAATTTACTTAATTTTGATAAAAAAAATATGCGTAGTCGCTAAACGACCTTTGCGGTGTAGGCGACTCAAATAAACAAAGACAATATTTTAAAATATCAAATTTTTTAATCATCTTCTTTCGTACATGTATGTTAGCAGTAATCAGTGTAATAAATTTTGTAAATATTATGTACTAAAACATTTTCTCTGTGTTACAACTGCACATCGTAAATATTTAAATATATCCAATCCTTTTCCTAAATCTGATATAAGGTTCATCTTGTGCCTCTAGTAGTAGACAGACATAAATTATTCAAAATGCTTGGTCGGTTCAGTGTAGTCTTGAAAAAATCAGAAAATATTGACTCTAACATGAATTATGTTCGCAGTGAGATTACACAATCACGGAAATTACGTTCACACTGAGTAAATTTAAAAACTAAAACATTGTTGTCGTAATATTATTATAAATGAATTTAGTTAATTAGCGGATAAATATCACCCCCTGTCTCATTTTCTGTGCTATTAAAAAACTAAGCGAGACAAAATGAACTACTAGATTTTGCCCCATTTTAATTAAGCCCACGTATCTCCATCCCGTTTTGTGCACATTCACCTTCGACACAAGTTGGGTCATAAGAGAAACAGCCGCTATCAGAGACACGCGGCTCTCTCCCACTCGAGTGAGCGGTCCGCTCCCTCTGTCCGTCGCTTCGAAGCCTTTCCAGATGGCCCATCGGACGCTTCGCGAGGTAATTTGCGCCTACTAATTTAGCCATTAATCCTGTAAGTGTAGTAAGAAAGTGTAGTAAGAAATGCAAATATGGCCAAGTTGCGGCTATGGTGTTAGCTGAAACTATTTCCGATTGATTGCGCTCGCATGCAGTCTGGGAGAGTGGAAGAAGTGCGTTAACACCCCTCCAGTCTTGTTGATTCGCGCATTCGCACTCTGGAGCATTTATTGTCAAGAACGCTGAAGGCGCACTGCCCATAGAACTTCTAACAAACTTCTAATAAACTCTCGCGCTATTGTTTTAAACAAGGATTTATTTCAAGTTGTATTTTTGTAAGATTAGAAAGACAAGAGTGTAATTTATATTATATCTTAAAATAGTTAGCCCTAGCTCCATGGTCATACTACAAGGAACAAGCAACCGCAAATTCTGCATTTGGGCATATTACCTTCAAATTGCAATGTTTTTGTAAAATAACAACAAAATATTCCTGCACCCCTTTTTGTGGTATAGCTATTTCAACTTGAAGCGAAAGTGTTAAATTTCATTATGATGCTGTTAATTTGGCTGAATGTTTAAATACATAAACAGCAAAGTTTGAGGCGCTTAACATGGCCATGTTACTATCGCATACCTCATACGTTGTATTCGCAAAGGCAGCGATGTTCGTCTTTTGCTGGAATGTGAGACAATGCGCCAAGGCGCATGGAGGCTTCTACACGCACATCCCTCGGCGGGACACCGTCCCGGGCGGAACAAGATCTCCCTATCGACAGGCGTTTCCACATCTGCGGTGCGGTAGTGCGTGTGAGTGAGTGTGTGTGTAAGAAGAGAGGATGGGACAACGATGAGGAAGACAAAGGAGCGCGCAGCCTGTTTGTTGGAACGAAGGTAGTGCTCCGGCATTCGCTTGGCATTCATCGAAAAAGCCATGGAAAACTACAGATGAATTGAATTGATGCCTTACTTTACGTGGCAAGACTCAGACCATGAGGCCTGCTCTTCTGCCTGACCACGCAAATTTCGCTCCGCTCCTTTTTCCCCAAGTAGCAGAGAAAGGAGGTATTTCTTGGGCGAGAAACAGGCGATTTTAATTTAGCTCTAAGTAGGCGTCATTTAGGCTTGATGATCTTTTACATGCAAGTAAATCTACTAACATGGGACAGCCGGCTTTACTTCCACTCCGAAGGAAGGCGTACGAAGGATTTTTTCGCCCGTAAAAAACCTCGGCTTCGATTGGTTTTGAACCCGTCAACTTGGGTATAACAGGTCGATACGCTAACCGTTACACCATCGCCGCGCGCCCAGATAAGAACAAACAAAAATTATCCTACAGATACATTTCGCCTCCTCTATGTAGCTAGTGTGAAATCTTCGCCCAGGCCGGGTCTCTCAACCTAAGCCCTCCGAGCAGCGACGTCGCGGAGGGGTTTAGCCATCGCAGGCCCGGCTTTGAGCCCCGGCCGGCCATCACCGGCGGCTGCCATCGATCGGCGCCGGCCGCGCATCCGGGCGGCCCTACAGGCGACGCGTGGCCGGGGCGGCGTCGCTGGACGGCATGCATTGGTAATGGCGGGCGCCGGACACGTGTTGCCTGCGCGGCCCACCCACGCCCCGCCCCCGGTGCATCTCGGCCGTGGCCGCGCTAATTGTTCCGAACTCGTTAGCAATTCCATCTGGGCGGGGGAGGAGGCGGCCAAGGCGGCGGCGACCGCGGTGCACGACGGGGGACGCAAAGACGGGGAATGGAGGTGTGACACAAAGATGCTGATGCCTCTGCAAGAAAACGAGAAGTCTTTATTAAGAGGTCATTGACACGCCAATAAATCTGAACTGATCTACTCAGTATCCTTTAATTTTTCCTGAAGCTTATCTTCTGTATATTTAAATCTATAATCCAATTTCAAATCTGCACAATTTCAAATATAGGGCTTGATATATAAGTGCGTCCATTTGTCATAGATTTAGTATAGAAACTATTTCCCGAACAACGTTTTTAAGTAAGAATCCCAGAAAATAAACCGACACGGATTCTCTCGTGCGCATTAAATTCTCACATCCATATTAACGTTGTCGTTAAATGATATCATAATTATGTAGAAGATCTTCGTTTTTATAGATAGCACCACTGTCACATTATTACGGTATTGTGCTGTTATTTGTGTGCTGCAATCGAAACAACTATTCAGCTGTGGTTATGCGCACAGCAATCAAACACAAAAAACAAAACTCTTGTTAGCGAGCCATCAAAAAAAGGTATTCAATGGACAAATTCCAATTACAGTTACTTAAACTCCTTATCATTTTAAGCACACTTATCGCACTCTGTAACAGTTCGCTGGCTTTTGTTTTCCGTTCATGGATTACACAAATCCGATTGAGAAGTTCTCTGGGGAAAGAGTTGGTGCACTGTTGGCAACAAACGAACTGCACACAATGGGGGATATCTCTAGGCAGGCACATCTCTCACGCAGACACTACCTTCGGAGCAAACCAGAAACACTACCCTGTGACATAATTTATTTAATACTTTTATGAATATTAAGAATGGGTTTAGTGAAATAGTTGAGGCAACTGACATCATTAACATTTCATTTGAATTCTTAGAAGTTTTTAATGTGCTTGCCACAAATATAACGTTCGTCAAGATAATAGCCTTTGAATAGTTGAAATTCAAATAAAAATAAGAATGTAAGTAAAAACGATGTCAGTGTGCTTTGTTTATTGTATGAAAAAATAGAATATTATCGAGGGAAGCAATGTTTTGAGAGAAAGTTAAGGAACACTGTTTTTTGAGGAATTTCATAAAAATATTTTTTAATAAGTAGTTATTCTTAATAGGTAGTTTAACTTCAATGACATATTTTATTTATTACAAATTTTTGAAATATTATTATTAATTTCTTATAAATAGTTCTTCGTATTTAACTTATTTTGAAAATTTAACGAAAATCATTGGATGTTTACAAAGTTGAAAAAATTATCGTTTCAACATGAATAACAATTTTTGATGCTTGACACGTACGTAATATTGAGACTTACTTATATGCAATTCGGAATAAATATTTTATAATTAAAATAAGATTTCTGATATGTCAAATATCACTTGAAAAGGATATTACATTCTTATATGTTCCTCTCCATATTACCTGAGATGGTTCATCGAGATCAAATGAGCGAAAAGAGATTTGTCCAGTTACCTATCAGTGTCCAAAAGAGAAAGAAGATTGCTTCAGTTTCAGATCAACTTGGTAAACAACAGGTTTCGTAAACTCGGTTACATAAAGCACGTTTCGTCTAATTGAGGCCGTTACAAAGGAAAAGAGTCCGCGCGACAGACGTCGCTGAATTCACCCCATTACCTCCCCAACGAGCCGGCTCTGGCTGCCCAGCAGGGCGTCTCCTGTTCCTCCTCTCCTCCAAAAGTCCTCGCTTTTCCGCCGGGGCCAGGTAAAGAAGAATAATCTCGTGGCCACACACGGCTGCGGAGCGCTTAAAAGACGAGGGAGGGGGTGCGTCCGTTTGCGAACCAATTACCGCCTCCCGCGCGCCGACCTCACCTGCACTCCCCCCCTCCTCCCGCCCATCCCGTTCCGCGCTCCGCTCGGGCGCACGGCCGGTTTGCACGGCGGGCGAGCAAAAACCCGGGCGCCTCTAGCGGCGATTTAATTAAATCAAACATTCGCGGCGAAAAACGCCGGGGAAAACTGTTGCTGCTGGCCTCCGCGGATTTGATTAATAAATTCTGTCAGCTGGCGGTGCGCGTCGTGCAAACACGGCCCACGCGCCCTC
>BOPP01000107.1:578860-604711 GCA_017312745.1 Gryllus bimaculatus
TTCCCGCAATCGCCCGCCCGCCCACCGCTCCCCGCCAGCCACAACAGGTGCCGCCGCCGCCGCCGCCTCGTCGCTGTTGTGTTCGGCGCCGCCCCGAGCACCGGCCGACGCGTGCGAAGAGGTAGGTAGCGCGTGTGCGGACGCAGGGGCAGGGGAATGCGGCGGAGGGGCTGTGGGGCGGTGCGAGGCGATTGGGAGGGCGAGATCGCTGATCGGGGGAGGCAGTCAGGAGGTCGGCGCCCTGGCGGCTGCGAGGGTGGGGATAGGAGCGTGGTGACGGGAACCCGGCGGTCGAAAGTTAAACGAAAATTAAACGAGCAACAGCGGGATCGACAAGAGAAGAAACAACAAACGCAAGGAGTGTAGCATGCAGAGAAGTGTGCAAAATAAGGCAGAGAGTTTTAATGGTCCACTGAAGGGGTGGAGACAAGGGAAAGAAAGAAGAGTAATTTGGGGTCGGCGAGTTGGATTAATGAGGCCAGCCACTGGTCCAGCGAGAAAGGGAAACAAATGGAATTAAATGAAGAAAACAGATAAACTCCTTTCAAAAGCACAAGCTAAATGTAATGAAATAGCTGGTATAATTTTAGAGAAAATGAAGACAAAACGCTGTGAGTTGGCAGAGAAAAAATGAGAAAATATTATGGACACCCGGGGACGCCTGGGTGAGGTAAGCTCACGAAGCGAGGATTACGTATTTATTAGAAAATACTGTTTTCAGGAAGTATCTAACTGACAAAGTAAAAAAAGTTTAAGATGCGAAGAATAACGTTTAAATTAATTCAAACTGGGTCGGAATGTAATTTTTCCACAAAGAAAAACGCTGACTCGTAAAATTGCCAATAGCAGAGATAGAACGGGGATCCCGAACAGTATCTGGAAGTCGATGAAATTTTGAAAGGTATCAAAGATAATGAAGGAGCCTATTGGGGGTATATGGACGAATATGAATCAGTAGGTAAAATAAGGATTGTACTGATTATAAAAAATGTGAATTGTTTCCTGATATTAAGAAAGAAAGCATATTATAATGAAAAATGCTGTTCTCTTGTTTCTCATGTCATACATCCCTAGGATCAGGGCGTAGCTCGGATGGGGCCACCGGTCCAGCGTAATGGTCCCTCGACATGAAGGGCCCTTAATAAAGACCCCTGCGGAGGACAAGGATAGAAACGCCGGCAACGAGAGAAACAAATCGCATTTCGTACTTATTTTCTCTACTGAACCAGCCTTATTCTTATACAAATTACATTTTAAACTGACACTTATTGCTTTTCGACTACGTAACTTCCTAGGATGTTAAGGAAACACAAAACATGTTAACTATATAATCACAACAATACTTTATTATGGAAGAAATACTTCCTGCTGCAATACACACTGGAAAAAATGTTACGAGAGTTTTAAAAACGTTCAATAGTTTGTCACTATTTTATATCAACGAAGATTAGAAATTCAGCTTCTCAGAGGTGGAAGCGTTTTTGAATAATCAAAATCTAGGTATTTACAAAATTTTGAGGTACTAAATTGTTATCTTTATGACATTTATGTCCAATTATTTGCGCTATGGATGATTGTGTATATTATAGAAACTAGATTAAGGGGATCGATGGAATAAAAAAATCTTTACAAGGGGTCGATGAAAGAAATATATTGGTAATCCTTGGAATAGAACGAAGTTGGTCTAGAGCTCTCGGAAAATTCTGTTTCTCAAACGTATCAGCCTGGAAGGACATGTCAGAAACTAAATTTAGAACCTAATAGTACAACTTCGGACTTGTAACATTACCGTGTCATAAAATGTTTTCACCTGAGTATTGTTTCCTAAACAGTAGAAATCTCATTTCTAATTGAGACAAGATGAGTTGCTTTGCTGCAAATATTGATAATTCAGCTATAATTTTAAGCAATGTAACTAGAAAAATCTGCTTCTAATGACGGACGCCTTACCCGGACTCACTTTATTTTACCGGACGGAAACTTTATTTTTCTATATATCATAACAAAGAACATTGTAATGGACATAAACTTATTAAAGAAAAACAAATGACTACTTGTATAAGAGACGCATTTACGAAGGGTACGGAGAAGAAAAAATCAAAATTGGTGAGATTCCAGGATGATGAAGTGGGGTGGGGAGGTGAGGACCACGACAGGGTGGCTCTAATCGCAGAACCAGTTGCCCGCCGGCCGTGGGGCGGAGCAGCGGGGCGGGGCGAGGCCTGGAGGTCGCAAAGGGGCGGCGCGGGCAGGAGGCGCGTGGGAGAACACGTGTGGAAAGCTCATGTAAAGGAGGGAGCGAAGAAAGCCGCCTACAGAAGAGTCGTACAGATAGTCGCGAACGAAAGAACCCGTCTGGGACGTCGCGAGCAGGGGAGCAGGAGAGAATGCGTGTGCGAGGACTCGTGTGAGTGAAGCAGTGGCATAAGCAAGAGCAGCGCAGACACTCGCGAACACGAGAACGCGTGGGAGACGGCGTAAACAGGGAGGCACGTAGGGGGAACGAATGGTTGGATAACAAGTTCACTTTATCATTCTACGTGTACACTGTAACACTGATACAGTAGATATGTCTTTTTTTGTAAGAAAATTCTTCGTTTCTATCACAGAACAATTACAACATGTGGTTTCTATCAACAATAACAACCATCTTTTGTTTCTATTTGCATAACTCTACACGCCACACGAAACCTATCGCCTAACATTATACCAACGCGAGTGAAGGACGGTGGGAGAAAGCATGTGCGGAAGCGCGTTTGGCAGAGCGAGTGCAGAAAGACGCGTGGATTAGAACGCATTCAAGAGTGCGTGCGGGAGAGAGTTTAGGAAAGGCGCTTGGGCTATGAGAGGGGGTCATCGTAAGCGAGTGATGGCAAGGGTGAGCAGAAAGCGAGGGTGAGAAGTCAGTGGCTTCACCCTACTTCTTTCACGGCGGCCAGGGTGAGTGTCGGATCGAGTGCGCAGATGGCCCTGTCGTTTTCCATTCGGAGCTAACACGTGACGCTTCACTTTTCTTTTGGAAGCAAACGAAAGAAATAACGCAAGTGCCAGAAAGATGATGTGGATATTTGTAAAAATACTCTCGTTCAACACTTGGAATATAGCGTTTTAAATTACCTTTATTTAAAGAATTCGTAATTCACGACTCGTCCTTTCACAATTTATCAGATCACTGTACCAAGGCACGCCTAAATGTGGATGCAATGCAGACTGATCTCAGAGCGAGAGTGGTAGATAGAACTTCAACCGCTGTTGTTGTTGCGGCAAACCTAGTTAGACCTCTATTTCTCTGGTGTTTCAATTAAGATAGCAATGATAATAACCTAGAATGTTTGTATTAGTTTTATAAAGAAGGAAGTGTGAGAAAAATAGTACTTTAGAATTATTACGGTAGCTGAAAAATTGTTCGGTTATATCTGTTATATCTCCCTTAAAATACAAGCAAAATACCTGTACTAGAAACAATCAAAATAGCTACACACATAACAATTTTTATTCACTGTGTGTCTTACTTATAAAAAATTACACATCACCCTTTCAGATTACCTGTCTTTCAGACTCTAACTAATGTCATGATTGGACGAGAAAGTAAGATTACTCGTTGGAACCAAATTGCTTGAAAACGAGAACTATTATATCCGTGTTATTAGATACCACATGGACAAAATGCATTTGTGCTTGATTGAAAAAGTGCTATACGGCGAAAACGAGAAAGGCGATGGAACGAGACCTCGCTCGGAGGCCGAGTATTGCATTGCCGCCCCCGATCGGCGAGAGGCGCCCGGCCGTAAACGCGGCGGGAGCCCGGTGCTAATGCCGGCGCCGTAAAACCTCGCTGCGCCCTCGACGCTGGATCGCCCGGGCGGCCCGGCTCCCTGGGGCCACCATCGCCCGCGCCGCTCGCCCTCAGCGGGGGGCTGCACATCGAGCAACAGAGCGCGGCGCCGCGTCTACTGCTGCTAGTACGATTGGGGCTTGTGCTGTTCGGTGCCCCGCGGGCCAGAGGCCAAACAGATCAATCAAACGTCGAAGTGGACGGGCCCGAGAGCGCTCGAGCGGAGGAGATGAGGAGATTGAACGTGCGGGGCAATGCCCATTTGTTTGCACTAGTATGAAATTTCTCGCGGGAATGGTCAAAGAGATCTGCACCTGAATCAAAATCGCGTATTCCGAGAGAGGAGAAACGGGTTCAGTCTCGTGCATGGTTATTCATAGAGAGACGATTGTGCAAACAACGTTTTGTCCATCGCATCCTTATTAACACCGAGAGTGATTGAATTCTTAAAGGGAATGGCATTTATTTAACCTTGGTAAATGTGAGTGTAAAATTAAAATGCTTATCTGATAGAATCGCCTTCCTATATAATGAGACTCTCACAAATGTAAATAATATTCAAAAATTGTACAAAACTTCTGAGCCGCACAGTAATTGGTAAATAACGTTAAGTAACATTCGAACTACATTTGTAACACGCAATTCCTCCAAGCATGTAATTAATTGAAATAATGCTTGTTTTAATATCGTTGTTTATGTAATGTTCAAAGTACAAATGTTCTTAATTCTACAATGCAATAAAATTACACAAATGTGAAACCTTCTATGGGTGCATGTAGACTTTAAATCTTAATTTCAAACGCACGTAATATTTTATTTATAAAAATCTGGAAAGTTGAGTTCATAAACTTAAATATGAAATGTAGAACTCATACCGAGTAAGTTTAATTTATATATTTGTAAAGTACTTTTTATCAGTAATATTGGTTACAGAGTTATATGGTTATTATATTTAATATTACTGATAATTAGTTATTATCAGTAGTGTTGGTGATATTAATCCCTATCAATAACCCCATTCTTACTATATCATATACAGAAGGAATTTGATAGAGACAACCTATAGGAACAGAATATTTAATTACATAAATTTGCAATCTCTGTGATCAACATCATAGAGAAAAACACTGACGAGGTATCTCTTCAAAGCGTTCTCGATCTTTGGAGTTCAAATTTTTACCTAAATTAATATTTAATCAAAGAAAATGTCTTATACTATCCTGTGAAATGACTGTATGTCAATTGACTGAGTTGACTGAGTCATATGGAACTATGTAGGAAATGCGGTAATACCATTATTATTTGAGTAATACAGATGACAATGTCTTCTAGATATTTGATTTATTTGTCCGAGATAGATTCAAGTAATAATTTCGGCCGATATTCACAATCGCTGGGAGAGAATATGCAGCTAGAGCACGCTCGATTACTTGAGGATGTGTCAGATTGAGTCGAACTCTCCTGATCAGGGGCGCTTCAGTCGGCATAAACACATAAAATCGTTATTCACACTCGTATGTGCGGCATACATAGGCATATTCTCATTGTACTTTGATTATATTATTTGCGCACATATACGCAATAAGTTGGCAAAGTTTTATTGCAATCGGATGAACGGTATGGCAGCGTAGAAAATACGAACAAACAAACTTTGATTTATATATATATATAATAACTATTAGCGCAGGCCAGAAGGAATTATCATGGGCCTCTGGCATCCTGTGCCTTCCGGTAGGAGCTCAATATCATGCGAGCGTGTGGCAGAGCGCGGCGAGCTGGAAGCGGGAGAAGCGCACGCCTCCGCCCGTTGCGCGCGGGTGGCGGTAGCGGTGGCGGTGACGGCGGCGGCGGCGAGGGCGGCGGGGCGGCGGGCCGGAGCCGCGTGGCGCGAGGGGCGGCGCTGTCGGGAGAGCCTAGTCCAGTGCGTGGCGGGCGTGGGCGCGCGGCCGCCGGAGGTGTCGCGTCCGCCCCCGGAAATTACATGCGCGCGTTTCGAGCACTGCGCATGCAGATGGGTCTCCCGCCCGGAATACCAACGCGCCCGCCCGCCGCCGCGCCGGAGGCCGCCACCTGGAAGTCCCAACCCGCAGCCGGGGCCCCACCGAAGCCCCAGAGGCCGCGCCCACTCCACCGAGAAAATGACCAGGAGAGGCGCCTGCGGGTTCGTTGAGGCCACACTGGTTGCGCACTCCGCACTACTTATTTCTGGTATACACCCGGGCGCGAATGGAAGAACAACCGGGAAGCTTTTTGGTGAAAGGAAGAGAGAAGGAAAAGAGAATGAGAAATAAAAAGAAAGGAGAGAGTGGGAAAAGAACGGTTAGGTGCCCGCTTGATATTGACATTTTTGAATGTTTCCATTCGATTGGATACACCAAAAACTCAGATTTGGATTTGGATTTGGATTTGGAGAATTCTTGGATAATTTTATTACCATATTCATTATATTCAATGTATTTGTTTTTATGATACGAATAATAGCAATAACAATTAAAATAATAATAACGTAATTGAAGTTGATAAAATAAATTTTGCAACCGGGTTGATAATCATATTTTTGCAACATCGAGTTGGAAATGGGAGGGTCAAAAAAGGGTAATTACAAATTAATTTAGGGGAATTACAATGGGAAATAAGATCTCGTTTTAAATAATCATTATGATTATGTTTGCCTTGTGAGCTGTTAAAAAAATGTGCCGTGTCAGCAATATAATATCACAATCAGATCAAACCTCAACACGATTTAGATGACGAATTGACAAAACTCCTGTGTTTTTGTAATGATATATTCATGTTGGAACGTAAAAATCTCCCATCCGCAGGCTCCTTTCTACATCTTTCAAAGCTCTTTCCTTTTTCATGGGCTGTTTGAGTTCGAAAAGACGTTTTTTCGTTAATTTCTCGCAAGAGTATGTGAAGGCGTGCTTCGGTCTGCTATTCTCAATATCAGTTCAAAGCCTTTATTGTATATTCATGTTTAATGTTTTTGCAATCTAAAAGCATTACTTTAAATATGAATACAATTATGTAGGATGTTCATTTGCATACCATTAATTTAGAAAAATATTCACTTCCCTTGATACTTATTCGAAAAGTATAAACTCAACTGTATTATTGAATAGTTGAGTTTCAGGGATAACGGGACAGCTATTTTATTTAGTTTGTAAATAACAGTGACGTTAAAAAGTTTAAAAAATGAAAAAAAGTCTATTTTTAAAGAAGATTTAACAATTTTGAATATTAGAACACGCGATAGCTGAGAGGATTTGTGGAAATTTACAATATTTCCTGCTTTGGCGCGAGGGAAGGCTTATCGGCTTTGCGTTTGTATGCGCGTTTCGCCCTCTGGGTGAGAGGCCGCATGGGAGAGTATTGAAATCAACAGCTGTTTTTGATTCCCCTGTTTGTTCAAAATGAATATTCATCACCGTACTCACCTGACAGGTATTACAATATGGTAAACCGAGGATTAGTGTTGAATAATATAAACAATTATCTAAAACGCTTTGCTTTTCAGAAATTATTGTCTTGCAAATGAAATAATTGCGATTGCTTTCATTTTATGTTGCAACTCGCGAGCAATATAATCTAGTCACATCATGCTTAATCATGAGAAATATTTTAATTATTCGTAGTTATTGAAATTAGCAGTTAAACTCAAAATATCCCAGAGTTTATTTTGTTGTATCAGCAGCTGAAAATCTATTATCGTAGGCACAGGCAAGGTTAGTAGAACAAGAGATTTCCAATTGCTTTATGATTGAAAGTGCATATTTAGTGTAATCACAGACATTTAAAATTGTATATGCATCAATAAATGTTTATGATAGTACTTCCTAAAAGTATAACTTTAAAATATAACAGGAACCAGAGTAAGATAAACCAACAAATAGAGAGCTCTCAGTGATACAAGATCCTTGCCCAGGGCAGTGAGGAATCGATTTTGAACCAAAGGAACATAAACAGCCCAAATGAAGGGGGCATCGGCGAAACGTCCAGAGACGAGGCTCGTATTTGAAGTAGCGGGCCTTTGCCGGCGCCGCCTGCGTCCGCGGAGGGCAGCTGCGCATGCGCGAAGCCTGGCGAGCGCCCGCTCGTCTGAGGGGCGAAGCGACGCGACGCGACGCGAAGCGGCATGCGGGTCTTGGGCGCAGGAAGCCCCTTCCGCCGCCCGAGCGCACCTGCGCGCCTAGCCACGAGGCGAAGCGGCGGCGAAGCGGCGGCGAAGCGGCGGCGAAGCGGCGGCGAAGCGGCGGCGAAGCGGCGGCGGTAGGCGTTTCTTTCCAATGTTGCCAAAGAAGAGACTTTATATTAAGCTATGTAGACGTGTATTATATTTGGTTCACGCGTTTTATCATAAAAAACACGACAGACATCTAACTTGTTTTCCAAATTTTCAGAACTGCACAGAAAGGGGAGCAGTAGAGATAGTGTGTCCCAGGCCCCGACTTAATTGGACCACAGGATTTTATTTTTAATTTAAAAAAGTATTAACTTCTAATACAAATAAACTGCTATAGGTTATTTATGTTGCATGGAGAAATGAATTCTACTTCTGTATTGGACACTGGCCAGAACTAAGGGATTTGTGTCTGACATAAGAGGTCCCCTGCACCAGACCCCTTGATTTCTCTGGGCGGTTGCATTTTGTAAAATTTCTATCAATACTTTTTAAGCCATTAATCAGGTATATTTTTGAAATAATGTTAGTAATTATAAGAATATGTTTGGGCCTCTGTATGATGTAAACACGACGTGTTAACACTTCCAAAATCCAAATGTTCTCATCAATGAGTTATAGTCAAATAAGAACCTAGTGGCCCCCGCCATCCACACGCACCATATGGAGGTAGTAAAGTTTTGAAAGACAATCTCCTAGTTAATTCCTAGGATGAAACTTCATGATGTTTTCGTATTTGTATAGTATTGCAATTATTTTTACATTTAGAAAAAACGGCAAGGTATATCTATTCTAAGTACAGATTTTAAATGAAGGTCATTCGTTAAAGTTTCTTAAAGCACTTCTTCACTAGCTCGAGGGAGAGAGGGAACGTGTTTTCGTTGTAATTCATTCAAAGAAAATAATTCAACTACAAAATAATAAAATATAATGGTAGGCAAATCAGAATTACTACTAAGTTATAAAATGCTTAGTTAATCGTGTTGCCTACCTGTAACTGCTTGACGAGGATGATACTGCTTTCCTTGCATCTGTGATGCCAGAGATCAATTCGCGACTTGCCCTGAAACGCGCGTACTACTAGTGCTGTTGGAGATTAGATCAGAGACAAGAGTCTTGTTGGAATAGGAAATGAGTCCATTGCCCGATTCGAAGGGCTTGAGTAGAATAAGATTAGAAATTATTCATCTCCCTGGTTTGTCTAACATTAAAAACTACGAAAAGGCTTTGCTTTCTTATTCGCGGAAAATTGGAAAAACATTTATTATTTTTCAATAAATTACATATTACGAATGCAGGTTAAAATTGTTATAAGCCACTTGTCAATAATTTATATTTCTTGTAAGATTTACAGGCTTCGAATTGCTATGTACAGATAATAAACTATTGATGTAAATAATGAAAAGGAAGAGAAATTGTTGCTCCCTTTGCTTTCTGATTCGCGTATAATTGGAAAAACATGTATTAATTTTCAAGCTTGTCGAATGGATACGCAATGAAATGAGCGACATAAAAATGGAGATTCATTAATTTTGGGGACATGTTCTCAACCAGGAATACCAAATCTATGATCATTTGTCTTCATGATACACGGATTACAAACAATAAATGTGAGGGTTTCAATCGACACTCCCCCTCCGCTCGCCGCTTATCTCCCAAAATGAAATGACGGCAAGTGAGCGAGTCTACGCGATCTCCATTCCAGGTCGTACAATGCTGCATACAATGCGACTCACTCTCCACAAACATTGTTGTCAACAACCGAGAGCTCGACTCCACTGCGCTCGTCGGCGCTAATTTGTTCTCAAACGTTTTATGATTTCCACAAGTGACGTTGGCAAATTCATTGAGCCGTGAATTGCACAGTCCGCTGTTATTTTCAAGCTTAGTATTCACAATGAAATTAACAACTGACAGCCGCTGAAAAAGGAAATGCACCATCGAAAGTTGTAACATGTTATCTTCAAGATTCTGTATTTGGTTTTAGTTTCGTACGTTCGAATGTCAAAGATATTTCTGGACTTGACATGTTATAAACACAAATAACAATACCTTCTATGTAATGTTTCTAAATTGTTGCAAGCGATTGTCAAAAAGAATGGGTATAAATTAAAGACAAATATAAGAATAATAACACATAGACGATAACATGGCTGAAAGTGAAACAACGAAAAAAAATGAGTCATTGGTTTCACAATAATTCCTTTTATAGCTGCACGTTATAGGAGCTACTATATGAATTTTTACCGTAAAGTAATTGACTGTAATACATTATAATAATATTCACAATTTTTAAGGGTTTGCGGAAATACATTTTCAAATAAACTATACGAGGTTCAGTTTTCCCAAAACTTGTGAAATATACTCTCAGGAGCAAGTCGATATAAATTAAAATAGAATTTCTTTGAGCAATAACACATTTAAAATATTGTTAAAGAAAAAGTAATTATGATAGTAATATTAAAAATTTCAACAAAAAAAGAATCAACAAAAAAATAATAACTATTAAATGGGTAGAACAATTAAATTATCTTTCAATCATTGATAATGCGAGAAATTAAGTTATTACAGAAAGTAAATTACTTTTAATAATGAAATATACGAAATTTAATTGGAAGGTGAAATAAAACTTTTTCTTTCCCTCTGAATATAATACTTGCGTTTAATGAAACCTTTCAATACTTCGAATTAGTAGGCTCATTGAGAATATATATTAAATTTTAACTAAAAATGTAAATGTTTTTCCAGCAAATTATATAAAAGAATTAATGTTTATGTTGGAATTACTACTAATATGGAGAAATTTACTGAACATCTTATTATGATTTTAAATTTTATTATTAACGAATTATTATTTTCTTCTCATTTGAAAGATTATTCTTCCGAACTCCTTAAATTATCCAGAACTGATAGCCATTTTTCCAAAGGAAGCTGTTGACGTTCGAGGTTGCTTGGAGCAAAGAGCAAAGAGCAAAGAACGAAGAGCAAAGAGCAAAGAACGAAGAGCAAAGAGCAAAGAGCAAAGAGCAAAGAGCAAAGAGCAAAGAGCAAAGAGCAAAGAGCAAAGAGCAAAAGAGCAAAAGCAAAGCAAAGAGAAGAGCAAAGAGAAGGCAGAAGGCATTCTCGACCTCGACAAGTTCGGAAGGCGCGCGCGCCCTCTCGGCCTGCTCGTCCGCTCTCTGCTTTTTCGGAGGCCTAGGGGGGGGGAGAGGGGGCGCCGCGGGATCGGCGCGACGCCGCCGCCGGCGGCGTCGTCATCACGGGCCACGCGACGGTCGCCGGCCGCCGCCGGAAGACGCGCCGCGACGATCAATGGCGCGCGTCGACAATGGCGCGTCGCCTAGCGGACGGCCTTCTTTCCCTCGGTCGGCGAGTGGGAGGGGGGGGCGCTGCGAGTTATAATGCATAGGCTGAAAGTATTGTTTTTCTTTAGACGTAAGATGGAACAAACTGCGGGCGAGTACGATTCATCACTTTTTGTTATCCGACTTCTCGCGAATTCGATTGAAGATTAACACAAAATTTGGTTGCCGATATCTTACTTGCTACGCATTAAATTCCTTACCAAGTACATATCACAACGAATAATACAGTGTTTTCATTAATAGTAAAAGTCATATATGGCAAGTAATCAGCTGGCTAGTCCTTTCATTTTCTCTCAGACGTATGACCTTAAAATGAAGAACTCTTAGCTCTTACATTATACCTAACAAAATCAAGAAACTAACAATAATATTTTGGATAATGATGATCATTACTCTGAGCAAACAAAAAAATAATGTGAACAATGACATTCTTCTTATTCTTTTGATTCGACTTTTCAAACCATTATAAATATTATGTTTCCTATAAAAAGTCTTTTTGTTTTGATCTTTCATCTCTTAATATTTCTGAAAACAACATTAGCCTTTAATACTTGTAGGATATTTATAAAAAGAGTTACGTTATAGTTTTAGGTTTTCTTATTAGTCTGTTTTTTCTCTGAAAATTCCATTGAATAAAAATGTGAAGCTCTCAGAACATTTTGTACGTGTTGTCTCGCTACGTATGTTTTATTATGCCATCTCATTTTGTAACTCCGAGGACGTTGTTTTTCAATTTGTTTTTTTTATTAGACCCTCCGAGAGGCAGCACTCGTTTCTTTGAAGCAAAGAGCAGGCAGCCTCTTTGTCGAATCTTATCAGGATACTTCAGTTCAAACGCTTGTGTTGAATGCTGAGTTAGACAACCAGAGATGCAGCATGGCACACAAAGCAAGTAATTTCAAACATCAACGTGCAAGGCAATAACTTTTTCCTACTTTGACCTAGTTGTATCAAAATCTGACTCAGCCATTTCGCTACATACGTAATTCATTGCTTTCATCATACTTCGTGAATTTACCTCTGTGCTTTGTTATAGAACATAGTGAATAGGAACAACACTTTGTGTTATATTACATACATCTTGGCATGACATAAATGGTATTTTCTCATTACTGAAATCAACATAAAAGTACATCGCCAAATTAATTTAGAATAATTGTTGGAGTGGGAAGTGAAAGTTGAGCAAAAGATTAACGTTTAATTTCATTTTTTATTTCACTTTAATTTAGAACAAGCCGGCTGTCCCATGTTCGTAGATTTACTTGCATGTAAAAGATCCTCAAGCCTAAATGACGCCTCTGAGCTAAATTCAAATCGCCTGTTTCTCGCCCAAGAAATACCTTCTTTCTCTGCTATATGAAAGGAGCGTAGCGAAATTTGCGTGGTCAGACGGAAGAGCGGGCCTGATGGCCCGAGTCTCGCCACGTAAAATAAGGCATATTCAATTCAATTCAATTCAACAAGTGAATCGATCACTTAAGGTCACATACGTGTTAACTGATTTGTTTCAGTCTTTTTTATGAATAATCGAGAGCGAGAATGTTTTTAGATGCAGATTGTAATGTTGAGGAAAATGTTTTTTAATACGTTCTTGCAAATGTGAAGAATCAATGTAAGAAAATATTAACATCATCAGTTATTATACCTTAAATTCATTTTTGTCATGGCAAGAGAATATTAGTTGTTTTATCAATGAATACAGAATGTAATCGTTTTTTGATAGCTTTCGCGTATTTAAGGCATGCTCATTTATAATGAATTACAAAGGACTTCTGCATTAATTTATTGATATATCTAAAAAACACAATTATTTAATGCTTAAATGTATCACTAACTAGTTTAATTCGTAATGAAGTTACTCATTCTATGAAATATACATTTTAATTTGGAGTGAAATAATTCACTAACAAAGAGTTTTTAAAAAAGCAGACTTTAGATCAGCAGACTCGGAATATGAAGATGATCAGATCATCTTCCACGAACAAATTATTCATGAAACATTATGATGAAAATGACAATACTTGGAGGATGGCCCGTCCAAATGGTCCTGTGTGTGTTGGTGGCCAGAAGTGCCAGGGCTGGAGGAAGCCCTGGGGGGGGGGGGTTGGCGCTTCCCGCGACCGCAGGAACCGCCCGGCGATGGCGAGGGCGACGGACCCCGAGAACCGAGGCAGCTCTCCTTCGCTCTAACTGCGTGCATTGTGTGTCTCAAATTGTGTATATTGTTTTTTCCTAAAATTTAAATTTTTCAAAATGATTTTTTAGAAAACCCAAAATTTGAGACGGAATGCCGTAATCGGCAGAGAAAAAAGGTGTTTCTTGGGCGAGAAACAGGCGATTTGAATTTAGCTCAGAGGCGTCATTTTGGCTTGAGGATCTTTTACATGCAAGTAACTCTACTAACATGGGACAGCAGGCTTTACTTCCCATCCGAAGGAAGGTATAGGAAGGATTTTTTGCCCTAAAAATTCACCGCGTCGATCTGGTTTGAACTCGCCAACTTAAAGTACAATCGTTCAATACGCTAACCGTTACACCATCGTCGCGAGCGGATCTGGTCTTAACGACGCCTCAAAGGGTGAGTTCCGGACGTTTCGAGTATTACATTCTAGTCTTCTTTAATGCTGCAGTGCGCCTACAGCCCTGAAGAAGACTACGTATAGGAGCGTAGGAGTACTTAACCGATACTGGGTATAATGGATTTAATAAAGAAAGGGGGACTGACTATTGTCTAGTTACCCATGTACTAGCAAGACTAATAAGGAGGCGTAGGAGATGCCGTTCAGCTGGTAGGCAACTATATGCATTAAAATCTTCATCAAATCTGGTGGAGAGTAGTGTACACTTTAAAGAAATTGCTAATTAGAATGTCCTAACAATTGAAGCGTAGAGAAAGTAGATACTGGAAGCGTTTACTGGGAGGATTTGGAGGGGAATTGCGGAGTGTTCGGTTGTGAACTTGCGACCGCAACAGGATCCAGCCTCCGCCGCCGGCCTCTGCTCTCTCTTGGCCCCGGGGCGCGCGAGGCGTGGGGCGGGGGGCGGGGGGCGCGGGGCCCCTCCAGCCGCCATCCCGCTGCTTTATTCACCGGCGGACGCGCCTGGGATTCGCGGCGGGCGTGAATATTCCACGGCCCGGCCGCCGTCAGCTTGATAAATAACGCACAGCCGGCGCCGTATTTTAGACGTTGTTGCGCGGAAGGGGCGCGGGCCGGGGCGATAAGACGGGAAGCGGGGGGTCCGCGGAGCGAGCCGGCCGGGGGGCGCTGGCCCGGGGCGCCGGACTTCCACGGGGAGGATGCGCGAGGCTGGCCGGGCCCAGCGCGCGGCGCCGGGAATTAATAAAATTAAACGTGCGGCGTCGGCGTCGGCAAGATGGATTGCGGACATTAGCGGCAGCGTGGGCGGGACAACAGGTGCGGCGGCGGGGCGGGGGGTTGCGCCGGAGAGGGGAGGCGTTGACTGGGGACGCAGACGAATGGACTCGACGAAATGAAGATAGCCAGAAGACACGGAAAGCGAAGCGACAAATAGTTTAGGCAGATAATGCTGAAGCGCCCGTAATGACTACGGCGACTATCACAAATGTAGAGAAAATGCGCTCAGCCCAAAATCTGAAAACCGTGCAAAAAATACAGGCCTTTACATGAAGTTTTAAAAACTGTATGCCACAGTACAGAGAGGGATAGAAATGAAAGGCAAAAACAATATTCACGAATAAACTAGAAATAACTTAAAGGAGTATCTAATTCAAAAAGAAACGAATTGGGAAGAAAATGCTTCGAAATATGAGTAAAAATATAACACAAAATTAGGTAAATCTTATGCATTGTACGTTTGAAAATGGGAGAGACTCTTATCTACATAAAACAGAAGGAAATATCTCGCTACGTGTTGCATTCACAAATAATCAGTAAAGAAGAGAGCTAAAGCAAGAAACGTAAATGCGTAGGAATTACGCAAAAGTTTAACATAAGGTTACGATCGGGGCGACGAAATGAGAGAAATATGTGAAATCGTGTAGAATTTCAATAATATCTCACAACAAATCGTAAAGCAGCATACTCAAAGGCCCAGGAAAGCAATCGCAACCCAAGTAGAAAGTTCTTGCACATTTGTTTGTAAAAATACTTCTTACGTGTGAACGGTTGATGTGGCATATAAGTGCGAAACAAATGAAATGTTTCTTTCTTCATCAGACACAGTTTTATTACGGACTTTGTCGTACAAGGCATTAGTTATTTTTGTTCTCGTAGTAGAAACCTGAGATTTTACGAAATTCAAAGGCAGATATCGAGAAGTAAGTTTCCGATCACATAAAATTCATACACTTTATCTTTCCGAAAATGCATACAGCATTATTCTACAACTTTTTGCTGAACAGTAACATCCATTTTAATTTCATCTTTTTGGTTCCATTTATCAAGGACACACTGTTGAGTTAATAGCGATAATGGCCATTGATGAGAATTTGTAATTGAACAATATTCCGAAAGGCTGCACTTATCTCGTTACAAAAGAACAATAAAATGAATGAAACAATTTTGCAATTATGGATTATAACAGATGTGAAGACTTCCCCTTGGAGGGGTAATGCGTAATCTTCAGCGAAGGCCCTCCCGCAGCCGTTCTTTCGACATTTATGCCAAGTGTAGTGCAGACTACAGTGTGTGTGTTCTGGTATATGTGTGAGTGTGTCTTTAAGGGAAGTTGAAGGAACAAAGAAAGAGGGAAAAGAATATCCACACCGCGGTCCATGGAAAGAAACCACAGAACATCCCGGCCACTAAACATTTCCTCCTGAGAGTAGCTTAAATTGACATCTACCATCTATTTCGTGGTGTTGAAATTCTGCCATCTAGTGGACTCTGATCGCTAGCATCTCCTGGTGAGGAGAGCGCAGCGGCAACGCGCCTCTTCACGGAGCCTCCTCAGGCGCGCGGTGTTTGGCGAGCGATCTCGCCCCCGCAACGAGCCGCCGCGCGCGAGGCGCACACCTCGGCGCCCATACTCACACGCGCGGCCCTGACGCGGCGCAGACGCCCGGCGCGCGGCCAACCCCATTTTATATACGCGTCCCGCCCGCCACCCACTCTCCGCCCCACCTCACCTCACACCATCCGCGGCTCCTGGGCCTCGCCCCGCTCAACCCCACTCACCCCGCTTCGCCCCGCCTTCCCGACTCCTCGTCCCTCCCCGCCCTGTCCCCCCTCCTCCCTTCATTGCGATTGGCACCTACAGCGCCCCGCCCCGTCCCACGTCTTAGGGTCCCCCTGCGTCCTGGTCCTCCCCGCCCTGCTCTACTCCGCCTCAACCCGCCCGCTCAATCCAACTCAATCCAACCCCTCAATCCAACGCTTCTCTACTCTGCGCTTTTCGCCCCTGCGTCATTCTGGGCGTCCCCGCTCCGTCCGACGTCTTTGCAGTGCACTTCCTTCTGCCCCTTCCCGCCACCACAACCCGCTCCGCCCCTCGCTTCGCAACCCCCTCCCTCTGGTCCATCGCTTCTCTACCCGGCGAATTGCGGCGCAGTGCACCATGTGCCTCCCCGTTTCTCGCTTCTCCATCCAGCATTGTGGCCCCGCCTCTGCGCCCCGCAACGGCCGTCCTCCACGCGCACCGCGCCTGCGCCCCCGCCCACGCGCGCCTTGGTTTTGCCTGGCGCCTTCCGCCGCGGCAGTGAAACTTTTATGCGGCTCGCTCACCCTTCCCCCTCCCTATTTCAGCGCCCGAAATGTATTTCAACAAGTCCTGCCGCCTTTTCGTTTTAATTTTTAGAGCGGAGTATATTGTGTGGTAACTGCAGAGCGGAGAAAGTTGTAAAACAAACGTTGCGACCGACCAAGAATTGCGTGTAATTTGATCATTGTTGATTATAAACAACTTTTGGAAAATCCGCTTTGTTTGTCGTCTTACTTTTTATTCGGCATTTTCTTCAAAACCTTCTTATTCTAAAAAAAATATTTAAAGTGTTGACAAATGTTAAGCAGATCTTTAATGATTTCTTGACATTAGCACATGTTTATCTTGTGTGTTGATTGAATAATCTTCTGTACAACTTTATCCTAACTAGTGCATTTCAATATGAAATTATTAATGCAATTTTTTCTGGGCAACATGCGTTGTAATGTTTCGACTTGTGTGGTAAATTCTTGTAGCAGTGTACAGGAACACGGGTGTTACCGTTGGGAGTTACGACAAAAATATGCCACTTGAAGCGCCGAAAAAAATGTTCATCGTATTTTGACAGCTGCCTGATCGACGTCAACGTTTGCGGGTAACAAACAACCAGTGTATCATCCACGCGTACTACTTTCAAGCACTCACAGAAGATTGCATCTATCCCTGGTCACTAGCTTATTGCTTTCTATCAAGTCACTTTAACTGATAATCGAGTAACTTGTCTCTGGGTTGAATGCCGCCAGCTGCTCGCTTACGTGGGCTGCTGATGTTGGTAGTTCGCCCTTCTTTCTTCCCATTTTGCGAATGAACCATCTCCAGCCGTTCCATCGGGATTAATTAAGCTTTCTCATAAAGCGTTAAGTCGAATTAGAATGTGTTATTATAGGGAGCGAAGAATGCTCTTGGGCAATAAAGAACGGAATCTGAAGAATGGTGCAGACACTACTAATGGTTAAAGAAAATGCACTACAAGCTGGAAAGCGACTTTAAAATATGTTGGTTGTTGATATTTAGTCTGCTTCTTTTATTAAGGAATAAGGTTCCCTTTAAGAAGGAATAATACTTATTTTAATAAGTACTTTTATTTTAATTTTCTTGCTTTATCGGTACCTTAACATTTTATGCCATTTTTCTTTTGATTCTTTAAATAAATCATCATATGACAATGTTATGACCTAAATGAGCCAAAACTTGAAAATCATTTCAATGATTTTTTTATTTGTGAAAGAGACAATAATAGTATACTTTTAACTGTAGTATTACTTTTGTAAAAGACAAATGTTGGTCACTGATTGGAATTCACACCTCTGAAACCTCTGAATTACACAAAATGTTTGACAAATATATTAATTGTGATAAGAAATTCATCTTGACATGATTCGATATTAAAGACTAGAATAGTTTGCATTAATATACACAGTGATCTATAATATAATATTTGAATAAGAATCTATCGTATCACTGGAATGCCTTCGGAGTTCTAAAGGGAAGCCAGCATAAGAGTTGGGTTCAGGATATGCAGCGGAATCTCCATCCATTCTCACGAACACTCTCGAAATCTGATTAAGTTGGAGGACGAAGACGCCATGAGAACCGAATATATTGGGTAGAGGGAAACGGAATCCGATCGAGACCGGATTCCAACGGAAGTGGTATTCGATTGGTCACAAAATTTATTCCAAAGCGAATCTTTATCGGAAGTTTGCGACAACTCCATCAGGCCTTCATGGCTCCTTGCTCCTTTCATGCTTATCTCTCAAAGTTAGCGTTTCGATCACTTCAAAGCATTAAGTCATATGCTAATAACATCTTAATACATAATAAGTTTTAAATGCCATATTACATTGTTTCCCGATATTAATGCTTATTCTATTTACCTTCTGACCTAATTTACTTTGAAGTTCGGAATATTGTCGAAAAAAATGTTGAGGGTGTTTCTGAACCTGTAGCATATTCACCAATGTAATATAATACTGGAAACCGTGTTTCAGGAGATGTAGAAAAATGGAATTGATGAAAATTAGTTGGGTAATTAAAACAATTTGTATTTCAATGCTCTTTCGTTATAAAGATGTAAATAGTAGGTACAAATAGTTCACAGAGGGATATTGAAAATATAATAAAAAGGAACGAAAAGTTAAAAAAACGAATGACTGCAATTCTAAGAGGTATCCAGTGTGGGCATTATCTACTTACAAATTTGTGTGGTAAAATATGTGGATGTAATGAAAGGAAAACCCACATCACAAAATATATATTGTGCTTTGAAATTAGAAAATGACACAATTTTATAAATTATGTTATCAGTAAACTAGCTTAGTAAACTTGCAATGATTCAAATACTTTAAAAGTACTTCAAAAAATCACCTGTTTTTGCCTAAGAATTTTCTCTTTACCACGTAAGTACGAAAATGAATGTTTTTAATTTAAGATTTAAGCAATACATATTGCAAAAATTCGTGGGGCTGTGTGCCTCTTCCACTCGGTGGTTCTTTTGAGTTGCAGCCCGCGCCCAGCACAACAAGCGCTGCAGGGAGCTGCCTTCGAACACGATTTGACTATTTGATCTGAAGAGGACATTCCTTGTTTGTATGGTAATTGTTACGATGTTTTACCAAAATTGGGTTATGAAGGAAGATACAATGTGAATCTGAATTTCTAATCAAGAAGAACAACTACATAAATATTGGAGGTAACGATGTGAATCGTAATAAGTGATGCTATTCGTAATTTATTTCGCTTAGAACAAGAACTTTTCAACTCCAATTTTACTCGTATACAACATATTATTTTTTAATTAGTTTTACATTTTATATTTACATGCATTTGTATTTTACATGAAACCAGGTTAAATTAGTTTAATGATCATTTAATTAATTACTGACGAAATGAGTAGCTTATGTTCCAGTGTTAGCAACTCACAAGGTTTCACCTCTGCTTTGAAGTCTAAAATTAGTTTTTTAGAAGATTCTTTCTAGAATATTTTGAAAGGATACAGAATAAATGATATCAATAAATTAGTCGTTTTGAAAGGAATCGAGTTAGGTATTTATAACATCTCTTCGTGCCTTAGTCCCTCTTCACATTGAGCGTTTTATAATCTTAAAATCGCCCCAAAGCACGTTTCTGTTGTGAATATTGTCTGCTTAGTGGTAACCAGTGTACCTAACCCAAGTTATGGTATTGAAGATTTGAAATTGAATGCTGCCCGACGAGTTGCTATGAAGAGTTCCTATCTTTCGTGGTAATGTTGTCAGATGATATTATTTGCATTGTTAAGTCTCGTTTTGTATAGCAGTGACGTGAATTATGCTGCCGGACTACAGAGCTCAAATCGGATGTAGTCTATCCATGAGCTCATATTTGATTCAATTTAACCATTGTTTTGACCCCATTTATAATTTTAAAATTCATCACCTAGTCAACAAAGGCACAAAAATGAACATTTTAGAGAACTTGGAAATTCTAAAACTTTTCAAAAACACTAATTTTTCTGTCTTGAAAGAACATTCCTTGATTAAAAGCAGTCCCATTCTAAATATTTTATTAACTATCCCCTAATCATTCTTTTGAGTAGTCTTTTTATGACTACCCTTTCTTCTCTTCTTCCTCCACTCCCTTTCCCTTCATTGTTAGGCTTCCTCTTCTCCCATTCGAAAAGAAGGCTGCCACCTAACTGTAACCACCATGTCTTGCCATTTTATATTTTTGACCATTTGTGAACATTCATGGGAGATCCACGTTGCTTGAGCAGTAAGTTATTTTCTTTTTGTATTTATATGGTATTATTTGTTTTTCCTCTAAATTCACTGTACACCCCCCCCCGTTTTGTGTTTAACTTATCTTTGATTCATTTCTCCAATTTGCTAGAGATCCACTATCCCACAGGATGGGAAAAGTGTTTCCCGAAAGTTAACTATGGAAAATTGTTAATAAAATTATTTAAACTTTTGTGGAGATTATTTCCTTTACAATACTATACATATTTCGGCATGGAGGATATTATGTTAATAAGAAATAATAAGCTAAAATATTTCCAAATAAATTGGAAAACAGTTGAAGAACCTTATGTCATTCATTAGCAACATAAAAATAATTTATTCTTTATTATTATTATTTATCACCAATTGAATAGATTGTTGGAAGTATTGGAAATAAATCATTCATATTTGATAACAACAGTGTCTGTTAGTTAAAGTTAATTTATTTCAGCAAATCTATTTTACCGATGTAATTATATGGCATAATAGGAACGCCGTATACGACGAAATATAATGGATATTTTCTAAAATATGATTTTCTCCATATTGCATTGAAAAACATTTATTGTAAGATAATCGGATAATAATTGTTTAAAAAACGAACGAGTTCAAGAGAATCTTCCAAAGAATTGCATGGTCTTTGGTTTCTTTAATACTCTCGGAACGCAAAGCGGATAACGGTGCGGAGGAAAGAACAACGTTGCAGATGCGCCCTCTCCTGGCAACGCGCGGAGTGGTCAGCCGGGGGGCCCTTCTCCAGCGCTTAATCTCCCAAAGGGCCCAGGCTGCTTCGCACCCCACCCGGGCCCTTCGCAGTCTGTGGCCCGCGGCGCTGCCAATTGGCGGAGCATCGAAGCAGACTCGCGATCGCCCACGCACGCGCCGCCCGCGCTCCTCGCGAGGCCCAGCACAGCAACTGGGCGATGGGCTCGCGCGCGGGACGCACCAGGGCACGAGATTTCTTCTTTGACCATGAACTAAATACATAGCGCATCGCCGCATTCAGGCCAACCATTGAGGTTGAAGCTCTTTTTTACTCAGAACTTTGGCACGAGATATACAGATTTGTGACCAGTTTAATAATAATTGTATGATGTAAAGGATGCACCTGATACTCGGCCGTCTAATACTATGATTAGGTGAAAAAACTTGCGATATTTCTATACTTTAACACTAATAGAGACATCGCAAGGAAATTAATTTTAAACTGAATAAATCACTAAACAAAGAATGAAAGCTTGAGGAGAACATGCCTACTACCAAACCTGTTTCACATCATAATAATGACCGATTTGGCACTTGCAACGAATTTTGTTGTTCGCAAAATTATAATGTAATTTCACGTTCGTTAAACGCGAAAACAGTGTTTATAGGTGACCTGAATTATACTGAATATTTCAGCCCAGCACAGGTTAACTTGTAAACATGCCTCGACATATTATTTCACAGAGAAATGGAATGCACTACATAATCACCTGGCAAGAAAAGTCTTCGTATTAACGAGAAGACGCATTATTAGTAGCGTCCTTGGTTTTGCAACGTGGATAAATTAAATTAAACAAACATTTTACAAAATTAAACGGGTTGTAATTGCCTGCGAGAAATTCTCATGATTCCTGCTCTTAATAATGCACTAGAAAAACATTCAGGGCAGTGCTAGAGTTAAATTGCTCTTTATTGAGAGATATGTCAACACAGGTATTGTCTCTACATAGCAAACCTATCACTCTGATGTCCTTGATGCGCGCTGTTATCTCTATTCTCACATTTTCCGATGGAATTGCAATAGCGCGGAGAATAATGGCGTTCGGTCTATTTGATGAGAGCAGCGTGTGACTAGAGGAGAGATCAAGTGGAATATCGAGCATCCCTTTATGCTGGCTGACAGGTCGGCAAGGAAATAGGCCAATTGTGTTTTGAGCTGGCTTCATGGGAGCTTGTTGAATGCCAACTACAACAATTTGAATTCCATACATCTGTTTCCTCGATGCTCGATCCTTCATTCAACAGCCCTCTAAGTGTAAATGCCCATCCAAGAATAAATACACTGAAGCCTAATTCGCAGTAAATATCTTTCACGTAGTTAGAAATGGATAAGGTAATATTTTAATGAGTCTATGAGCTTGAATAGAATGGAGAATGTCTAGAAACAGTGTCAGTATGCAGTGGGACGACGTAAAATCCTGGTTCTATCGATGCACATTGAGTGTGCAACATTTTGCGGTGCAGAAGATTCATGTACGAGCAAGCACTATAAATTTATACCTCGGTAATTAATCTTTCCAAAAATGTGTCTTCTAAGAAAAGGTGTTCCCGGACGATTGGAAAAGTGCTAAAGTGGTGACGGCCCACGCTAATCGCGAGCGCCTCCATGTCCTGAGGTAGTTCCTTCAGGCGCCTCTCCTCTGCCCGGTGTGCAACTCCCACGGAGTTTCCGGGGCGGAGGGGCCCCGGGGGCGCCGGTCTAAGAGCGTCTACGAGCGAAGGGCGCCTGGGGGCTTGCGGCCGCCGCGGGCGGCGCCTCTGCTGGTCGCCAATATCCGAAGCAATTACCGCTCCGCCACGCGCTGTGCGTGCGCCAGGGCGCGGCCAGGGCGCGGCGCCGGTTCCAGGCAGGAGATGGGCGGCGGGGCGTGGCGGGGCGGGGGCGCTGGGGCGCGCGCAAGCTTTGGCCCGCGACGTCCTTCCGCAGGCCAAACGATACGTCCCTCCTCAATCCGTTCTCTGCTGGCCGAATGGAGTGCGGATTGATTGCTGGGCGAAGGTCCACTCGGTATGGTCATTAGTACCATAGTTTAGTGCGTGTTATAATCCCCGCCGTGAGTCACTTCTCACAAAGTCGTTAGATCCGCGTGCCAAACTACACGTCTGCTTGCACGATTCTCCCTCTCTTCATCTAACTCCATTTGCGCAAGATCCCCGCGGGCCTGCTTAACCTGCAGCGGATTAATATAGTGCATTTAGTTGCTTCGTTGAGCAAGGCCTACCTATTATAAAACCACTATTACATTATTCGGCACGCCCAATCAATCCAGCCAGGGTTCAAGAAGGAGTCATTTTCTGGTGAAAGTGTTCCATAGTTCCATGTGCGAGGCTCTCGCAGTGTCAGTCGAAACCCCCCTCCCTCGCGGCACAACCCAACCCCCCTCCCCGCGTGCAGCTACGGGACAATGCTTGCCGGACAGTATGGACAATTACTATTCTGCTTGGATAATAGCCAATAAGTTCTTAATTTCGCACCTTCGCTTCGCCGCAGGCCAGTGCAGCTCGCGAATTGCATCCGCGTCGCACACGTTCTTACTCATTCTTATTTCATTTTCACATTTGCAATGTAACGCAGCATGAATGCGTTGTAAGTTGTTCAAAGTCAGGCAATAGTTAATATCTTTACGAATGTGCTGATTATATCTTACTTCAATATACGCAACGCTACGTGTCTCAATACCCCTCCTTTCACATTCTACGTGTGCTTGCCATCTTCGCGCGTTTTCGATGGTCGCTGCTGTATTCAAATTGCGTATTGTGATAAGCACTAATTTTGATTGCTGCCTCCACAGACGTCCAACATGTTTTAATCGATTCTATATTACAATCGCTTGAACTCAATTACTAATCGTCTCTAAACTGTGAACTAAAGTGAATGTTTATTGTGTATTCTACTAACTCTAGTTTATTGTAATTGAACAAATAAATTTCATTCGTGCGCCGAATTTGCACAAAGGCACTGTGTTCATGTCCTTGGTCTAAACAGGACTGCGCAGACAAGCATCTGTAGTGACCATGCTACGTCATACGTCACGTACAGGCAACGTTCCTGCGACGCAGGTTCTACCAACCTAGCCATTTCAAACCTCTGCATGTAATTAAGAAATCCCCATCAGGATCACTGGAGTGGACTCCTACTGCATCAGGCACGCACCCCAAGAACAACCCGCACGGAATTTCATCTTTTCTTACGAGCACTTACGTGTCTTCCAAACGTGAATCCCTCACAAATTCATTTCATTGTGTTCATATACTGAATTGCGTTGCATCGCGTATTGCATTGTTGCTGTATATACTTATATATATAATATATATATATATATATATATATATATATATATATTGAATGGAGTATGCTTTCATGCATCATACTTTAATTCATCATTTAACTTTTGCTAACAAATTTAATGCTTTAATTATATTGTATTGTGTAGGCGTACAGATAAAATTTAATTAAGATAAAAAAATTTTTTTAAAAAAAAAAAAATTTTGAGTAAAGCAGACCGGAAGAAACTTTTTACTAAGAAAAAACATACGGCGTCACGCGCGCAGCCCCCCTTCTTGCAAACAGCCACCATCCCTGACCCATTTCGAATGTTTATGACACCCCACCCCCCCCCCCCCACCCAACTGCCGAAGAAGGGTACTTGTCAGCACCCACATCTGCGAATTACTTTTCCGAAAACCGCGCTGTCATCGTGGACTCGTGGGAAAACCCGAAGCCATAAATCAGTAGCCGGGACGGAAGCCCCTCTTAAGAGATAATGCGTTGGACCAACTTTTAAAAACAGAGAAATGAAAATCCTATACTCCGCCGGGATGGCCCTATTGGGCCCGCCAAATTAGTGTCTAAAAACCCCATTATACCTTAGGCCAATAGCGACGCGACCGTTGCTTTAGGGAGGAAGAACATATGAGGAAAAGGGTGGGGATAAAAAGTTAAGTTCGTGCCGTTTATGAGAAAACCAAAATGGGGACAGTGGAGGAGAGGGGGAAACTTCTCTGGGCGGGTTGGGAAGCCCAACGCCTCCGGGAGGGCGAGTACACCTCTCTGAAGGCCACTTTGGTTAAAAAAAATTTTTCAGTTTAGTTGACACAATCCACTTGAGTGATTAGACCGGAAAAAATTATCAGTGATTGAATTTTTAGATGAAGTCCAAAAAGCACTTCAAAAGTAAAATTGTCGAATCCTTTGTCACTGCGTATTTCGCTGCAGGATTTGCAATTACTGAAATTTTTATTCGAGAATCTCTCTCGGGTGGG